>SSNQ01034060.1:167175-194497 GCA_006942095.1 Nothobranchius kuhntae | reverse complement strand
CCCGCCTTCGTCTCCCGGCAACGGACAACAACTTCCGGGGTCAGATGCGCTGCTTCGTCTCTACCGCAGATGTAGAACATCACCGGGAGCATTTCTCCCTTCATAAAGGAGCTTCTTTCAGACATTAGGAGAGCTGTTTTTGTGGTAGCTGTCTCTCCTCTGTGCTGGTCTGTTTGCTGCTGGGTATTTTTGGTTTATTTAAACTTGGTAACTTGAACTTAACGTTGGTAAAGCTATTGTTAGCATCTTCGCTAACAGCTTCTTGCGTTGGGATAAGCTGTTACGTTTTGGTTTAGAGTTCATCTTTTTTGTGGTGCAGATCTCCCTTTTATTACATTTAGAGTGTTGTGGGTTTTCGGTTTAGTGTAAAATATCACCTTGAGTTTGGTTTAACCACCCAGTTTAGAGTTTGGACTTTTGGAGATCCTTATTTTGGTCCAGAACCCAGTAATCTTTGCCCAGTGGGACATCCCTAGTTATTTGTACTTTGTTTTAATTCCCCACAGGCAGAATTAGTTTTATTATTCCCAACCTGTGGATGGAAAGATTTATGATTTTTTGTAGTTGTAAATAAACCTGATCATGATTTTAACTTTTAAATCCCATTATTGTCTCTTCCTTTTTGCACACGAGCCAAACTCCCCAGGAAGAGTCATAACACCACTCGCCTCACGCACATAAGTGACCAAAACAAAGCAGCATGGAGACACTCCATCTTCTACCACCTCTCAGGCAGCAGCCTCCACTCCCAAGTTCTACACGTCACCAGAACATAACCAACCGCAAAACAATAAAAGCAGTGTTATACAAAATGGAAGGCCTGTAGTGTTTATTCTCTTACAGTAAGAATTTACCAATTTTTTTGAGGAATTTATTTGAGATTTTCTGGTTTTGTTAATTGTGCAATAGAAAAATAATCATTAGATTAATTTTCTAAATAGTCATTAGAATAGTCGACTATTCGAAAAAATAATCATCAGAATAATCGTTTTAAAAATAATCGTTTACCCCCAGCCCTACTGCTTCTAGATCTGCAGAAAGGGAAAAACAAACCAAAAAAAGGGGGATACACAAAAATTCAACTAGAGCAAGCCATCACTGCATCAACCTGATGAGGAAATAAACAATCAGCATTGTTTAACTGAACAATCACACGATTATAAATCACAGTGCATTCAGTGCCAACCACAGCCTTAAGACATGTGTTAACGTGCCCAAGTCCACACTTATGAGAGCACCATGTGAGCACCTGTGTGTGTACACGCGCTTGTTTATGTAAGGTTTCTCTATAGGAGCGTCGTCCAATAGAGAGTGTGAGGAGCCACAGATCTGCCCCCTAAAGATGTGCAGAAGACGGAGGGAGCTCCAAGTCCCAGAGATCCAGGAACTGCCCCAGAGCACAGGAACCCCAGGGAGACTGCGACCATAAAAGCCCCCGCCCCCCTCGAGAAGCGCAGAGGATCGCCCTGAGGGGCCACAACCAGCAGCCGGCAGAGTCCTGGGAGATATCGGCGGCAAGCCCACAGGCCCGCCCGCAGCCTCCCACCCCCAAGCCGGCCGAACCTTGAACCCAGCGACCCAGAACCCAGGGACAACCAGCCCCACCGGGGACCCAACAGAGCCCAGGAACTCAGATCCCACCAAACAGCCACCGGGATCGATCAGAAAGACTCCGAAAATCTTAAACCCCCTAACCCAGGAGCCGCGAACACTCCGCAGACCAAGGCATCACACTCCACCCCAAATGGGGAGGAGTACAAGACCCCACCTGACATATACAGCCATGCACAGACACAGTCACACACTCCCTCCCTCATGCTCACACATACACATACAACCTAAGACTTACAAAAATGAACGCTAGACACCCACTCACGCTCCCCATACACACCCTATTCACTCTGGTCCCGGTACTGCTGCACAAAGGGTACAACCATCACCGGTTCCCAGAGTTCACCCCTTTCTGCTGGCGGTGATGATGAGCAGGCTCCCCTGCCCAACGCCAAGCAAAGCGACCCACCACCCAGACCCCAGCCAGACGGCCAGCTCCCCCTCCTAGCCTCCAGCCCCGGGAAGCCAAGTGACAACAGAGGTGTGCTGAGACCCCTAGTCTCCCTCCGCCTGCTCCAAAATAGTGTTAGTGCATGTTGATGAGGTGTATTCATGGCTGTGGTGAGCGGGCAGTGCAGGCATTGTCTGGCCTATGCCTGCTGATGCAACCACACAAGCCCACTTCCCCCCACAGCCCTCTGTGTCTAAGTGCAGTTTAAAAATTGGAAGTGGGCACCGGCACTCGGGATGAGGCTGAAAGATCCCCTTGCCAAATGCCGTTGAATGTGCTCACTCCCAAGGCCCTAAGTGTGTGTTTGCGTGGAATGTCGTTGCTGGAAGTGTTTAAGGTGCAAATAAAATTGGGGGGCAGGCTGCCACAGGAATGCGGAAGTGGGATCCACACATGCACCCCCTGACTTGCCCACCCCCAAGATCCTATGTGCATGACTGTGTGATGTTGTGAGGGAGCAGGAGGAGAAAAATGTATGGGAATGGGGAGGAATGGCTGGTTAGCCTAAGCGCTCCAGGGAGCCAGCTCCCCCACTGGCCCCAGTAGGCACCTCCGTTCCCAAAATGCCCCCCAGGACATGGAGACCCCTGGGAACTTTCCACAGCTGAATGAAGGTAAGACTGAGATCCTCATCTGTGCCCCAGACAAGCTTGTTCCCAAAGTCAGAGACTCTTCTGGTCAGCTTGCTTCTTACACCAAACCCTCTATCAGGAATCTTGGTGTGACCTTTGACCCAGCTCTCACCCTGGATTCTCATGTTAGTTCTCTTGTTTGCTCTTCCTTCTTTCATCTCAGGAACATTGCTAAGCTGAGTACCATTCTGTCCCACTCTGAACTTGAGACTGTTCTCCACACCTTCATCTCATCACGCTTAGACTACTGTAACTCTCTTTTCACGTGTCTGAGCAGAACCTCCCTGAACCGTCTACAGGTGGTTCCGAATGCCTGTGCTCGGCTTCTGACCAAGTCCTCCAAACACACCCACATCACCCCGCTTCTCCTCCAGCTTCACTGGTTGCCAGTCAACGTCAGGGTTCATTTCAAGAGCCTGGTTCTGGTCTTTAGGGCCTTACATTGACAAGCACCATCATACATTGGTGATCTTCTCAGTCCTACACTCCCAGCAGGTCCTTGAGGCCCAGTGACCAAAGGCTACTGCAGAGGAGTCAAATTCAAATTTGAACTGGGCCGAAATGAAAAACAAGGATTAAGTCAGGAGCCAAACTTAATATATTTTTTTAATTGACGACAAATCTCAAGATATGTACTGTTGAACCTTTTCATTTGGAAGCAAACTCATTTTTGCATAAACACTGATGCTGGAATAACCAAATTACACACTAGCAAGTACATTTTAAATAAAATACCCATCAGCTTATAAACTCTAGCTGTCTTTTTTTTCCTTAACGAGCAGAAACTCACTCTGAATAACCCTGCCCCCTGTGTTGAGAGGGTGTTCTTGTACTGATTAAATGCAGGAGGGTGTGACCTAGACTGAAACTGCTTAGGAACTAGCCTAGTGAACTAGACCAAATTCCTGCTTTGCAAAGTTTGGTCTAGGCTTGCCAATCACAGCTCCCTAGAGGGCTTTCAAACACAGAGTCAAACACACTCTGCTTTGTGGACCAATCACAACGCTTCATCCACTTTGTAGGCCAGTCAGGGCCCTCTATTCATCTGGTGGGTGGGATGATGCAACAGAGTGAAACAAGATGGCTGCAGTTCGTTTGAAACAGCTTTTACATCAATTTAAGACTATTTGGACTTGGCGGCCCTTCACAGTAGCCTGCATTATCAATCTGTCTGCCCCAATCTTGGTTTTTTTTTAGTATCAGATCGGCCCAAAACTGCAATCAGTGCACCCCTGGTTTTGATTTCATTTTCATTTATTTATTTTAGGACAGTGCACATTAATCAATATTTCTGTGTGCCAGTGTTAGCCAGCAGGCTAATTTTCAACTGTAGTCCATTGGCAAGATGTTATACTAAGCACATGGTGGCTAAAAAGAAAGAACCAATTAAATGAGCATAATAAATAGCACAAGAATTAATATACAACAGTAAAACACAATACTATTGCACTTACTCCATTAAAAAATAAGAACATATATTCATATAACCATACAACTCATTAAAGAATCCAAAGTAGCCATATATCCATCAATCTCTCCTACATCTAATAGATTACACAATAAAATCTAAAGGCAAACATAATGATTATTATGGGAGGTGTTCACATAGTTAATGTTAAAGCGAATCATTGCTACGGAATAATTCTTTTGCACAAGTGTGTCAAAACAGGTACAAAGGTTTGATTTTCAAAATAAAAAAAAAATGAAAGTCAATATGATTTTGTAGTTCAAACAGCAATGCTAATTATGTTCATTTATATTTGAGAACATTACCTCATGTCCAGTTGAAACTGGTATTGTTTCAAGAGTATTCATATTGGTTTTTTCAATAAAATCATATTGAAACATTGACATAATCTGCTTTTAGTTAAGACAAAATCGGTATCGGCAAGTCAGGTTTTTCTAAAGACCGTTGATCAGCCACAAACTGCAATCGGGGCAACCTTAGTAACTACCCAACACTGGTTATGTATTTTTCTGATTTCACAAACACCACTAGGTATTTTCCTGTTCTTTTACTGCCTGTTTTTATTTTATATACTTCTATTTTTTTCCATTGCAGTTCCTGTAAAAAGTGAGGAAGATGAAGAGAAACCTCTGTTCTCACAGCTTCATCAGCAGCAAATAGAAGACAGAGATGTTCAAACCAGCACCTCGGCTGACCAGATGAAAGCAGAAACTGGTGGAGGAGCAGAAACTAGCAGGATCCCAGATCGGAACCCTTATGATCAGACGTCGTATTCTTCAGAGACTGAAGTTAGTGGAGATGATGAAGAGGATGATGATGTGAATCAAGACTCTGAACTGTCAAACTCTGGGTCTGAAACTGGAGACCGAAACAATGATTGGAATGAGAGCAGGTCTTCTGAGTCAGATGTTAAGGCTGTCAACAAATCCTTCAGCTGCCATGAGTGTGGTAAACAATTTCTCCACAAGTGGTCTCTCCAGAAACATGTGAGAGTTACAAGTCATTCAGAAATGGGGCCTCCAGGTTGTTTGGCCAAAAACAAAAGTGTTACCATGATGCAACCTCTAGAATCATGCGGGAAAGTCCAGAAAGAACTAAAATCATTTAGTTGCAACGACTGTGGAAAAATATTTAGTGTAAAATCAAGATTAAACAGACACATGAGTGTCCACACAGGAGAGAAGCCTTTTGCCTGTGAGCTCTGTGATCAAAGATTTAGTCGTAAGGCACATTTACACGATCACACGAGAGTCCACACAGGACAGAAGCCTTTTGCTTGTGAGTACTGTGAACAAAGATTTAGCTTTAAGGCAACTTTAAACAGACACCTGAGAGTCCACACAGGACAGAAGCCTTTTGCCTGTGAGCTCTGTGGTCAAACATTTAGCTCCAAGCCAACTTTAAACAGTCACATGAGAGTCCACACAGGACAGAAACCTTTTGCCTGTGAGAACTGTGGACAAAGATTTAGTTATAAGGCAACTTTAAACAGACACATGAGAGTCCACACAGGACAGAAACCTTTTGCCTGTGACTTCTGTGGACAAAGATTTGTCCGTAAGGCAACATTAAACGATCACATGAGAGTCCACACAGATCAGAAGCCTTTTACCTGTGAGCTCTGTGGTCAAAGATTTAGCCAAAGGACAAGTTTAAGCAGACACATAAGTGTCCACACAGGACAGAAGCCTTTTTCTTGTGAGCTCTGTGGACAAAAATTTCACCAAAAGACAACTTTAAACAGACACATGATTGTCCACACAGGACAGAAGCCTTTTGCTTGTGAACTTTGTGGACAAAGATTTCGCCAAAAGACAAGTTTAAACAGACACGTGCATGTCCACATAGGGCTCAATTAACTCATTTAACTACACAAGTACCAAAATTATCATTGTAGTATCTAGATCCTAGATAGTATTACAACCCTGGTTGTTGTCCTTTACCCCAGATCAGGGTCTCTTCCAGCCCATGACCCACCTCTTCCTGTTCTGCAAGCCCCACATTCTGGCCACTAAGCTGTAAATGTTTCACTAAATCTCCGTTTCCATCAAGAGGTGGCACAGTATTGTTACACAATGATGACCTGCTGACCTAAGGTTTAACTTTTGGAGCATTGCAGGAGTAGAGAGTAGCATGGCATGTATACTCTGCTGTTAAATAGTTAGTGTAGTGTAGAAATAATGGTCTTTTACGAGTATTTTGTACTTTGTGAGTTGCATAAATATAACTGCAGATCTCTTCAGTTGTTTGTCCAGTGGTTCCAGGATTGGGCCCTGCTAGTGAAACACATGACAGCCCAACACTTCCATTACTTTTCATTTATTCTTCAAATTCACACAGTTTCCTGCTGTTTGCAGAAAAGTGTTTTGTGTTTGAACCTAGTATTTAGAAACGATGTACTGATTGTGAGGCAAAAGCAATGAGGGCTGTCTATCAAGCAAAAGAAGAGAATTCCGTTTGTCTCTCTGGAAAAAATAAGGATAAATTCCTTCTAAAAAAATGGTGTTAGGAGATTCCACTGTGTCTCTAGCAATGGGCGATACGGCCTAAAATATATATCGCAATAAATTCTGAAACACATGCGGTACGATATTTACAATAAATATCACAATAAATTCTTTTTATACATTTCTAAATGACAGGTATATTTTAATATTCTCACTCACCTCTTTCACTGCGCCCCAGGGCAGCTGTGGCTACATCATAGCTCATCCCCACCAGCGTGTGAATGACTGATTGTGTTGTGAAGCGCCTTGGGGTTTGTAGAACCCTAAGAAGACACTACAAATACAGGTTTAAATAAAGTTAAAGTCCCATAGTCATCATCACACACTGGTGAAATTCATCTCCGCATTTGACCCATCCCCATGGAAGGGAGCGGTGAGCTGCAGCAGTGGCTGCGCGCGGGTTCTATTTGGTGGTTTTATCCCCCAATCCTACCCCTTAAAGCTGAGTGTCAAGCAGGGAGGCTTTGGGTCCCGTTTTTAACGTTTTTGGTATGACCCGACTTGGAATTGAAACCCGATCTCCCAGTCCCAGGGCGGACATTCTACTTCTAGGCCACCAAGATGGTAAATAACATTTGATGTTCAAAACTCACTTAAAAAATACAAAATATCCCAGATAGTTTTTATGTTAAGGTACTTTTTATAATAAATAATGAAACAAAATAATTGTCATAAAATGAATAGAGGGTGTATTAATACAAGCTAAATTGTCTGAACTAAAGTGAAAAATGTAAAAACAGAAATAACATTTCTTCCTGCTTTCCTGATTAATGTCTTTATTTTTCATGTTGTTCTTTTGCTCATAGAAGTTAAGTTTGTTCCTCTTGGTGATGGACAGCTTATTGAAGCAACAGGAGAGCAGTAGATGTGGATGGGTTGAATAATGCTGGCGTTTAACAGTAAGAGACGTTTGTGACGGAGAGGGAACAGAGCTTCCAGAGAATCTAGAGTTTATGCCGGCAACGTTTGTGAATGTCTATAACATGTTGCTCATATTTACGTTTATAACAACAATGCATTATATAGATTAAAACTCAAAATAAAATGTTTTACTTGACCACACTCATGTACATTAAATAATATCTTTCCATCCATTCTCTTTCACTTATCCGGAGCTGCGGGGGCAGCAGCCTAAGCAGGGAGGCCCAGACTTCCCTCTCCCCAGTCTCTTGGTCCAGCTCCTCCATGGGAATCCCAAGGTGTTCCCTGGCCAGTCGAGAGACACGGTCCCTCCAGCCAGAAAACCTCACCAGGGAAGCATCCAGGAGGCATCCTAACTAGATGCCTGAGCAACCTCAGCAGGCTCCTCTCGATGTGAAAGAACAGCAGATCTACTCTGAACCCCTACCGGAAGACCAAGCTTCCCACCCTAAGGGAGAGCCCAGCCACCCTGCGGAGAAAACTCATTTCAGCCGCTTGTATCTGCGATCTCGTTCTTTCGGTCACTACCCAAAGCTCTAGATCATAGGTGAGGGTAGGAACGTAGCTCGACCGGTACAATCCTCAGATCACTGCAGACGCACACAATAAATGATAATACATTACAAAAAGTATTTAAATTGTAAATGTACAGGCTTTGTAACTGAAAGGCCTGCTGAGGACTGTAAAATTATCCCTTTAAGTGCCAAAGTTGCAATATTGTGACTTTGGCATCATTGCTGGGTTTACCCAAGAAGCTATTAGGGTCTGAATTTTGTGAAGCAAACAGGAAGTAATTTCCATTCTCTCCTCATCCACTAGGGGCTGGCACCGGAAGTGAGCACATCTTCATCGACTCCCATGTTAAAAAAGCCAGCTTCACAGCAGAAATAAACATGTTTACAGCCTGGTTCTGAAACCAGTTTAGGTTTAATAAATCTAGTTAACATTCATGACGTCTCTGAGGGGGATGAATTTATTTGGAACTCTTCCATTTAAGTGTAATTGAATGCTTGAAATGATGACAGGTAGCATGATAGTCTGAGCTTTTGCTAGGGGCCATCTCTGGAGAAAGGTGTCAGCCTGGGACTCACGTTAATGGATGTTCGGCTATTTCTACTCTCTGAACTTCAGCTGTGTCCTATTGTGTTGGGATGTTAATCATGGAATTATTTGGACCAACAGAGCAAGCTGTGGTACTGACTTGGATGAATAGGTCATCCAAGAATTTTTCGTTTCATTTTTCTCAGTAAGTGCAATTATATTTCTGTACTTTAGTATGCTGGTTAAATGGGGGAAAATGCTTTTCATTCATGTGCATTTAACGCAACACTGCTTGGTCAAAGATTGGTTAAAATATATCGTGTTGGCTGGCTGGGTACCGAAACTCAAGCTAGGTAAGCTGGCTGAGGCTAGCTTCCAAAGGCTTCAGGGCTTCATGACGCTGGTCTGTGGTCAAAGATCCGCGAGATTGCGGCTGAAGAATAGAGGTTTGCCGAGTTTCTGTTAAGTGCCACATCCTTTAACTGTGAATTTTTGGTGCATTCCCAGTAGGGCTGGGCAATAAATCAAAAATGTATCGTTATCGAAATTTCTGACTTTTATCGTGATAGTTTTTCTCATGTCAATAAATTTGATAATACAAAAATGAAAAGATGTGTGTAGGTTGGCAACGTTCATGTCCCTTTAAGAAGCTTTAGCACCTTGAGTCACGTAAAAATGTGATTCAGCGTAATACATGTGATAGCCCCATCTAGTGGACAACTTTTGTTTCTGCACATACCTGTAGTTATCGTCCATTAATCGTTATCAGGGTGAAATCCTCAATATATCGTGATATTGATTTTAGGCCACATCGCCCAGCCCTAATCCCTGGTCTTATCCATGTTAAACTCCAGGAAATTGTTGGAACGCCACTCATGAAAGTGGGTGACAGACTGGTGGGTTGGAAGTTATGGTATCATTGTCCTTAAGAAGAGCTAGGCAGAGTCATCTGAGTATGTGAAGTATGTGGTGACCGGTGAAGGGCTGGTTCAGTCGTTGGTATACATTGTGTACAGAAAGGGGCTGAGAACACACCCCTGGGGAATGCCAGTGTTGGTGATTATAGTGGATAAAGTAACTGAGCCAATTCTGACGGTCTGTGGTTTATTGCTGAGAAAGTCATGGGTCCAGTGAATGAGACATGGAGACAGGTTGAGGGTAACCAGAATGTATTTGGGCTGATGAGTTTATCTCCATCTGTTCATCCTGTGAGGTGAACCCCATGATCCAGCTAAATTCCCCCACCAGAGGGAGCCATTATCTGGAACCCTTTGGCCTGCTGCTGCTCCCCACAGGGCAGCTGGTGCACATCAGCTGATTAAGAGGTCTGCACAAACAGTTGAAAAGCCAGACTGAGAGGAGCTGGAGAGAGACGCACAGTGAATCGAGAGGTTTTGAAGTTGAGTAAAGAAGGAGCTGGAGCGGGGGTGTCAAACATGGGGCCCGCGGGCCGTCTCCGGCCTACAAGCGGGTTAAGTTCGGCCCGCGAGATGGTTGTGTAAACTTTATTTTCTTACTTTACAATGTAGAGTGAAAATAAACTTATCTTTGTGAGCAAGTTTTCTCTGTAACTAGTATAAATAAAACAAAGCTGCGCTCAAGGCTCACACAAGAACTTGAATCACATCCTGAAGTTGGCCGCCACTCAGGATGTGACTTCTGATATTGATGTGCTGGTGAAAGCTAAAAGATGTAAAGTAAAATGTGTCAAATATACTTTAAGTGCTGCATGAAACTGATCTTGCCATGTGATCTGTACGCTGTTTGAATTGTTTCAAGTACACTTCAGGTGTTGTACTTGTACTATTTTGGATACACTGTCCTCAGGCTCCAGCCTTGTTTTATATTGATTGTATTAAAACAATCTGAAGTTGTTTTTAATTTACCGGTCCGGCCCACTTGGGACTAGATTTCTCGCAATGTGGCCCCTGAGCCAAAATGAGTTTGACACCCCTGAGCTGGAGAGAGGAGCTGGCATATAGAGGAATCGGTTGCGGCTGAACTGCTGAGCTGGAGAGATGTGACTGAGACCAGACTGAGAGGTGCTGAGAGGGAAAAGCTGCTGCTTTTCTGGTTGGAACGAGTTTCCTAGGATCCCTGAGCTGACATCCAGAGCATTCTCCAAGTGGTTGGGTTCTACACCCTATTGGCTGGAGTCAGACCGAGTGATGAGTACCACTAAGCTTATTTTATCAAGAAGTTGATTAATAGACTGTCATCACTAGGGACGAGCAAAATATCAAACACTCCAGAAGTCCGTGCGAGCTCACGATTGCCGATCGGTAGCTGGTCACGCGGTGTTAATCGCCTCTCGTAACCCTCTGTACACTACAGGACGCTCGGCGCAAAACTCGCCCCGATCTCGTGGATTCTCGCACGAGTGGAAAATCGGCTCAAAAAAGTGAAAAAGTCGCACAGTGTACGCCCGGCTTTAGAGATTCAGGCTGCAACGCCCTTTGTGTGTTATCAAACCACCTTAGTGATTTTACTCCCAAATAGGGTTAAATATACTTTCTGATTAATTGTTGAAAAAAAAAACAGTTTTCTTTCCCTAAGTGGAAATTATTATTTGAGATAGTGGATTAAATCCTCTCACTTTGTGTTTTGTCATCTTCCCTACAGGCCTGTTGGAGCATCCCACCTGTAGGCGCAGAGTCCAGGAGTTCCAAATAAAGTTTATTTCATAAATTTTTGAGAAGAACTCATCGTTTTTTTTTTCATGTTGCGGGTCTAACACTCCTAGTGAGCCGTGTTCAGAGCCCGTAACAGGGAAAGATGGAGCGCCAGATCAATGGGCGGATTGCTGCATCTGCAGTGAAGCGGGTGTTGTACCGATCTGTCGAGGTGAAGAGAGCTGAGTCGGAAGGCAAAGCTCTAAATTTACCTATCGATCTACGTTCCTACCCTCACCTATGGTAACAGGCTTTGGGTAGTGACCAAAACGTCAAGATCTCAGATACAAGCAGCTGGAATGAGTTTTCTCCGCATGGTGGCTGGGCTCTCCTTGAGAGATGGCGTGAGAAGCTTTGCCACCTGGGAGGGGCTCTGAGTAGATCTGCTCCTCCACATCAAGATGAGCCAGTTGAGGTGGCTTGAGCATCTGATTAGGATAGAAAATGGATGGAAGGATGAAACCTCCTGAACTGAATGATAAAACGAACAGGAAGCCAGTGTAGAGGCCATGCAGATGTGATGTGGTGGTGCCGTCTCCTACCTGTCTTCAGGTGAGCTGCTGCATTTTGTGCTGAAACTGATGACTTCAGATGTTGATAAAAGCTTCTCTGACACACCTGGAGAATGAAGACTTTAGCTTGGTCACATGACCCATCTGGCTCCATGTCATCTATATGTAATCCATACTATCTAGATGTAACTAGAGGCTGTCAGCCTTTCCCAAGGTGGCCCAGCTCCAGATGCTCTCAGAGTGGTGGTTCTGCAGTAGAGAGGTGGTCTTAAGTGCTCTGAGCAAGGATGATATGGAACATCTGGTCTCTTCCTACTAACCATCAGGGGGCGCTTGTCCAGCTCTGCTAGGCGGACATTGGTTTCACCACTTGTGGCTTCATTCTTTCGATTCTGAAAACTTAGGTAGATGCAGGGTCTGTGATGCTTTTAGCTGAGGACCGTCAGCTGTGGAGGCACCACCCACATCAAGCAAGCATTTTAAAAGATATGGCAACCCACAGATAGGGTGACGGGGCATGCAGAAAAACTTTAAATATCTGGCAACTAACGCTGGCTTCCCGTTTGAGACACAGCACTGTGCGGTGAACACGTCATGGCTGCTTGCGACACATTTAAACGCTAAGCAAGGTAATTAAATCATGGGGAACATCCTTTAACCACTCTGTGGTTGAGTAAAGTGAATAAATTGTTGTTTTGTATGATGTTTCACATGTACCGGTAGCCATTGGAATCCAGAAGGCAGCTGATGCGCTGCATGTTGAATTGCTGGACACACTGAACCAGTGAACTAACAACCGGAAGACAATAAGTCCTACTGGGCCAAGGTATGGGTTTTTTTGTATTCATTTTATGTATTTTAAAGGTGGATCAAGGTGTAATTTTAGAAACTGTGTGTTCAGGGTGACTGCATGTGGTGTGATATACCTGTCATTGTTTTTTCTTCCCACCATTATTTTAGAGTTGTTTTATCTGTTTAAAAAGGGGTCCAACAGGTATTTATTTTTGGGCCTGGCACTTACCCTCGTTGCTGCTCTGTAGCATCACTTATGACGCAGCTCTGCATCCGGCTCTGCCACACTCCCGTTAGTGTGGTTGCTGTGCTTTATTCCCTACTGTGTGTGGTTTATTGCAGGGACTGGGTTGGGGTTTTAAGTGTTGTAGGACGGAGGATCAGAGCCGGCATTGGCGTGTATCTGTAAGTTGTTGCTGGAAGTGATAAATAAAAATGGTAAACTAGATCACAGCCTTCTTCCAGTTTATTCTGGGCTTGGGTTAATACAGCCTACAGTGACTGCCACTTATTTAAAACGAGTGGCCACATTTGGCATTGTTGGCAGGATCCAAGTAGGTCCATGGATGTGAAGTTTGTGGCACCCTGCGCAGGAGCACGAGGACGTGCTTGTGGAAAGAGGGGGGAAGATGTGGCAGTGTGAGCGTCCTGTCACAGTGTCCCGATTGATCATGCGCCCTGGCTGCTTGGCCAAGGGGATGTCCCTTTGGCTGACTGGTTAGCGCACATGACTCTCACTCGGGAGTCTGGGGATCGAATCCTACCCGGGCCCTCATTTCTCCATCTTGCCACCCAGATTTCACAATTTCTCTCAGATACAAAGAACGGTTGCTACAACATCTAGCTTCCACCACACCACCTCACATTATTCATATCTTGTCATGTACCATTAGTTAAAATTATTAAATTCATTTTATAAACTATATACCGACTCTGAATTAATACGAAGTGTGTTTATGGTCCCTGAATAAGCAAAGAACCCTAGAATCTTCTGAATAAACATTCAAAGATCAGATTGATGTTTCATATTTGTGTGGAATATCACATCTTATTGGTCATGATTAATATGTATTAATTGCTACAAACATCTAACATAATCTACAATAGAAGAAATTAAGCTCTGATGTTCAGAGTGACCCACTTACACACTTAGGTACATACAATCAGATGCAACAATTTATCCTTTCACAGTGACATGGTTTTATCGAAATCTGAGTGTGTACCTTTACCAGAGGAAACAGTAGTTTTGTCCTGGTTGAGGCTGAAACTCTAGATAAGGTTTTCTCTTCAGTAAGGCCCATCACATGTCTTTTAGATCCAGTTCCTACTTAGTTTTTTAAGCCATTTTATGAATATTTTAGAGATGAGATTTTAACCATGATGAACTGCAGCAGGAAAGACAAGGGTCTTTCCTGCTGCCTTTAAAGGGGAAGTGGTGAGGCCCCTGTTGAAGAAGAGAAACTTAGATTTTAGTGATTTTAACAACTTCAGACCGATATCTAACTTACTATTCTTAAGTAAAATTTTTAGAAAAGCTTGTTTTAATACAGCTTAATGATTTTATTAAAGCACATAATGTCCTTGAGAAATTTCAGTTTGGTTTTAGATTAAACCACAGCACTGAGACGGACGGTTCTGGTTCTACTGGATTTAAGCGCTGCCTTTGACACAGTGGACCATAACATTCTTTTAAACCGGTTAAAACACATCGGCCTCTCTGGTGCCATCCAAAAATGGTTTACTTCGTATCTCTCAGACAGGACTTTTATGGTAAGTCTTGATACCTTCTGTTCTAAGACCCGTGAGATTACTTGTGGTGTGCCCCAGGGTTCGATTTTAGGCCCAGTGCTTTTTAATCTGTACATGCTTTACCAGCTCAGTGGCCTAGTGGTAGAGTGTCCGCCCTGAGACTGGGAGATAAAGGTTCGATTCCTGGCCGGGTCATACCAAAGACTTTGAAAAAATGGGACCCAATGCCTCCCTGCTTGACACTCAGCATTAAGGGGTTGGACTGGGGGGTTAAACCACCAAATGATTCCCGAGCGCGGCTGTGTCTGCAGCTCACCGCTCCCCCAGGGGATGGGTCAAATGCGGAGAACAAATTTCGCACACACATCAGTGTGTGTGACAACTAATGGGACTTTAACTTTAACTTGGTGGCGTCATCGGGCGACAGAGTGCAATTTCACAGTTATGCAGATGATACACAGTTGTACATCTCTGTGTCTCCTGATGACGCAAGACCATTGGATGCCCTTTTTAATTGTATTTCGGATATTGAATCCTGGATGTCAGAAAACTTTCTCCAGCTTAACCGGGACAAAACCGAAGTTTTAGTCATCGGTCCTGACACCCAGAGAGAAACTTTTTCCAACGCTACAGTCACTAACTATTAATTCGTCTTCTCAAGTGAAGAAACTGGGTGTTATTTTTGACTCTGAGCTAACTTTTATTCCCCACATTAAGAATATTACAAATATTGTTTATCACCTGAAAAACATTGCCAGAGTCTGCCCCTTTCTCTCTCTGGCCGATACAGAGACGCTGATGCATGCTTTTGTAACCCATGGCTCCCTGAAAAAACTGAGTATCTGTATTCAAATCTATCAGCGCGGAATACTTCTTCAGGGTTAAAGTGCTGTGGGAGCTACAGGATCAAATGCGTCTTATTTCCTAAAGTTTCTTGCTTTTTTTCCCCTTTGAACGCTATTGCTGGGTTCTCAGCAGTAGGAACTCATTATCTGAGCTTTGAAACCTCCAACCCACAAACCACACACACAACAATCAATTCAATAAATTAAATATATTGAAATATGTAAATTGAAATACGGTGGGGCAAAAAAGTATTTAGTCAGCCACCGATTGTGCAAGTTCTCCCACTTAAAATGATGACAGAAGTCAGTAATTTACATCATAGGTACACTTCAACTGTGAGAGACAGAATGTGAAAAAAAATACATGAATTCACATGGCAAGATTTTTAAAGAATTTATTTGTAAATCAGGGTGGGATGGGAATGAGGGTGGGAGGAGGGAGATACAAAGGGAATCTCTTATGTGAATCTGTGTGGGAGGGGTGAGAAACCGACTACTCTCTGGTTGAATTTAACATTGTATGTATGAAAAGCACTTCTTAAATAAATTTTGATTTTTTTTTATTTGACTTACAAAGAAACACACATCTGTCTCTCTGGAATGAGCTGCCGCTCATTATTCGACCGTCACAATCGCTGCAGGTTTTTGAGAGAAGAATCGTTTTTATCGTCTCGTTTCCTGTGATGAGTTTTTATCTTAATTGCTTGTGTTATGACCTTTTTATCTATTTGTTTTAATGTTTTTATTATCCTTATTGCTCTCTTGTGATTTTATTCCATGTTATGTTCAGCGCCTTGGACTCCCACAAGGTTGGTAGAAGGCGCTATGTAAATAAAATTTGATTGATTTGACATTTGATGGGTTCTGATCTGAACAGGGAGAGACAGAAGATCAAGAATCAACAAGAAATGATGTAAAAGCTGCAACCTGATGAGGAAATCATCTGACCGACTACAAATCATTCTGGAAAAGAAGAACCTTTAATGTTCAAATTATTCAAAAATTAAACCATCATAACAGCCCTAGACAGATGAAGACACGAGACATTCTGTATAAAAGACGATCATGTCTCCTTCCTGTCAAGTGTTGATGATCCAACAGCGGACTGAACCAGAACCGCACTGAACTCTGTCATTTACCATCTAAACACACATTGTTTATGATTCTTCCTCAGTAGCTTTTTTTCACACTACTGGCTCTGTCAGGTCCGTCTTTTTTAGGATTCATTTTTAGTCTAAAAATTTCCCTTTTTTTTGTATTTTTATTATGGTGTTTGTTCGTCTTTTTTTTTTTTTAGTTTTGTCGTTCTTATAAAGCGCCTTGTGAGCTTATCTTGAGAGACGCTATATACAAATATTTTTTCTTCTGCCTAGTGGTATGTAAGCACATTACAGCGGTACTTGGAAACAGTTCGTATTTCATTTCGACAGCATTTGCTGAACCTTACTTAAAAATCAAAACAAAACAAAAACATTGGACTGTGATCTGTATTGCTTAATTAATTCACAAATGAATAAACCTACAGCTTTTATCAGTGATAATGGCAACAAAATGCCTAAACCACAACTACATGAAAAAATCAGAACAGGACAACCGCACGATGCTGCACTACTGAGAGAGGGCGTGAAGCCTCGTTCACACTGAATACAGAACGCATGCAGAAGTGCTAAGTGTCTGTGATTAATTGTCCACCAGCAGTGATTAGTTGTGTCATCAGAAATAAAGGGAATGTGGTTAATTTTCATGCTGAGCTGTTTCTTGGAGTGCTATGACTCAATCATGGCAAAGTTTGAGTTAAAAAAGATAACCGGTTAATTACAATCTAGTCCATGTTAATACATCAGTACACTAGTGGAGAACCATGCAGCCAAAAAGTGGTTCTGTCTTTCCGGCATCTGTCCACTGCTTATAACTCTGCAACAGAATCTCTAAAAACTCTGGTACAGGCACATTCCTAAGCCTGCTTAAAATAGCAAAATGCTATTGTAGGAGAATGGAGTCTCCACAGAGCCGTCTTGTAATTTATGACTTCTTGACAACAGTCCCAGCTGTCTCTCCACAGCCTTTAAGGTGGGATTTCTTCTTAGGGGCTCCAAATGAATAAAGACACATTCTTTTTAAGCTGCAGTTATTACAACATTTGTATGCTATTATTTTATATACAGATAAATTGTTTAAAGCAGACGCCACCGGTATCTAACAGTTTTAAATTGCAGTGGGTTATGTACTACAACCATCATGCGTCTGTTTCTTAAATACAGGAGGGTATAACAGTTTTTTCTTAATCTTTTAAGTAATTTTTTTTGTATTCAGACTTCATGAATGAACATCTCAATTGTTTGGTTAAGGTCTGACTCTAAAAAACAAAGGAGATTTGAAAATGAAAATCAAAAGAAGAGGTGGCTCAAGGGCCGATCAACGATAGTTGAGCAGAGGAACAAGACTAAAGCCTGGTTTATGCTTCTCCGTCAGCTCCGCAAGGGACAGACACGCACAGATTGACGGAAGCGTTTTGCTCTTTTACTTCTCCGTCTCCTGGAGAGTGTTGCAAAGCAATTGCCCAGCAGGACCACAAAGGGCGTAGCACTGCTCTATGGTATCCTGTCATGTATCGGTCCAGGATCGTGTGTTTATATTGTGTTTTTTGTGTATATAAGAGACTTTTAACATGGACAAATTTGTCTCTCATTCTCCCACCACTTCATGCGCTCCCCACCTCTAAACCCACGTTTCCTTTCATTTCCGTCCACAAATAAAACGCTTGCTGCGCATCTTTTCACTCCTCCAGTCACGGGAGGATGAAACGTTCATATTTTTAGAGTTTTTTCGCGAGGTATTCTTCAAGCTGCTCCGTGTCTGCTGCTAGTTATCCTCAGCTCTCTTTGCAATGGCGGCGCTGTAAACAGCGGCATCCAGACCAATCACAAGCTTGCGTAATCCGTCTCGTTCGACGGATGTTTAAAAAAGTGGGCTCAACTCCGTACGTACTTGCATGCCTGCCGGAGCCCTTCACAAGGACGTTGCGTGTCTCCGCACTGACGCAGACGGAGAAGCATAAACCAGGCTTAACATTAAGGTTGTAAAAAAACTGAATAGTACATTTGGAAGTACTGTTTTTAAATAAATCCCTCGAGCCTTGTGTGGATGCTCGTATGTCTCTTTAAATGTGACTTTCGGCTAAATCTTTGTCTACACAGCTCACAGGCAAAAGGCTTCTCTCCTGTGTGGATTTTCATGTGATTGTTTAAATGTGACTTTTGGATACATCTGTATCCACAAAGCTCACAGGCAAAGGGCTTCTCTCCTGTGTGGATTTTCATGTGATAGTTTAAACTTGCCTTTTGGGTACATCTGTATCCACAGAGCTCACAGGCAAAAGGTTTCTCTCCTGTGTGGACTCTCATGTGATCGTTTAAACTTGCCTTTTGGGTACATCTGTATTCACAGAGCTCACAGGCAAAAGGCTTATCTCCTGTGTGGACTCTCATGTGTGTGTTTAAACTACTTTTATGGCTAAATCTTTTCCCACAGAGCTCACATGCAAAATACTTCTCTCCTGTGTGGACTCTCATGTGGTCATTTAAACTGTTTTCATGGCTAAATCTTTTCCCACAGAGCTCACACGCAAAAGACTTCTCTCCTGTGTGGACTCTCATGTGTCTATTTAAAATTGCCTTTTGGGTACATCGGTATCCACAGAGCTCACAGGCAAAAGGCTTCTCTCCTGTGTGGACTCTCATGTGTTTGTTTAAACTATTTTTATGGCTAAATCTTTTCCCACAGAGCTCACATGCAAAAGACTTCTCTCCTGTGTGGACTCTCATGTGTACGTTTAAATTATTTTTCTGGCTAAATCTTTGTCCACAGAGCTCACAGGCAAAAGACTTCTCTCCTGTGTGGACTCTCATGTGTCTGTTTAAATGTGACTTTCGGCTAAATCTTTGTCCACACAGCTTACAGGCAAAAGGCTTCTCTCCGGTGTGGACTTTCATGTGATTGTTTAAATGTGACTTTTGGGTACATCTGTATCCACAAAGCTCACAGGCAAAAGGCTTCTCTCCTGTGTGGACTTTCATGTGATAGTTTAAACTTGCCTTTTGGGTACATCTGTATCCACAGAGCTTACAGGCAAAAGGCTTCTCTCCTGTGTGGACTCTCATGTGATCGTTTAAACTATTTTCATGGCTAAATCTTTTCCCACAGCACTCACAGGCAAATGGCTTATCTCCTGTGTGGACTTTCATGTGTGTATTTAAATGTGACTTTTGGGTACATCTGTATCCACAGAGCTCACAGGCAAAAGGCTTCTCTCCTGTGTGGACTTTCATGTGTATGTTTAAATTCTTTTTCTGGCTAAATATTTTCCCACAGAGCTCACAGGCAAAAGGCTTCTCTCCTGTGTGGACTCTAATGTGTGTGTTTAAACTATGTTTATGGCTAAATCTTTGTCCACAGAGCTCACAGGCAAAAGGATTCTGCCCAGTGTGGCCTTTCATATGACGGGTTAATTTGGACTTTTGGCTAAATCTTTTCCCAAAGTCATCACAACGAAATGATTTTGGTTGTTTCTGGACTTTTCTACATGAGCCTCCATGTTGCTTCTCTTTCACACATTTTGTATTAACCGAACACTCTGAAGACCTTACTGCTGAATGACTTGTCAGTCTCACGTGTTCCTGAAGAGACCACTGGTGTTGGAACCGTATACCACACACAGGGCAGCTAAATGATTTGTTGACTGTCTTAATATCTGACTCCGAAGACTTGTTCTCATTACAGCCATGGTCTCCGTTTCCAGTTTCAGGCCCAGAATCTGAACGCTCAGAGTCTAGATTCACATCATCTTCATCTTCTCCACTAACTTCAATCTCTGAAGAATCGGATGTCTTTTCATTAGGGTCCAGATCTAGGTTCTTGCTAGTTTCTGCTCCTCCACCAACTTTTGCTGTCATCTGCCCAGCCAAGCAGCTGGTTGGGACACCTCCGTCTTTCATTTGATGGTTGCGGAAATGTAACAGCAGAGGTTTCTCGTCCATCTCCTCTCTCTTCCTTGAAACTGCAGTGAACAAAGCAGAATGATGTAAAAGAAAAATATTCAGTAAAAAGAGAAGACAAAAGACCTAGGGGTGTTTTTGCAATCAGTAATAGACATAACACTTGTTGGTAAACACATTACTATTTATGGTAATGCATTACTTTAACAAATAACTATGAATCTAATGAGTTGCTTTTAAGTCCAGACATCACTATGTGATTGGTAGAAGGAAAAAAAAAAACGCTATCTGCAAATTCTGATTAACGCCTCTCAGAGCCGGTCAAACAAGCCATCCGTCACTGCTACTGTGGAGCCTAGAGATTCCCTGACAGCAGAATCGCGTCGGTCTCTCCCTTCCTTTCCCTAACACCGAAGGTGCGCAGCGGCAAAAATGTAAACAAATATACCTGCCGAACCTTTACTCCGTGAGAGTGTTGTAAAGTTTGTATCCTACAACGAAATCACGGCGCGGAGGAAGCTCGTTAAAATGCGCCAAAACAGTAAATGTAATACGTGTTTCAAGAAGAAACTGTGGGTGGAAAGAGGTGAGATTGTAAGGCCTGCTGCAGAAATAAAAACACTGAGCATCGACACTCGTCTGTAACCCATAAAATAATAATGAGCATCATGCTGCTAGATCAGCAGCTTGTGATGACAGTTAGTTCCGCTCACTAGGTCAGCTGACCTTAATCCACAAGATGGGACATATGGCACTAGAATTCCAGATACAGAGCTAGGAGCAAGGCCATTTAAACATTTGTAGGCCAGAACCAAAATCTTAAATTCAACACAGAACTGAACTGGGATCCAATGCAGAGGCAACAACTGGAGTGATATGATCAAATCGACAAGTGCCAGTCTAGAGACGGGCTGCAGCATTCTGAACTAGCTGCAGCCTAGCAATACATCCATGATCAACACCCAAGTAAAGACTATTGCAGTAGTCTAAACAAAATGAATTAAATGCATGAATAAGCTTCTCAAAACGATTCCTCATCAAAAAGACTTATAAAGAATCTGTAGGTGAAAAAAGCATACTTGAACCACATTATTGACTTGAACATCAAATTCAAGCTGAGAATCATTTTTAACACCCAAATTAGACACAACATCCTTTTCATCATTTGAGACTGAGTAACTACAGGAGCACCACTTGTTGCAAACATAATAATTTCCGTCTTAGACTCATTAATCTGGAGAAAATTACAACCCATCCACAATCATTAACCTCACGAAGACAACTCAGAGCTAAATCCTTAGCTTTAACAGGAGCATAGACCTGACAGTCATCAGCATAAAGATGAAAGTCAAGCTCATATTTCCTAAAGATGGCCCCAAGAGGGAGCAAATATAAATTGAAAAGCAGAGGACCAAGTACAGTGTCCTGTGGGACCCCATATTTCAGGGGAGCATACCTTGAGCAGAAGCTACCAATCTTAACAGTCACATACCTGTCAGACAGGTAGGAACTCATCCAGAAGAGCGTTGAACCAGAGACCAAAAAAATTCTCCAGTCGATTGAGAAGTATAACATGATCAAGAATATCAAAAGCAGCGGTCATATCTAAGAGTAATAAAAAGACTGTCACCCACATCAGTATATTGGTAAATATCATTGAACACTCTCACAAGTGCAGTTTCAGTACTCTGCTTGGTTCTAAAAGCTGTTTGAAAAACTTCTTAAATTTGTTATTATCTAAATGGTCTGACAACAGCTTAAAAACGACTTTCTCAAGAACCTTAGAAAGAAATAGCAGCGTAGAAATAGGTCGATGATTGGATAATACCGAGACATCAAGACCAGGTTTCTTAAGAAGGGGTTTGATTACAGCTCTTTTCAGACTCTGGAACTTGCCCACACTGCAGACTAGAGTTGATTACATTATGAACCATATTTGAAATAGCTGGCCAAACATTTTTAACAATAGAGGATGGAATGATGTCGAGTGCAGAGCTGGATGGTTTCATCCTTCCAACAATTTCATCCAACATATCTGGGGATACAGAGTCAAAGGAATTTAAAGTAGTTGAATCAAAACAGATTTCTTCATCAATAAAACCAAATTGCTGGGGAATTTGAGCTTGAATAGTTTCAGTTTTGCCTATAAATTATGTCAGAAACCTCTCAGCAGTAGTCGAAGAGGCTTTAAGTCCACCTGCACACGAAGGATTTCAAATCTCATCCACGGTAGAAAATAGTACTCTTAGGATATGCTCATTAGAGCTAATAATATCAGATAAAAACGTGGATTTTGCCTTTTTTACAGCCATTTGATAGGAACACCATGCAGACCTCATGTCTTCAAATGAGGGCTGTGACCTAGATTTCTTCCACTTCGGCTCACATTTCCTGCATTAGGTGAAGATTCTCTGTCATCCTGGACATGATCATCCTGAGCTTTAATATAAAAACAGCTGGACATTTCTGGTTATCTTGAAGACGTTTTTCTTCTCATCCTAGAGGCTTCTTCACATTGGTTGTGAGTAGAAGGCTGTGAGTTATGGTCAGAAATAAACACACTGACGGTTTTTCTTTAGTTTCTCTTTTGAAAACATTTTAGTCTAAACAAAGTTGATGTTATTGTTCATAGAATTAAAATTCAAGTCCAAGTAGGACCTGTGGTTAGTTGGCTCATTTGAAAAATGTAATGTTTTTGACCTTGAAAGAATCAGGAATCGTTAGGAACTGGAATCTAAACAGGGGAATCGTTCAAATTCAAACGATGCCCAACCCAACTTTTTGTCTGAAGTGATTAACGTAACTGCAGTAAACGTTGACAGATAAAAATAGATTGTGACCGGATTTTTTAGACCCTGCTGGGGTCACTCAGTGATGCACCCATTGACAATCCAACTCTCGTAATTGGCAGCTCCATAGTCAGAAACATGGCAGACTCCAGCAACCATAGTCAAATGTTTACCTGGGGCCAGAGCGGGCGACATTAAATCCTACCTGAAACTGCTGGCTAAGGATAAGCGTAAATACAGTAAGACTGCTAATTACGCTGGTGGTAACATACCTGCAAACTCGGGGTGCGGAAAAAGGTGACAACTACAATGCCCCCCTCCCGTCTGTGGGGTTAGTAGTGACCTGCTCTGGCATTTACATACTTCTTGTTGGAATAATTAAAATAAACTCATCAACATGATTTTTTGCTAAATGCAAACTATTTTCTACCATGACGTTTAGTCAGTCTCTGCTCAGAGAAACGAAAAAATATGCCTGACAAAAATGATCACGGATCATCATATATTTTTAAACATTTTATGAGACTATTTCACACTCATGTTACAGCCCCCTGTATTTGGGCTGATGAGTTTATCTCCCTCTGTTCATCCTGTGAGGTGAACCCCATGATCCAGCTAAATTCCCCCACCAGAGGGAGCCATTATCTGGAACCCTTTGGCCTGCTGCTGCTCCCCACAGGGCAGCTGGTGCACATCAGCTGATTAAGAGGTCTGCACAAACAGTTGAATAGCCAGACTGAGCAGCTGGAGAGAGAAGCGCAGTGAATCGAGAGGTTTTGAAGCTGAGTAAAGAAGGAGCTGGAGAGAGGAGCTGGCATATAGAGGAATCGATTGCGGCTGAACTGCTGAGCTGGAGAGCTGTGACTGAGACCAGACTGGGAGGTGCCGAGAGGGAAAAGCTGCTGCTTTTCTGGTTGGAACGAGCTTCCTAGGATCCCTGAGCTGACATCCAGAGCATTCTCCAAGTGGTTGGGTTCTACACCCTATGGGCTGGAGTCAGAGAGAGTGATGAGTACCACTAAGCTTATTTTATCAAGAAGTTGATTAATAACCTGTCATCACTAACGTCCCTCCACCAGTCACATTTTGGTTTAAAGATCCTTTTGTAAATAATCCTCCGTAGTCTCCTTGAGTGTTAATACTCTTGAATATTCCTCCTTAGACCCCTTTGCCTATGTTTTACTCATTTGCCGTAGAGCTCCATGCTGCCCCGTTCAGTTTGGGAGAATATTGGCTCACCGCAGAGACGAGCCGCACGAACCATAAATGCTGCGAGTTGTGAAGCGCGTTCCATCCACGAGCCGCATCACCGCGCGGAAAGTGAATGCGTCAAGCATAAACCGAGCTTTAAGCTTGAGTCATGCTTCTCCGTAAGCTCAAAGGGAGAGACAGGCACGCACAGACGGAGACATTTTACCCTCATACTTCTCAGTCTCCCGGAGAGTGTTGCAAAGCAATTCCCCACCAGGACAACAGAGGGCATAGCGCTATTCTGTGGTATCCTGTCATGTATCCAGTCCAAGATCGTGTGTTTATATTGTGTTTTTTTTTTTGTATATAAGACTTTTTAACGCTTGGTGGAACAACAGAAAATGTGTGTTTTAGTGTGCTTTTGTGCTACAATAACTCAGAGATATCCTAGTACAGAGAAATTAAATCAGTTTTAGCGAGCCCCAAACACCAAACAGCTACACGTAGTGCAACACTGAAAACAGGAAACAGGAAACGCCTTACCGCCAGCCAATCAGAAACTGCAGTAATTAGGTCACGTAAAAGTGAATGAGAATCCTTTTTCCAAAAAAGTTTATTCCAAAATTCAAACAATACAAAAATCGTAACGCTAAGATTAAACATCCCCTTTCGAGTATGCTGCGACTAACTATCCCTGAGAAGAGCTGCTCTCGATGCCACCTGTCACCACTGACTCGCCGTCTCTCGTCGTGTCGTGACTCGTCGTCGTAACCTTTCTTCTACTTCTAACTGCTCTTATATATCGTTCTAAAAACGGCAAAGCAAAGCATTTTCCATTGTATAGCATTTTCATGTTACAAGCACTTTTTCAGAGTGACGTATATATCTTTTAAACTCAAGACAGCTAAACAATGTAATCATGTCATTTGTAAGATGGTTTCAGATCCTCTCAAAGCTCAAGCTTCTTCAAAGGGGGCATCACATCCTGTGGTGCTTTCTTCAGTTGGTTCCCTTCCTGTCTTCACCTGCCTCGATTCCACTTGCATCAGCAGGCTCCCCTGAACTCCGCTTATCTCTGCCGTCCAAGTGGCCCCTCCCATTGTGTCCTCTTCCTTTGTGACTTCCTTCTGTGGCTCTGGCCCTCGGGCCCTATGACAACTTCATAGTAATTAATGTAAATATGTGCAACTTAGAAAAGTGAATGTTCAATAGTCCTTCTACTAAAACATGCGTGTGTGCGTGCAGGTGGGGTGGTGGTTGGGGGGGGCCTCAAAGTGGGCCTCGCCCAGGGAGTAATTCCATGTAAAACCGCCACTGTCCCTGACAGGTGGACAACCACCTCAACACACCATGGAAGGACCCAGACGTCTCCCTACTGAGAAGTTGAACTGTGCGCTCTCACATCCCAAACTCCATTCTTGCATTCCAGACCTGGACTTCAAGGAACTCATCAACTTAAGACTGAAACCATCCTGATCAACGGACGAGGACTCTAACCGTTCCAAACCGTTCTTCAACCGGGACTCTCAGTCCACGGACAAGCCCTTTGATGAAGAACGCCTGGTTTGCCTCAGCTTCTGCCATAGTTAGAACTGCATGAATTGATACTACCTGTTCCTCATTCACAGACACAGCCGTGTGTGACCTGCAGCTTTAAATTCATCTGATGTTTCAATAAACTCTACTGATGTTTTCTGTGTATTATATGGTCTTGCTAATCCTTCCCAATCTCTTTACAGGAACTGCTCTAAATTGTAGAATTGTTGCATCACAGTAAATTCACATCAACATGTATGAAATAGCTCTTCTTTAGTTTATGATGGTGTTGATTTCACTGATTTCCATTATCTCACTTGTGTCTCTGTAAGCTGCTGTTTGTAATTGTCAGTTGTGTTTGCCTTATCGTGTTTTATTATTTTATTTGTTCTTTACTTTGTTTTTGTTTGGTAATCCTATTCGGATAAACAGGAGGGATTATGTTATGGAAATGTTATGTTTATTAACTGAATGTATTATTCTATGCCTACACACACACACACACACACACAGCAGCATGTTAGAATCATTTGAATGACTAAACTACATTGAACTGCTTTTGTAATACTTTAATCTCTTATTCTGGAGTAAAATAAACAAGCTAAATCATCACATATCTGTGGCATCAAGAAGCTGTTGTAGCCAAAAAGGTCAAGAGGTCATCTACAACATATATTGAGTTGAATTGTGAGTCCTTAGGTTAAAAGCCTGCTGAGAAAGCTGTGTTCTGTGTACGTGAGGATTAGCATGTCCAGCTTGTGTAAACCAGCTCCAGTAAAACCTTGAGCCCTCGAATCATGTCGGGATAACAGGGCTCTTCGACCTCTGGGCTGGAGGGTGCATCGAACATTTGGAAGTGTAAACATCACCCCATCCTCTCTCCACATTTATCAAAGGACTGTGGGAGTAGCCCAGGGACAAAAAGTATAAATTTAGGACTCCACATGTGGTCGAGGTCTTTTTGTAATTGGCTGTCCTGAGATGTGAGATGAATGAATAAAGAGACCCGCGCTGTCTGACTGAGTTGCCCGTCTCCGACACCTTCTTTAAGAATAACAGAGAAACACCACATATTGGCACCCCAGATGGGTGAACAGAGGGGAGTTCCAACGGCGTCCCTTGGCTCCTGTCCGGTGGCTGAGGTCCGAAGGGCCCAGGTGAGCATGTTTTTGTTCATTTTTGTGGCCTCTGTCACTGGGCAGGGGTCAAGCGGGGCTGTCCTCCTGTTCTGATAATACTATAAATATCAGTTGGAGAGGGGATTCATGTCTGATAGTGTTGAAAAATATTCACACGTGTGAAGTCAGCTGTGTCATTTTGATGACGGACAAATTTTAAGTGTCAAATTAAAAGGTGGGACAGCAAATTGGAATAGAATTTTTACAGCTGATGGTTCTGAGAGGTCGACACTCTTTAATCCAGTCTGCTGACTCGGTTTGAGCAGAGACGGGGATCTTGAAGAAAAAGCCCTGAAGTTGTGAGAGATAAGCTTTGCTGTAGTTCGGCTATCCCTGGGGATTGGTAAATTTAATAAGAGTTTTTTGGCAAAGCATGTAAAGAAACAGGGTCCGTGAGCTCGGGACGGCCTGTACGTTGTAGTTTGCAGCAAAA
>SSNQ01034060.1:148815-164697 GCA_006942095.1 Nothobranchius kuhntae | reverse complement strand
AATTCTGTTGAATGACGCAGTGTTTAATAGAGACAGCTGATGGGAAAAAACATGGTGTGGCCCAGGCTTTCCCCGACTGAAAAACAATAGAAAATCAATTTATAGTTAGTGCGATGACAAGAAAATCGTTTAAAATATAAAAGTTGCATGGTTGTGGTCATACAAAGGAGGTATTTTATCTGCTTTTGAGCCGTGAGGGCTGAAACTGGACTTTGGACTCTCTATCATTTACCTATGTTTGCTTTTCTGTAAATGGAGTCTGTCACTGTCTCTTTTCTCCTGCCTGCATACACACACATGGTGAGACCAAGGCTGGCTTGTTTTTCTGTGAAGTGTAACATGCAGTTTTTTAGCAATTTGTGACTTTAGAAAAGATAACTTCTGGTGTTTTGGGCATACCTTCTTAGTCCATGGATGGCCTCCGTGTGAGGGTCTTTTCTCCTGGACGGTCGAGAGCGGAATGAGGCTGAAGGTTCAACCTGAGGGCCTGACTCCGCCCACTTTTACACACAAGAATCCTGTAGTCTAAAAATAGCACAGGGTGCTGCAGAACAGCAGCTCTGAAGTTCTCAGGATCGTCTTTATGAAAACCATAAAATTAACAAATAATCAGTCAGGAAAATAAAATATTTGTGCCAGATTGTTTAGTTACACCCACTTATAATTATTTTGCATAGGTGTTGTAAAACTATTCCTGTAAATCTTGCTATAGAAATAAAATCCAATAATTGTCTTGCTTGAACTTTAAGAATCATTAACATTAGTGGCTGGATTTTGAGACGCTGAATAATGAGAAAGAGATAAACTATTATTTCCTGTAACCTGGCTAGAACCTGTACCAGGCTGTTTTGAATTAAAAACTGGTAGTTATTTTCCCAAAATAAGATAGATAAATAAAAAATGAAAGGAGGGATCTTGCATTTTGAGTTAGACTGTGCCTAATGATTAAAACCTGTTTGGAACAGATTTTAAGGACAATTGTGTATAGAAAGTAGTCTAGATTTACCTTTGAGTCAGTAAAGTCGACTAATTATTAATTCAATTCAATTCAAGTTTATTTATATAGTGCCAAATTACGACAAGAGTCGTCTCAAGGCACTTCACAAAATAAACATTCCAATTCACAGTTCATTAAGCCAATCAGAAATAATGTTTCCTATATAAGAAACCCAGCAAATTGCATCAAGTCACTGACTAGTGTCAGTGACTATACAACAGTCCTCCCTTTGGTGCCGTGAGAAACACCACAGGTGCCTATACATTGGGATTTACCCCAGTGAATGAGAGGGTAGCCTCCCTACGCCTACGTGTGGGGGTCGGGTTCTGACTGTGGTCCGTGCTTATGCACCAAACTACAGTTCAGACTACCCACCATTTTTGGAGACCTTGGAGGGGGTGCTGGAAAGCGCTCCTTCCGGTGACTCCCTCATTCTGCTGGGGGACTTTAACGCTCACGTGAGCAATGACAGTGAGACCTGGAGAAGTGTGGTTGGGAGGATCGGCCCCCCTGATCTGAATTCGAGTGGTGTTTTGTTATTGGACTTCTGTGCCAGTCATGGATTGTCCATAATAAACACCATGTTCAGACATAAAGGTGTCCATATGTGCTCTTGCCACCAGGATACCTTAGGCTGCAGCTCGATGATCGACTTTGTTGTTGTTTCATCTGACCTGCAGCCGCATGTCTTAGACACTCGGGTGAAGAGAGGGGCGGAGCTGTCAACTGACTACTACCTGGTGGTGAGTTGGCTCAGATGGTGGGGAAGGATGCCGGTCAGACCAGGTAGGCCCAAACGTATCGCGAGGGTCTGCTGGGAACGTCTGGCAGAGTCTCCTGTCAGAAGGACCTTCAATTCCCACCTCCGACAGAACTTCCAAAATGTTCCGGAGGAGGCGGTGGACATTGAGTGTGAATGGACACTGTTCCATGCCTCCATTGTTGAGGTGGCCAACCGGAGCTGTGGTCGCAGGATCGTCTGTGACTGTTGTGGTGGCAACCTCCGAACCCTCTGGTGGACACCGGCGGTTAGGGTAGCAGATAAATGGCAAACAAAAGAGGATCAAGGATCGATCCCTGCGGGACCCCCCAGCGGAGCCCCTCCCAAGATGAAAAAACATCACCCAGTTTAACGCAGAATGTCCTGTTGTGGGGATACGATCTAAACCAGTCCAGAGCAGACCCTTTGATCCCAACCCATCGTTCCAAGCGATTGAGTAGAATCGCGTGGTCAACTGTGTCGAAGGCTGCTGTCAGGTCTAACAACAGAAGCACCACAGATGTACCCTGATCTAGTGATAGATAGATGTCATTTAGGACCCTCAGTAGAGCTGACTGTGCTATGGCCAGACCTGAACCCTGATTGAAAAACCTCAAATAGATCAGAGTCAGCTAAATGTGAGACCAGCTGCTGATAAACGACTTTCTCAAGCAGTTTTGATACAAAAGGCAGGGTAGACATAGGCCTGTAATTTGCTATCACAGAGACATCAGCACCAGGTTTCTTCAAGACTCTGATGGTCCTTCAGTTAATTCCATCGAGAGAATGCAATGTTGATTGTAGTCTAAGGAGCTTTGAAAGAAAAGCGTCTGGACTTCTTTGAGTTGCTTGAAGACGTTTCACCTCTCATCCGAGAGGCTTCTTCAGTTCTAAGGTCAAATGGTGGAGAGTTCCAGATTCAAACCCAGTGGGAGTTTCCCCCCGAAGAGGGAACAAAAGACCCCCTGATGATCTTCTACATAAACACATGAGCCAAGGTGTGAGGGTGGGTGTGGGTCCTATTCAGACAGAGTTTCGGGTGAGCTCATTGTGAAGCCTGGCCCCACCCTATCATGTGAATTCCTGAGGTCAGATGGCCCAGGATATGCGTGGGTGTTGAGGCATCTGGGAAGGGATCTCAAAACTGGATTATAGATGGCAGACAGTTGGTGTCGTAAACCACAGCCTCTGTTCAAAGATGGTTGCTCACAGTTGAAATCACCGGGGCACAGATTATGAACTCAGCTGAGGCAAAGCACGTCAGAAAAGTGCATGAAGTACCAGAGAATTTGGGCTGATATGAACAATCGCAGGTGAATGACTTTGTTTTGGTGGAGCGATTTTGTGAATATAACAGCGGCCGCGCGAAGGACGCAGCTGGAGTATTTGAGCCATTACCGCTGCGTCCTCTCTGCCCATAGAATGCCCGCAAAGCTGAGTCCATAAATGATGTAATATATGTAGATACTGGATCTTTTTTCAGGCTTCCCGCAATTAGAATTTTTAGGGAACCCAAATCTTGATTCTGGGTTTAAAAATGCATTGTAATTACCGCGTTACTGACAATTGTACCGAGTAAATATTACCATTTTCTTTCTCTGTAATGCCTTACATTACCACATTACAGCAAAAGCAATGCATTACAGTAATTAATTACTTTTGTACCGCGTTACTCCCAACACTGGTGACGTGCCGATGTAGTTATGCTAATTACAAACATTTTCAAGCTGATAAATCTATAAGTACGTGACAGTCGTGGTCGAAACACCCATCATTAGTTTTCATTTAAATTGCAGTACAACATATTTGTGGTCCAGGGCGTAAGGCAAAGCGGATTAGAAAATAGCTCTTTTAGCCCCGTTGACTTGCATTCATTTTTTCGTTCTTCTGGGGACTTATGAGCTGACCGGAAAAGGAGGAGACTTAGGCTCTGATCTTTCCTCTAAAGTAAAAGTTAAACCTGCATACTTTGCATTCTGGTCATAATGAGAGAGCCATTACTTTAGACCATTTCAGATGTATTTTATAGGGCTGACAGTGTCGAGATCCACGAGCCGAGGTGAGTGTTCCTCCTCACTAAACCATCTTTGAGGTTCTCTTTCCACAGGTGAGGAACGGTTGGGACAGCAGCTGTGCTGCATTCGTAATCAGAGACTCTGGTATAAAAGGAGGATGGAGGCACCACTCAATGCCGGATGATTGCTACAGTTTTGGTTTGGTCCAGCCTCTCGTATTTGCTTGTTCGCTCGTTTGACTTCTCGTGTTTGGATTATTGGATTTTTGACCTTGGACTGTTTTCTTGGACTATGACTTTGGATTCACCTCTGAACCTCTGTCTGCTTGCACTGTTTAGGAATACCACCATCTCCTTCACCTACTCTGCCGAGAACCCCGGATCTTCAGGACCACGTCCCATCCTCCTCCATGACTCCTGCTCCTCTCCTCTCTGCTTCCTCACCATCCCCGCTCTGCTGGACCCCCGCTCACCTCGGCTCATCACCTGCCCCGCTGCTTGCTGAGCTCGAACTCTGGACTAACGCCTCACGGCACCCTTCTCACTGGACTTCCAGTGCACCTTTAGTTCCCGTTCTCCAAATAAAATACTTTATTTTTACTTACCTCCTGAGTCCCATGTGATTCTGCATGTCTTGGGTTAGACGCCTCCCGCAAGTCATGACAGAATCATCCAGCCAACACACTAACCCAGCGGTATCAGCACTGGCAGACCTGGCTACCCGGATGTCTCAGCAGGAACAGATACTTCCCGTCCTCATCGAACAACTGGCAGTCGCTAATCAGCATTACCAGCAGTTGGAGGCGCTGGTGCAACAACTCCACGAAAGATTACCAACACCAACCCCAGCTCAGGTCGCAGTGTCAACCCCGGGACCACCGCCACTCACCCCAGCAACAGCAGAGCTGCCCGGACCGGAGGTTCTTGGCCCTACGGAAGTCACCTACTTCTGCCTAGCTCCTCCTCCGCCATGTCCAACATTCTCTGGTTAGTTTGAGGACTGTTACGGGTTTCTGTTGCAATGTCGCCTGGCCTCTGAACGCTTTCCAAGCCCCTTTTCTTCAGACTCGGCTAAGATATCTTTTATTGTTGGACTGTAAAGAGGCAAGGCTCTTAGATGGGCTGAGGCTAAGAGCCACAACCCCGACTTTTTATCTGGTCCCTATGCAGAATTTCTGGATGATTTTAAACTAACCTTCTGCAGTTCTGAAACCCTCATGGACATTCGAAAGAAACTGTTGCACCTCTCCCAGGGATGAACGACGGTGGCAGACATGGCACTATGGTTCAGGATCTTGGCGGCCATGATGACAATGAATAACGACGCCTTAAAAGCAGCATTTATTGAGGTTATAAACAACAAGGTGAAGAACCAGTTAGCTCTGTGTCCTGAGCCACCTACCCTGGAGAGTCTTGATTTCGCTCTCCATCGAAAAAAGACAACGGGAACTTCAGCGGACTTCATCGATGGACCCGTCTTCATTTTCCATACACCGTCAACCCAGCCTAAGACCACGTCCCCGACAGAATCTGCAGAGGAACGCATGCAGCTGGGAAGGACCCACCTTACCCAGGAGGAACGATGTCATTGAATCAGTAAAGGTTTCTGCCTATACTGTGGACAGCTAGGGCATTATGTTCAGACGTGCCCGGTGTTGTTAAAAGGCAGAGCCCACCAGTAGGGCTGGGAGACCTGGTGGACAGCAACATAGGAAGTACAACCCCCGGTTCACCCTCGCCTGTTCGGTTGTGTGGGACGGTCAACGCCACCAGGTCACGGCTCTTGTGGACTCAGGGTGTGAACAATCTCTTATTGACCCCGACTAATCTATGACTGGGGAATTCCCACCGTTCCTCTCCCAGAACCCATGCCTGTTTCCTCACTCGACGGGAGGACATTATCTACCATCACTCACAGGACTACGCCACTCCAGCTCAGAGCCTCAGGTAACCACATTGAGACGATATCACTCTTTGTGTTTCCATCTCCTCAGAATCTGGTGGTGCTAGGACATTCATGTCTTGCACAACACAACCCACATCTGGATTGGCGAGCCAACAGAGTCGAGGCCTGGAGTTTGGCATGCTGCCAGAGGTGCCTCAGCTCAGCTCCTCCGGCTCTGAAGGAATCAGAAGTGACCCCTGCTGAGCCTCCTGACCTCACCCATGTACCGTCTGTCTACCACGATCTACAACAGGTTTTTAGCAAGGACCGAGCAGCCACGTTGCCTCCGCACCGCCCCTTCGACTGTGGTATCGACCTTGTTCCCGGAGCCCCTCTCCAATCCAGCTGCCTCTACAGTCTCTCCAAGCCAGTGAGGGACAGCATGGAGAGCTACATCACAGAGGCCTTTGCCAACGGGACCATCAGACCCTGAACGTCTCCCTTGAGCGCCGACTTCTTCTTAGTCGCCAAGAAGGATTGCTCTCTCCGCCCCTGTATCGATTATCAGGGGCTCAACCAGATCATCATGAAAGACAAGTATCCTCTCCCACTACTGTCTTCCACGTTCGAGCTCATCCAGGATGCAACTGTCTTCACTCGATTGGACCTTTGTAATGCCTACCAATTGGTTAGGATCCGCCAAGGGGACGAATGGAAGACTGCCTTCAAGACACCGCTGGGGCATTTTGAGTACTTGGTGATGCCTTTCGGACTCACCAATGCCCCGGCTGTGTTCCAAAGACTGGTCAACTCGGTATTGGGTGATTATATCAATGACTTTGTAACTATCTACTTAGACGACATTTTGATTTTTTCCAGGTCGGTCACCCAACACCAGAAGCACGTCAGAGACGTGCTTCAGCGCCTCCTGGAGAATAGACTGTATGTAAAGGCAGAGAAATGCAAATTCCATGTCTCTGTTGTGAAGTTTATAGGTTTCGTTCTGGAGAGTGGGCAGTTAAAGGCAAACCCAGACAAAGTACAGACTGTTGCAGACTAGCCACACCCACAAACCGGAAGCAGTTGCAACGTTGCCTGGGATTTGCCAACTTTTATCGGCGGTTTGTCCGTAACTATAGCCAGAATGCTGCTCCTCTAACCCGTCTCACGTCCCTTGCTAAACCTTTCTCTTGGTCTCCAGAAGCTGAGGCTGTTTTCCGAGCCCTCAAGAGGAAGTCCACGGAGGCTCCATTTCTCTATAGGTGCTATATCAAATACAGGCCATTTCTCACCAGACCAGATCCAAAGCAGCAGTTCACCCTGGAGGTGGACGCTTCCGACACTGGGGTTGGAGCCATCCTGTCACTGGTATCGCCCTTGGACCATAAACTCCATCCCTGCACCTTCTTTTCGTGACGGTTGACACCAACGGAGAGCAGGTACGATGTGGGGGATTGAGAGTTATTGGCAATGAAGCTGGCCTTCGAAGAATGGAGGCTCTGGCTGGAGGGGGCGGAACACCACTTTGTTTTCTGGACCAACCATAAGAACTTGATTTACCTCAAGGAAGCTAAGCGGCTAAACCCACGCCAATACCGCTGATCACTGTGTTTTTCTCGGTTTAACTTATCTCTTATCGGCCAGGGTCCAAGTATACTAAGCCTGACGTGCTTTCCCGCCAACACTCGCCTGAGGACGAACCCGGCCCTGCTACCATCCTGCCCCCATCCTGCGTAGTGGCAGGACTTACCTGGGAGATCAGACACCACGTTCTGGAAGCCCTCAAGGTCCACCCTGTCCAGGTAATGGCCACCCAAACAGACTTTTCGTTCCACAGGCCCTACGAGGGAAGGTCATCCACTGGGCTCATTCTGGTAGGTTCGCCATTCACCCCCGTTTGGGACGGACTCTGGCGCTACTAAAGCACTCCTTCTCGTGGCCTTCAGCCTACCGGGATGTAAAGGACTATGTCTCGGCATGCTGCATGTGTGCCCAAATGAAAGGTAACAACCAATCACCTGCTGGATTACTGTGTCCCCTTCCCGTTCCATTTCGCCCTTGGTCGCACATCACCTTGGACTTTGTTTGTGGGTTGCCTGTTTCTCATGGGTTCAACACAATACTAACAATAGTGGACAGGTTCTCCAAGGCTTGCCACCTCGTTCCCATAAAGGCTCTCCCATCTTCTGCCATCAATGCCCAGCTCCTGATCGTCTTAATGGGATTCCCAAGGAGATCCTCTCGGACCACGGCCCCCAGTTCGTTTCCAGGGTCTGGAAAGAATTTGCCACTGCTCTGGGAGCCTGTGTGTTGTTGACCTCAGGTTTCCACCCACAGACCAACGGACAATGCGAGCGCATGAATCAGGAGCTGGGAGCCATGCTGCACTGTGTGTGCACCACCAATCCCGCCTCCTGGAGCGACCACCTGGCCTGGGTGGAATATGCCTACAACAGCCTCATGTCCTCGGCTACAGGTCAGCCCCCTTCGACGTTTCCCTTGGTTACCAACCCTCTCTGTTTACTCTCCATTCTTACTCAACCACTACCACACCACAGTTTCTTCGCCGGGCCCGTCGTGCCTGGACCGCCACTGGGGCCGCTCTTCAGCGCACTGCTGAAAAGAACCAGCAGTTGGCGGACCGGCATTGTCGCCCAGCACCAGTCTACACTCCTGGACAGAAGGTCCGGCTGTCATCCAAGGATATGTCCCTCAAGGCCACATGCAGGAAATTTGCCCCTAGGTTCCTTGGCCCTTTTAAGTTTGCGGCAGTCCCCAGTCCTGTGGCCGTTCGCCTGGACCTCCCACGGTCCCTCAAGATTCATCCCACGTTTCATGTGTCCTTGGTCAAGCCTGTGGTCACCAGCTCTCTCTGTCCGACCCCGGACCCCCCTCCGCCTGCCCAGCTCTACAAGGAGGGTTTGGTCTACCAGGTTTGGCAGATCCTCGACTCCAGTCCCCGGGGACAGGGGGTGCAGTACTTGGTGGACTGGGAGGGGTATGGCCCGGAGGAACGTTCATGGATCCCCCGGTAATTCATCGAAGATCCCTCTCTCCCGCTACTGGGGCGCCGGGTGACGCCCGTTGATGGAAGGTGGGGTGGGGAGGGGGGGGGGGGGGGGGGGGGGGGGGGTCATGATCCACGAGCTGAGGTGAGTGCTCCTCCTCACTAAGCCATGTTTGAGGTTCTCTTTCCACAGGTGAGGAGCGGAGGGGACACCAGCTGTGCTGCATTCGTAATCAGAGGCTCTGGTATAAAAGGAGGATGAAGAACCCACTCGACGCCGGATGATTGCTACAGTTTTGGTTAGCTCCAGCCTCTCTTATTCGCTTGTTCACTTGTTTGACCTCTCATATTTGGATTATTGGATTTTTGACCTTGGACTGTTTTCTTGGACTATGACTTTGGATTTGCCTCTGAACCCGTCTGCTTGCACTGTTTAGGAATACCATCATCTCCTTCACCTACTCCGCTGAGATCCCCGGATCTTCAGGACCACGTCCAATCCTCCTCCATGACTCCTGCTCCTCTCCTCTCCGCTTCCTCACCATCCCCGCTCTGCTGGACCCCCGCCCACGCTCACCTTGGCTCATCACCTGCCCCGCTGCTCGCTGAGCTCGAACTCTGGACTAATGCCTTACGGCACCCTTCTCACTGGACTTCCAGTGCACCTTTAGTTCCCTTTCTCCAAATAAAGTACTTTATTTTTACTTACATCCTGAGTCCCGTGTTGATTCTGCATGTCTTGGGATAGACACCTCCCGCAAGTCATGACAGACAGATTGATACACTGTCCCCATTTCTGTGGGAGCAGGCGCTAACATCTGTTTGAGCTAAGCTACGTTAGCCATTACAAGTTGTTGTGAACATAGGTATGAATAGAGAACAGTGTTTGTGATCTGTAAGATGAATGAATTATTTAGTTGCATCGCCAGACTTGCATTTGAATTTGTTCAGATTACATCAAGGGCAAAATGCTTCTTAGCATTGTGGTTTTGCTTGATTAGCTTACAGCCTCTTTAAAATCCACCTAATAAAAGTGGTTTTAAATAATTTAGAAACATCATTGCACATCTCTGTTGCCATGCCTGTCAAAATGTAGTTGGTGTGGTTTTGAATGCATCATAAACTATGATGGACAAAAAATTAACTGAACAAGTTGGACCACAACTCCCAGCATGCACCAGATAAGGGAACACTTCTCAGGCCAGTTTGTGTGTGTATTATAACATTGGAGCAGTTTACATATTTTTGTGTACACTCATAAACTGGCCTGAGAGCCACTTCCTTGTCTGAGGACAGTGTGTAAATCTGTTAGACCTATAAAAACTCTGAAATTGTCCTGAACAGAACTCAGAAGACCCATAATGACGGCAAACACAGTAAATATATATATATAAGTATTTTATTTATTGTGGAGTTACCAGGTGGGCGAGGCTGGAGACAGAGTAGGAGAGGAGGCGAGGGTCAAGATAGATCCATGAATGCTACAATGAGCAGGCAGGAGGCAGATTCCAGAGAATGGGCTGAGGTCGAGAATCCAGGTAGTCAGAGGCAGAGAAAACAATCCAGGCAGGGAGCAGGCACTTGGGTTGGTCAAGGAACAGAAACAAGGTCAGGATCTATGGTACAGGCAGAGGTTGGAGTGCCGGAGAATTTACTGGCGCGAAGTCTTCAATAATCTGGCAGAGACTGGATAGCAGGATGGTTCTTTTATAGCAGGGGAAGAAGGTGTGTGAGATGAGCTGAGGAGTCAGGAGCAGGTGAAGTGGATGAAGCTGATGACAGGAACAGGTGAGAAGAATGGAGTTGATTGTGGTTGCCAGGGAAACAGGGCTTGTCAGGAGCTTGGTGAAGGGACCAGGTGAGCTGAATGAAGGTGAAATGAGGAGGCAGAGGAGGGTGAAGGATGGGAGTCATGACAGAAATGGTCTAAATAATAGCTGTCTCATTATAACCTGACTGCAAAGCATGCTGGATTAACTTTTACTTACTTCAGAGGAAAGATCACCAGGACGCTGCACCATCTTCATGTGTCTTCTCCCAGTTTGAAGCCTGCTTTTTCCAGTCAGAGAATTACTCTGCCATTTATTAGTCATTTCTTTTAAACCTTTGACTACATTTTCATGACTCATAAATACATTTATGTCTAATTAAACAATATTAGATGATTAAAAATCACATGTTGGTCTACTATTTATAACTACAGGATTTTTCCACAGAAAAACATATTTGTCCTGTCAACACAAATTTTGACTAATTCCAGGGGAAATTCAAATTTCCCACTTTCCACCCAGCATTCAAATGCACCATGTATGCACAAATCAGTCAGGTGAGAAAAGAGTCTCAAAAGGATTATTTTTACTTGTAAACTGATCTGTTTGTAATGTAGTTTTGTTTGTGTTTACCAGGCGAGGTGTGTGTGTGTGTGTGTGTGTGTGTGTGTGTGTGTGTGTGTGTGTGTGTGTGTGTGTGCGTGTGTGTGTGTGCGTGTGTGCGTGTGTGTGTGTGCGTGTTCAATGATTTGTATGTGCAGGAGCTGCAGTTGCATGTAAACACAAGTTACAAATCAAGAGTTGCACACTCACAAATTGTTAGTTACGCACACACAAATCTAGATACACACACAAATCTTACACATGCACATATTTAGATACACACGCACAAATCTAGAAACACACACACAGATCTTTTGAGACTTTTTTCTCCCCATATTAGCATTATACTCTCTCAAACATGAATGGGAGTCAGGGGATGGTCCTTACTATGATAGAAAGAGAGACGCGCGTTTAATTAAACGTCAGAAATTAACAAGTGCATTATGTTCGGGATATTTCGTCTTTTTCCGTCACTACATCGATCTGCCTCAATGTTATGCACGCGCACGTGTGGTGTGAGTGCGCGCGCAATTTAGGAGAGCGAGTGGATCGACTTTGAAAGCGTGACCGACATGGACGGGTAACATTTCTGTGTTTGAGTGGTGGTGATGCAGCGGTGTGTGAGACAGGCGGTGTGTGAGACAGGCGGTGTGTGAGACAGAGATGTGTGGATTTATCAGGGGCGCGAGCTCGTTTCCATGGCCACGCGCTACTGTGTTTAGGAAGTACCTCATGTTAGCATGCTACTGTTGTTTAGCTGGTGTCCGTTACTCACGAGCCATTTGAGCTTGAACAGACTCGAGAAGTGGTTCTTTTCGCAGCCCGCGGTCACTGTTGGTACCGAAACAGCAGCGTTAGCTGACAGGTTGTCCCAGTCCGGAGGTTATCCTGGCTGAACGAGTCACGCACGTCTGTAGGGGTTCGTTACTAAACAGTAATAACACTTTAGGTGAGGACGGGACAGTTTGTGTGGACAGGCGCGCGTCTGGCATCAGTGACTAACTCATCTGAACAAGTTGGTTTGATGTGTAACAAACTGAATCAGAAATAATCAACACGTGTTGTTCAGTTGTAGAGCTTTAGCTTTGATCTGTGTGGAATTGTCTCTTTCAGCATCAGTGATGTTGCAGTTGGAGTGAAGGTGAGACACACACACACACACACACACACACACACACACACACACACACACACACACACACACACACACACACANTATGAGACATCGCAGATGCCCACAGCCAGAGCTGGAGGCAGGAGAGTCAGTCATGTCTTTTCCCAAGAAAGGGAAATCTGGCTTCCAGAAAAGAAAAGAAAAGAAAAGAAAAGAAGAAGAAAAAGTTAATTGAACAGAAGCAAGTATTGACTAGGTTATTCAAGAAGGACGGTGAGCAGCAGCAGCAGAACACAGTTTTAGCTGATATTAGCTAGCTCTCAGAAGCTGCATTCATGTTAGGTGTTCAGTGTTAAACGCCTTTAGTTTCACCATCAAGATCAAATATAAATTAATTAGTGTTATCAGTGAAAACACTAATTAATATATATATATTAATCAGAATTATTATCGCGGGCGGCCGCCGCCAATTAATTCGCGGACTTCGCAGTAAAAACAGGTTCACTCTGTGTGGATATTTCAGCTCCTTCCCAGTCATGGACCAGGACAAACTTGGTATCGATGGATTCGTGGTAATCTCAGGAATGTGAAGCTGCCACTGTTTTTCATATAGCATGATGACACTGGTGTTAGAGGATTGTTATTGACTTGGTTAGATATTTTAAGCCTATTTTAAATTTCTTTATATTTGATGTTGAAAATGGACAATCTTCTAATTTGGCTGATAATGCAGGGATTATAAAATTTAGAGTACATTACATTCACAGAGAGAACCTGGTTTATTTCATGTCATATGTATTTAATATATCAGTATATATCAGCAAAGCTTAACATCATTAACCATGACAGACATGACTCAAGAGCAGATGAAGATATCATGCCAGGCACTGATGAGAAAATATTACAAGGATCTCACAGCTGAATTTGAGAATGAGATGCTACACCTGACAACAATATATGGTGCCACATTTCCACACATTCGGTCTCCTCTTGAGCTGCTTAATGCCATCTATACAGGATGCAATTACAGAGCATTTTTGGAGAAGTTTGTATTGGACTGAGGATTTTTTGCACACTACCTGTGACTGTTGCTGGGGGTGAACGGGCTTTTAGCAAACTGAAACTGGTGAAAAATTATTTGAGATCAACAATGTCCCAGGATAGGCTGAACAGCCTATCTCTTCTTTCTATTGAAAGCCAATTAGCCAAAGGATTGGACTTTAAAGATCTCATAAGTGATTTTGCTAACATGAAGACCCGTCAGTGGGCATTTACTGGAAAATAAATTCCAGGATTTTTGTTTGAACACATTGTTGGCAAATAAAAATAATTATATGTGAAGTCTGGGCATTTAACTTTTATTCTGCTGGCATTTGTATTTGCTCAATATAGAGGTTAAACTAAGATCATATTTATTATCTTGTCTTATAGCATGACAAAAAATGTGTAAGAGAGATATTAGGTAATTGAGCATGGGGGCCCACCTAGAAGACTTGTACCTAGGGCCCAGAATTTGGTGCTGCGCCCCTGGTCCTCACTATGATAGAAAGACAGACGCGCGTTTAATTAAACGTCAGAAATTAACAAGTGTAATATGTTCGGGATATTTCGTCTTTTTCCGTCACTACATCGATCTGCCTCAATGTTGTGCACGCGCACGTGTGTTGTGAGTGCGCGCGCAATTTAGGAGAGCGAGTGGATCGACTTTGAAAGCGTGACCGACATGGACGGGTAATATTTCTGTGTTTGAGTGGTGATGCAGCGGTGTGTGAGACAGGCGGTGTGTGAGACAGAGATGTGTGGATTTATCAGGGGCGCGAGCCCGTTTCCATGGCCACGCGCTACTGTGTTTAGGAAGTACCTCATGTTAGCATGCTACTGTTGTTTAGCTGGTGTCCGTTGCTCACGAGCCCTTTGAGCTTAAACAGACTCGAGAAGTGGTTCTTTCCGCAGCCCGCGGTCACTGTTGGTACCGAAACAGCAGCGTTAGCTGACAGGTTGTCCCAGTCCGGAGGTTATCCTGGCTGAACGAGTCACGCACGTCTGTAGGGGTTCGTTACTAAACAGTAATAACACTTTAGGTGAGGACGGGACAGTTTGTGTGGACAGGCGCGCGTCTGGCATCAGTGACTAACTCATCTGAACAAGTTGGTTTGATGTGTAACAAACTGAATCAGAAATAATCAACACGTGTTGTTCAGTTGTAGAGCTTTAGCTTTGATCTGTGTGGAATTGTCTCTTTCAGCATCAGTGATGTTGCAGTTGGAGTGAAGGTGAGACACACACACACACACACACACACACACACACACACAGCAAGCATGATCAAGATCAATGTTTCGTTCATCCTTTACACTGTGATGATAGTGGTGATGATGATGAAACAGGAAAAACAGCTTTAAAAAACTGTTTCCAAGTCTCACATGTATTTTTCTGAAAAATGGCTGCAAAATAAGACTAAATATTTGCAATCAAACATCATTTTTATTAGGGATGTGAATCTTAAAGCAACTCACGATTTGATTCCGATTCTTGGGGTGCCGATTCGATTCAGAATCGATTCTCGATTCTCAATTTAAATCGATTCACAATCAGTATTAACAAAGAGTGTCACCTCAAGGATTAACTACTTTGTTGTACAAGTTAGTTAAAGCTATGGGACATTTTTATTTGACTTTAAACTGGTCATGCTCCAAAAATGCAAATTTACAATGTAAAATAAAGTGATTCTAAAACTGTAAACAGAAGCTATCTTTTGACCAAAAGGCAACATTAGTTTTTGCTTACCTTGTAAAATGTAACAAATCTGTAGTTACCTAACAGTAGCTTTGAAAGTAATACAGTCAAATACTTTTGAAGTATGTGTAGAAACAAGTTACATGAGTAATCCTGAGTACTCATTTAGCAACTTAGAAAATAAATATGAGAATATCTCAAATTTCTGAGTATGGAAAAAATGACATTCAAGTGCCCTCTTATCAGCAGATTCTAACATCAATCATCTCAATTTATGGGACCACAAAAGTAAACGGAGTACTGACTCTCCTAACAAAGATCAAAAAAGTGCATCTCAAACCTGTAATATGCCAAATATTTGAGGTCTTGGAATCGATTCTGAACCTTTGTGAATGGATTCTGAATATTTATAAATAAAAATCCCGATTCAGACTTGAATCGATTTTTTTTTCAGCACCTCTACTTTTTATGTTATTGTAATACCTTAGTTTGATGCTGATGCACCCACTCTGGAGGTCTGTGTCCAGTAGCAGGACTCATGTCTGTTACTGTAGTATAAAGCTGCAAAATAGCTTGGGGGGAAAGCATTCAGTGAAATATCTAAACATATGTAATACATTTAGTTTTGATCCACATGTGGTTTTAATCTGAACTTTTTCTTAGGGTCATCAGGACTGTTGAGCCCCACTATGGAGCCGTGCTGCTAGATTACTTGTTCTGATCTCAATTGCGATCTGGGTTTTGAACAACTACAAAAAAAAGTGAATTATTATTTGCTCCTCCTTTGCACATTACTGTCTTGTTGCTCCGAGTCTAAAATCAAGCACACCTTCCACACAGTGTTGCCACGTAGCAACTCCGTCACTATTTCTATTAACTTCAGATGTCCTCCCTGACTTTTTCTCAAAAGCACCTAGAAAACAACCTAGAAACATTTATGAGGACCCTTCTGTGTAACCTTGTCGTGGATCTTCCTTGCATAGCCAAACACCCCACC
>SSNQ01034060.1:128582-148805 GCA_006942095.1 Nothobranchius kuhntae | reverse complement strand
TATCGGCTCTTTAGACGAGGGGTCAGGGTTTGTTTTTGTGATTATCTTGTTTCTTTCTTTTCATTTCCTCTGGTTGTGCCCTGTGCAATGCTAGGACCAAATAAATAAATAAATGCATCAACAATAATAAAGTTCATCTTAAATAATCGAGATCTCAGTTTCAGTTAAAATAATTGTGATTATCAATATTGCCATAATCGAGCAGACAGACATAATCTCTGCTTCCTCATGGGAACACTGGGCCGATGTAACACTGACAGGCACCGTAGCATCATCATTCATCTACAGTGGAAGCTGGCTGAGAAATTAGACACTTAGATCTGTTAAAGTTTAGAGATCTGTGATGAAAGAAGTGTTAAAACCTTGCTCTGGACTTCTTCTGTTTGTTGCACCCTAGGGTTGAAATGGTTACTGGTTTTGATGGTAACAGTGGTGAGGGTTTCAACAGTTAATATTACTGGTTTGAAAGACTTTACTGTAAAATGTATAGCTGGGAACCTCAGGATACCTCACGATATGATAATATCATGAAATGGCGATAATGCAGTAACTGACATTTTGCACCACATGTGAATCAACTGACAAGTTAGCCTACAAATATATATGTCACGTTTTGGAGGGATGTTAGAACCCAAAGTGCAGAAACCCAGGATGACACGAGGCAGGAGGTGATGTAAAGTAAAATCCTTTAATTTTGAAGGATGAAATGAAGAATAAATCCAGGGTCAGGGAGCCAAAGTCCAAAAATGTTCAAAATCCAAAATAAACTAGAGATCCAACTGAGACACGAGAAACACTAGAGACTATGAACGAGAGACTGACAGAATTACGACAAACAGCAACAATGGACCTACAAGACACAGAGACAAGACAGGGCTTGAATACACTGGGGCATAATGGGAGGCAGATGAGCTGCAGGTGTGTGGAGTGTGGGGGGAGGACCAGGTGAAAGCAATGACTAATCAGGGAAGAAACTAACATGACCTAAGAGTGAACCTAAAAGCAGAAAAGCAACCATATAACTAAAATTCTAAAGGGAAGGAGAACTACAAAGACCGGTGGGACAAAACATATTAAAGAGACTAATAAAAATGAAAAGCTAAAACTGTAAACANGAGACTGACAGAATTACGACAAACAGCAACAATGGACCTACAAGACACAGAGACAAGACAGGGCTTAAATACACTGGGGCATAATGGGAGGCAGATGAGCTGCAGGTGTGTGGAGTGTGGGGGGAGGACCAGGTGAAAGCAATGACTAATCAGGGAAGAAACTAATATGACCTAAGAGTGAACCTAAAAACAGAAAAGCGACCATATAACTAAAATTCTAAAGGGAAGGAGAACTACAAAAACAGGTGGGACAAAATATATTAAAGAGACTAATAAAAATGAAAAGCTGAAACTATAAACACTGCAGAGGGGTGCCTGGCTGCAGAGGGGTGCCTGGCTGCAGAGGGGTGACTGGCTGCAGAGGGGTGACTGGAGAAGACTAAAGGAACACAGGAGACACATAAATGAGATGCAGACAAAGGACACATGAGGGCGCTATGAAACACAAAAGGAGAACCTGGAGTGGGAACTGGAGGGGCTGGGGAACAAAGGGACACAGAACATGACAATATATATATTAGAGGTGCTGAAAAAAATTGATTCAAGTCTGAATCGGGATTCTTATTTATAAAGATTCAGAATCCATTCACAAAGGTTCAGAATCGATTCCAAGAACTCAAATATTTGGCATATTACAGGTTTGAGATGCACTTTTTTGATCTTTGTTAGAAGAGTCAGTACTCCGTTTACTTTTGTGGTCCCATAAATTGAGATGATTGATGTTAGAATCTGCTGATAAGAGAGCACTTGAATGTAATATTTTCCATACTCAGAAATTTGAGATATTCTCATTTATTTTCTAAGTTGATAAATGAGTACTCAGGATTACTCATGTAACTTGTTTCTACACATACTTGAAAAGTATTTGACTGTATTACTTTCAAAGCTACTGTTAGGTAACTACAGATTTGTTACATTTTACAAGGTAAGCAAAAACTAATGTTGCCTTTTGGTCAAAAGATAGCTTCTGTTTACAGTTTTAGAATCACTCTATTTTACATTGTAAATTTGCATTTTTGGAGCATGACCAGTTTAAAGTCAAATAAAAATGTCCCATAGTTTTAACTAACTTGTACAACAAAGTAGTTAATCCTTGAGCTGACACTCTTTGTTAATACTGATTGTGCATCGATTTGAATTGAGAATCGAGAATCGATTCTGAATCGAATCGGCACCCCAAGAATCAGAATCAAATCAAATCGTGAGTTGCTTTAAGATTCACATCCCTAATAAATAAATAAATAAATATATGTGTGTGTGTGTACTTTAAAGGTTTGGTGGCACAAACCCAATGTAAAAAGAACCGACGTACCTTACAGTTACACTCTTACAGCTAAGTCCATCTATCCAAAAGTTGAAGTGCCTTACAGTGTCCATTACACTAACGTTGGTCATGCGGTGTGGAGTTATTAATGATGTTTTCAGAGAAGGCAAACACAGCACGAATGTCACAGTGTTCACTCTTTTGACCTCTTATGGAAGCATACATGGTAGTTTCTGAGGTATGTTGGCCCCGGCAGGCCCCGTTCCTGGTTCGGCTCATCTCTTCGAGCATGAAATGGGGAGAACTGGGAGCAACAGTGACAGATGAGTTAACTGCCCGCCCCGTAACTGGGGGATTGCAAGTTTGCACCCCTTTCAGTCTGTGGTAGTCGTCGTGTCCTTGGGCAAAACACTTCACACCTCGTATCTGCTGGTGGGGGTCAGAGGGACTGGTGATGCCTGTGTACAGCAGACTCACTTCTGTCAGTGCACCTGAGCAGCTGTGGCTACAATGTAGCTCATCACCACCAGTGTGTGAATGGGTGAATGACTGATTGTGTTGTAAAGCGCCTTGGGGGGTTCCAGGACTCTAGAAGGCGCTATATCAAATACAGGCCATTTACCATTAACTAATTATTGTTGCCAACTGAGCGTGTTGTCCTTGGAATATTGGTGTGTGTGTGTGTGTGTGTTTCCATGGTCTCTGGTCTTGGAACCAATTTTTATTTTTATCTTATGCTCTGAACACTAAGGAATTCATACCAAATTCATTCCATTCCTTCTTCAAAAGGGTTTTCATGGAATTTGATGGATTTGAAGATAAGAAAAACAGAAAATCCTAGACCCTTGGTTTAATGTGTATTTTTTACACTCTCGATGACTCATAACATCCATGGAGGTTATACGATTTAAAGACTAAATCTAATTTTATTTTAGACTATTTTTGACCTCACATTTGCATCTTAACACAAAGAACCCCAAATCGCTCTTTCACAGCATTAATGGTGTAATAAAAGCGTGGTTGTGAGCTTTGGCTGCAGAAGCATATGGCTGCTCGGGCTCCTGCTGCCTAACCTGATTTGTTGAGTGCCAGCTGCAGTACAATCTACACTAAACAAAGTTAAAAGTCCTCTCTTGAAGGGAAATAGAACGGTCATAAAAATCCCATTCCTCTGTTTATTTTTACAATATCTCAAAGTCGAAGACAAAACTGAGGGTTGCCAGCTGTTGGAAGGGAAATCATCTCTTAGGTTCTTGCATCTTGTTCAGTGTGTTCCTACATCTTGGCCCAAGTCAGACAACTTTATTACCCCTTCAATTTATTTGTGTCATGTTGCTGTGGCGGTGCCTGCAACGTCTGCTTTATTGTAACCATAAAGAATGTTGGTGACAGAAGAACAATTGGCTCAAATTCAGTCAGACAGAAACAAGGAGGGGGCACAAGCAGCTATTATAAAGTTGGGTGTGTAATGGGTCTCTTGCCACTCTCCTCGTCATCCCATCAGTCAGGTTTAAGAGCACAGGGTGCCCGGCATCCCCAGCAAGCCTTCTGGGACCCAGTATAGCTCAGGTACAAATGACACATCTTGACATCTTAAATTCAGTAAGATTGAACTCACAGGAGTGAGTGAGGACCCAAATCACTCTGGAGCTCTTCATGTCCCTTCTCACCTACTTCTTTGCCCCCTATTGCTCCCTTAAACTGTCCTCAGAGAGGCTGGTTTTATCGTTGTATCCCAGGTCTTGAAACTCACATAGATCTCCTGATTTGCTACAGCCCTAATAGAAGCACAAAATCTAACTACCACGGTTTTCTGTGTTTTTGTTTCTCCCACAGAGAGGATCTGGCCAGCTGAGTACGTACAAAAATACTATTTCTGGCACAGATTGTATGAATGGTGAGTTTTATCCAACCACGCTGGATCAGAGGGGGGCTTTACAGATTCTGCATGAAACATTTTGTGGTTGTGACGTCGATGATGTATAAATGTTTAAAAAGTGTAATAAGCTGCCATGACCTCTACAAAGAGGGTGGCGGTTCAGGAATGGTGCTCATTTGAAACGGTTTTTGCATCAACATTATCATTTATCAACTTTGGACAATTTAGGCTTTTCTTTAGCTCTTTTTACAAGACACACCATGCCGGCAAATGGCGTAATATTACCGCAATGGTATGTCTATAAACGCGCCATGCCGGCATGGCGTTGTGTGAATATTGTGGCATTTGTTCCGCCTCGCTTGGTAGTAATATTGCAGTAATGGTCTGTCGTATGCGCCCTGGCGCAACAGAGGCAGATGTCATGATGATGTGGGGAGTTGTTGCTGAGCTTCGGCTCGCAAATTTATTGAAAATGAAAGTAAACACAGGCAATAAGGTTTGCTTTTTGAACAACATCAGCTGAGATGGCAAACTGTAGCGCCACAGCGCTCCATGAGCCTCTCTGTTAGAGCTGAAGCTCAGATCACCAGAGACTGCTCAGGGACTGATGGGGACAGGCACCTTTTGGAGCTGCTTGTTAAAAAAAAACCGTAATGATCACGGCTTCAATCGCAATAAAAAGCAAGTTATGTCCAAGATAAACGGAAGTCTGCGGTGGCGCAGAGATCGCCCCCATACCCCCTCTATGCCGCCATCACCTAATCTTTTATAAAATTGCCACGATTGCGCCACATTACCACCACGGTCTGATCGTATAAACAACCTTTATCCTCCCCAGGGAGCCGCGGCAAATTCCGTTTTGCAAACGCTACGGCCCTGTAAAAACAGCTTTTGAGACATGAATAAGAAAGAGGTAACTGGTGAATCCTGGGAAATGTAAAATTGGTAGAAAGAGCTGAATGAGGAGAAGGTTGTAATGAAGAATCAACTGAAGGCCAAACAAAAGCCATCTTGAACAGGTGAGTTTTTAAAGGAGACCACTGAGTCTACTGATCTCAGGCTAACCCTTCCTTTCCACCAGCCGTGAACGCGGTCGCGTAACGTAATAGCTTAATTTTACCCACAAGCTCATTCCCGACCGGGAGCAATTCTAACGCTAAACAGGAGCAAAAGCGTTCCACAGCTGTTTCAGTGAGGTCACAAAATCAAGGGCGAATTGCAACACCACGTGTTATTTCAGAAGTCCACACACAATAAGCAAGAGGAGAGACAGCTGCATGTATCAAAAAGCATGTGGTTTACTTTCTGTTCTGTTTGCAACGACAAAGCGAGTTTTAACAGGAAACGATGTACGTGTACCTGCATGTGACGTTTATCTAGAAGGTTTTTGGATGATTTACACTTCTTTTTGCTTTGACCTTCTGTGTGGCGTCATCTAAACTATGGAGCATGTAAAAAATATACTCAGTGTAATGATAGCATTCCCTCGCTTTTGGGGCTTGTCCAAAACTTTACACTTTGCTGCTGGTGGAAAGGAACTCCCCCTCTATAATGGCAGCCATTGGCCACGTAGTTTGTTTCGTGATGCTTTCACATGGAAAGAAGGGGTCAGGGGGAGAGAGGTCCAGAATCTGGGGGCCACAGCAGCAGATGATCTGTCACATTTGGTCTTTTGCCTGGTGCTGCACAACCAGCAGGCTTTGGTCACTGGACCTCAGGGACCTGCTGAGGGTGTTGGGACTGAGAAGATCACCAATGTATGATGGTGCTTGTCTATGTAAGGGGTTAGTAAGATGGTTTGGTCTTTGAAGAACTCTTGAATGTTTTCTTTTCTGGAGCATCTTGATCTGGTTATGCTGGTAAGGTGGAGAAGCTGACCCTAATTTCGGGTTTGTTCATCAGAACTCTGACGATGAACTGTGATGAGCTACGTTTGCAACACCAATCCACAGTCAGGTCATACCAAAGACCTTAAAGATGGGACCCAATGCCTCACTGCTTTAAGGGGTTTATTGGGGGGGTTAAACCGAATAGTTCCCGAGTGCGGCTACTCATGCAGCTCACCGCTCCCACGGCAATAGGGCAACTGCGGAGATGTAATTCCACCAGTGTGTGATGGTGATTAATAGGACAGTGGATATAACTAAATTTATACAAGGCTCATAGCAGCCAGTATGGGGATGGGTGGGTGGGTGTGGCCAGAAACGGTGACAGAGTTCTTCTTTAAAATGTGACTCACGTGACTGAATTTCAGTGGGAATGCTCTGGAGCTTAAATTCGATATTATTGAAGACTGAATATTGAAAGTTGCACAAACACAAATTGGTACCACATTTCCTGATCATGGTGGTCCACCATGACGTGGCTTTGTTCTTATTTTAGATGGAGCCTCCAATGGTAGTGACAGTAAGAAGTTAAAGGTTGATGCGGCTCCACCATCGCGTGTGCTACACATACGGAAGGTGCCCAGCGAAGTGTCTGATCCTGAACTTATTGCTCTTGGCTTACCGTTTGGTAAAGTCACCAACATCCTTACACTGAAGGGCAAAAACCAGGTGAGTGGATGAAACAAGGCGACATCCCTAAAACACGAGGTGGGTTCCTGAAACTTTGGGGATTTCTAAAACTCCATTAGTGTGATAAATTCACAGTTTACGAAATTCTCCCCAGGACCAGCTGACCCTGAATAATGTTGCCTTTTCTTTATTGGTCACATTTGTTGACCAATAAGCTGTGATACTATATCTAAATATAGAATCTCAACTCTGCTTGGTCTTTACTGTATTTATTCAGAAGATTCTAGGATTCTTTATTAAGGGATTGTACACACTTCATTTTGATTCAGAAAAGGGTCAGGTTTATAAAAGTAAGCATTTATTTTACCAACAATTAAAACATGACAAGTTAACTAAGCATTTACTGTGATGGATGGAACTAGATGTGATGTATGAAACCTATGTGTGAATGCCATGTTAGTCAGAACTTCCGTATCTAGGAGAGCTGAGTTCTGGATGTAAAAGAATTTGGTTTGCATTAAGCTATGAAGGTGGTTATCTAATACATCAGACGCAATCTGTCAAGTCTACTTCACCCGTTCTCGGAGACCCTCTTGGTCGATCCGAAGGTCAGAGAGGTCGGCTGACCTCTGGCATCGAAGAGCTGTAGAATACCGTGGCACTGACGCTTCAGTCCAGAGATGTCTCGGGTCACGGCAGATGGATGGAACCGCATGTCTGGGACTCTGAAGGAGTCTAAACAATATCATCTTGTTCTGCAGGAACTGTTGCGGTATCAGCTTCGCAGGTGCAAACAGGTTTTGACGACGTGTCAAAAGCTTTGATGGGTTAAAGAGGTCTTGCTTCAGGTGGCCAGTCTGAAGCTTTCTCTAGAACTGCTGAATCACCCAGAGTGATCCAGTTTTAAGGATCTCATGTTAGGATTTGTGTAACCAACCAAAGGTTGACAAGTTTGAGAAATGTTACCAAGAAACTCAGAAACACGCCTTCTTTGATACAGAGGCTCTGACTGGGGTAAAAGACTATTTATGCGTCAGAGTCTAACTTAACCTTACTTTGTCCTTGTGTGAGTGCAAATGGTTATGGCCTTGTCATATTAACATGATGAAACATATTTCAATCACTGTAATCATAACATAACCATCATTTCACACTTCAGTCATTGAGCACAGATTAATGAAACATTTCATTATATTATAATTATTATAAGTAGCAATAAACACATGTTTATTTAATGATTATCTAGCTTATAAGTTGTAGAAGAAGTTCATATTGATTTAGGAAATCATTCTTTGACTTAGCAACTGATCCGAGCTGGAGTGTTCCTTAAATGGAGGCATGAAGACCTGAAAGATTGGACCTTGAGCAGAGAACGTTATTGTTGACATTTCGTTATTTGTGTTTAAAGCTGCAGAGACTCTGAGCTCCAGCTGATGGGATGAAGGCAGGCCAATTTAAAGGGAACTCATGCAGTCGTGTGTCTCCTTTTTGACCAGCTGTTGAATAGTCAAGCTGTACCTAAAAACTGACCATTGCTGGACGTTACAATTTCACTTCTCAGAAATGACTTGAATGTAGACATCTTACTGCTCCATTGGAATGCTTGGGAACAATTAGCCTTGTTATCCAGAAGTGCATTTAAACCCTCCACACTAACATGACACTGCTTCTCACTGCTGAGCGTGGAGGGAGTGTAGATTCCTGTCAGATACACCTGCTTTGGTCTTGTCACAGTGACTGATTGTCAACTGCCTTTTATTACTGTGTGTCGGTCTAAAAGTATCTGGTGAACTATGGATCTGTCAGATGTGACGGATGAAGTCTGTGCTGTACACGCTAGTCTTGTTTTTCACTTCAGCAAAATATCTTTGTTTACGTTCCCTCTGCTGGTTAGGCTTCAGTGAACTTGACCATCATTAAACAGCCCATGTCAAGTCCTGGAAACTCTTCCATGTGGCCGGTGCAGGATCTTCAGATGATCAGACCAGCAGACTGTAAAATCGCTCTCATCCACACAAAAAAATCCTGTCATGCATGGATTTTGTTTAAATGTGCTTTTGTTGTTTTATCTCATATACCCCTTGAATGTTACTGTTCACATCCGATTAATAGCACACATGCGCACAACGCTGGGGGGCAAAGACCCTGTCTCCAGCCATTATCCAGAGCGGTATCCCGCAATTTAAGCTGACAAAATAAAACCTAGGGATTAAGATAATACAACTTTAAATCATTGGACACATTTTTGTGCAAATGCTCCAAATAGATCCACTTTAAAGTTAACGGTGTTTCGCACAAACCTTCCAGATCTGTTTGAAATAGCTAACGAGCCGTGGGGGTGGCAGTCCTCAGAACCGGCCGACTGGACTTCACACAGCAACGAAGGTGTAGCCAGATCTCCTGCTTTTGCAGGTTAATGCTGAAGGGTCACAGTGCCACAATTAGTCTGTGGAGATGAACAGATTCTGTTTATTTTGATGAGCACTGTAGACATAAAACCAGTGACATCAGAGGCTGCCTGCAATGGGCAGAGCCCAGGAGGGACAAACAGTTTATTGTTCAATAAATAACTTGTTAATAAATAATCTGACATACCTGACAAAGTGTAATTACATAAAAATAAACTAACCCGGTTACAAAGGCATACAAGTCGTTAGACGGCTAGAACTTGTTCCTTTCTGGGCACGTGGGGCAGATACTTTACTTTGGTAGCCATGATGTGGATCTCTTCATGGCTGGTAACCATGGCCTTTAGCTGGAAACCTGTAAAATGGTCCCCCCCAGCTGTTATGCACACACACACACACACACACACACACACACACACACACACACACACACACACACACACACACACACACACACACACACACACACACACACACACACGCACCTACCTGCTGGTCACTCATTGCTTCTCACTGTAAAATGAATCCTGCCCCTAACTCCCTGGGTTTTTTTTACCCTAATGACCCTACGTAGATAAGGTCTTATGCCTGGTTCATGTTTCTCCATCAGCTCCGCAAGGGACAGACACGCACGGATTGACGGAAGCGTTTTGCTCTCATACTTCTCCGTCTCCTGGAGAGTGTTGCAAAGCAATTGCCTGGCAGGACCACAGAGGGCGTAGCGCTGTTCTGTGGTATCCTGTCATGTCTCGGTCCAAGATAGTGTGTTTATATTGTGTTTTTTGTGTATATAAGAGACTTTTAACAAGGACATATTTGTCTCTCATTCTTCCACCGCTTCATGTGCTCACCACCTCTAAACCCACGTTTCCTGTCATTTCCGTCCACAAATAAAATGCTTGCTGCGCATCTTTTCACTCCTCCAGTCACGGGAGAATTAAACGTTCATATTTTTAGAGTTTTTTCGCGAGGCATTCTTCAAGCTTCTCTGAGTCTGCTGCTAGTTATCCTCGGCTCTCTTTGCAATGGCGGCGCTGTAAACAACAGCGGCGGCCTGACCAATCACAAGCTTGCGTAATCCGTCTCGTTCGACGGATGTTTAAAAAAGTGGGCTAGACTCCGTACGTACTTGCGTGCCTGCCGGAGCCTTACGCAAGGACGGATAATGGCGTTGCGTGTCTCCGCACTGACGCAGACGGAGAAGCATAAATCAGGCTTTACTCGAACACAAAGATACTGTTTCCTTGCAGTGATTTAGGTTTGTACTGCCCCCTATCATCAGGGAAAATACACATCGTCCCTTTAAAGTGACATAGCCCTCCAGTGGTTCATTCTGGAAGGTACTGAAAATTTGGAGAGGAAAAGGTTGCTTTGAGTGAGACGGATTTAGTGCATAGAACTTCATGGACGTTTCTATCGGCCATAGAACTATTCTGATTGTTTAACGGGAGGTATAATATGTAGCGTGAGCTGCCTCCTCTGGTAAGTCACGTTTCCTCCTGCTTTGTTTGTCTCTGCCCTCAGGCCTTTCTGGAGATGGGGACAGAGGAGGCAGCCATCACCATGGTCAACTACTACAACAGCGTTCCTCCTTCTGTCCGTAACATGCCCATCTTTATCCAGTACTCTAATCACAAAGAACTGAGAACTGATAGTGGCAACCAGGTTAGTCGAACCAAACACGCTTGAGACAACCCAACGCATCTGTAACCATGGCAATGGTTTGCATCAGCTCTAGTCTTCAGTCATTAGTACATTTGTGTTTTCATGTGTCACACAGACAGACAGTTCATTAATGATTTGAGTCATTCAGTCCATTAAGGTCAGACTTTTTCATACAGGAGCAGCTGGCATGTGTGCGTGTACGTGTGTGTGTGTGTGTGTGTGTGTGTGTGTGTGTGTGTGTGTGTGAATCCAGATACTAACTGTAATGTTTGTAGCAGACTCGAGCGGTACTGCCAGCGGTGTCAACAGTTCCCTCTCTGAGCTCTGATAACCAGGAGGCTGCAGGGACCAGCCCGGTTCTGAGGATCGTCATCGATAACCTGTTCTACCCTGTAACTCTGGATGTTCTACAACAGGTAGACCCTCCCAGCGGTAGCATCTCACTGTCTGTTACATCTCTTTCTCAATTACGTCTTTCTGTCGGAAGATTTTCTCCAAGTTTGGCACCGTCATGAAGATAATCACCTTCACCCAGCACACCCNNNCTGAGAACTGATAGTGGCAACCAGGTTAGTCGAACCAAACACGCTTGAGACAACCCAACGCATCTGTAACCATGGCAACGGTTTGCATCAGCTCTAGTCTTCAGTCATTAGTACATTTGTATTTTCATGTGTCACACAGACAGACTGTTCATTAATGATTTGAGTCATTCAGTCCATTAAGGTCAGACTTTTTCATACAGGAGCAGCTGGCATGTGTGCATGTGTGCGTGTGTGTGTGTGTGTGTGTGTGTGTGTGTGTGTGTGTGTGTGTGTGTGTGTGTGTGTGTGTGTGTGTGTGTGTGTGTGTGTGTGTGAATCCAGATACTAACTGTAATGTTTGTAGCAGACTCGAGCGGTACTGCCAGCGGTGTCAACAGTTCCCTCTCTGAGCTCTGATAACCAGGAGGCTGCAGGGACCAGCCCGGTTCTGAGGATCGTCATCGATAACCTGTTCTACCCTGTAACTCTGGATGTTCTACAACAGGTAGACCCTCCCAGCGGTAGCATCTCACTGTCTGTTACATCTCTTTCTCAATTACGTCTTTCTGTCGGAAGATTTTCTCCAAGTTTGGCACCGTCATGAAGATAATCACATTCACCAAGAACAACCAGTTTCAGGCCCTCCTGCAGTACAGCGAGCCTGCTCATGCACAACAGGCCAAACAGGTGAGAGGCTGCTTCCATCCATCTCCTCCTCATCTCTCTCTCCTGATGGGTCTGTGTGAGGACTGTTGGTCTTCCTCTCTCCACTAGGCACTTGATTGTCAAAACATCTATAACTCATGTTGCACACTGCATATCGACTTTTCCAAGCTAGTCAACCTAAATGTGAAGTACAACAATGATAAGAGTCGGGACTACACCCGACCGGAGCTACCGACTGGTGATGGCCAGCACAGCCTGGACTCCGCCTTGGCCGCAGCTCTCAGAAAAGACAGCTCTCTCCTTGGTAAGATCCCAGGTACATGATATGTTTTCATTTTCCTTCTTTCTACTCTTCTTTTACACGAGCTTTACGTTGTTTCCTGGTGGAGTGTAGCTGCTCTAAGTCCAACGTTCTTAGTTTGACACCTTGCTCTGTGCTGTGCTGTGTTTGAGAGGAAGTGCTGCTCTCCAGTCCATGATTTTAGCCTCCTCCAGGCCTCGTGATTTTTATCTTGAGAGGCGCTGTAGAAATTAAATTTTCTCTTTCTCCTTCTTCTCCTTCTTTATTGTCCCGTCTACATCCTGTCAGGAGCCCTGAACCCTCTGAGTGCTGCAGCAGTCGTGGCTGCGGGGAGGGTGGCCCTCGCCGGGCAGCCAGGAGTCCTGTTAGTGAGCAACCTGAATGAGGAGGTTAGTGACACAGTTCACACAGTCTTCCTATGTTCTGGTACAGAATCAGCTCCGTTTGATTGTGGTACCATTTCTGTGTTACTGTCTTGTGTCTGCCTGTCAGGAAATACGTGTTCCAAAATTTAAATCAGTCTGTGGATTAAATCTATTAAAAGAAACCACTAAACTGTAGCATTTCACGTAAACTGTACACGAGTGGAGGAGGAGCTCGGCTGACGTGATTTAATCTTCTGTCCTCTAAACCCAGAGAGGTGCGTTTGGTTTTAATAGTAGCAGTTGAACGGATAATCACACACACATGAAACCATGCACACACAGATTTGACGGTTCTAAATAATACTAGTTGACTTTATTACTGTTAAAGGTGAGCGTGACGGTCACAGGTCTGACATGTGGGAGATTTAGGATCTTTACGTATAACTGACCGTTCTATTATTCCTGATTCTATTGACCACTGGGGGTTGTTGTCACTTGTACTGAATTCTCCTGGTTCTCATAACCACAAAAATTACTATCTGTCTCCACAAAGGTCTGGGTGTATTTGCTGAACATGATAAAAGTAATTAGGAGGTCTAATGAAGACTTTACTGCTTGTAGCACCAGTAACTGGCCCTTTTCTGTTTTTCTTTCATTTTATTTTTATTTAGTTATTTTTGTGAATGAACTTATTGTTTCTTTTGTCTGAGCTCCTGCACAAGGAGGCAGTTTTTACCGCTCACCGGGGCCTTCCCCTCTTCCATCTGCTGTTCTGCCTTTCCTCTCGTGTCCGACTGAAACTAACTGAACGACCTGTCTCTCTCCTGTTCTTTCTGAGAGCCTCTCACCTCTCCCCCGCTCTTATGGCCCTTCATAGGAAGTCACTCTGTTGTGTCCTAATGTGCATCTCTGTCCTGGAAACGAGCATCTGTGTGAGACATTTGCTGGTTTCTCCACTTTCTTCTCCTCTAAAACATTCGTTTTATGTCGCCTGTCTGTTTCTTTCTGATCCCTGCCTGGAAGGTGTTGTGTCATACTGGAGCCTTCTGACAGCATCAGACTGGTCCTGATGTTGGGATACTGTCCTGAAGCCAGTGGTTAGACCTTTGTGCAACTTGGGTGAAGACCATGTCGTGTGGTCTTCACATCAGCTCTGACATGTTTGCATGTTGCCTTACCACTCCACCCCCAGCTCGTGCCAATTTTTGGTTGTTTCTTTGTAGCTGAGAGATGGTTCAGACAGCTAAGCTTCTGCATGTTTTCTCCCATGGTTTGACTTTGTATAGGGAGCCCAAGTCTCCTCCCTTTCCGGTCGGCTCATGGGTCCCCGGAAGAACAAATACTGACTGCAAGCCAACGGGGCTAAAAACGCTATTTTCTAATCCGCTTTGCCTCACGTCCTGGATCACACATATGTTGTACTGCAATGTGAATGAAAACTAATGATGGGTGTTTTGACCACACCAGTCATGTACTTTGAAATGTGTCAGCTTGTAAAAGTTAGTAATTAGCATCACAACAAATCAGACATTGGTATGTCACATTTATGACATCACCACAGAACCTCCTCTCCCCTAGCGTAGCTGCTACTTACCACACGGCCAGACTTATGGTGGGTTTTTTTCCTCCTGAAGCAAGAAGTTAAAGTTCGCTGAGCTTGCAGCCATTTTCCCCGTTGTTCTCTGTGTCTGGTTCGATGACGTCACTTTAGTGATGCACATTTGTAGTCCTGGACTTAATTTCACACAAAACCTAAAATGACATGTGTACCCCCCACCCCCGTTTCAAAATAAGCGCTTTCTTGGCTCCACAATGTGTCTTTAACATTCACGGACATCAAATGTGAAATCCATGGCACAAAACAAGCGGAATTAGAGAATATCGTTTTTAGCCCCGTTGACTTGCATTCATTTCTTCGTTCCTTCGGGGACCCGTGGTCCGGAAGTAGGTGGGCGTGACTTAGACTCCCTATGATGTGGTTATGATTTTGTGCCTCTACTCCATGCTTGTCCAGGTTGAAAGATCTGTTGGCAGCATTTGCAGGATTTCAAATAAGAAAACCTTGAGCAGCCATTGCTTCTGACCAGCTGCCTGCATTATTATTCAGTGTACTGACCTATATTTTTTGTCCCTCCCCCTTCCTCAATTTTGATTATTTTTCATTTTACCCAATTTGCATCCCTCCTCCACCCCCACCCCCTTTTCTCCATGTATCTGATCTCCCCCTCTATGCTAATTGGGGGAGGTGGGCTCAAACCTTTAACCTTACATCACCCCTTCTTCCTACATTACCCAACTTCCTTCACCTCACCCCAACCATGACCCACCACTTCCATCTCTCTCCTGGGGAAAACAAACCACCATTCCGTCTACCTACCTCCGCTCTGGATCGATCTGTCCATCTCTACCTCCGCTCCGACTCCTCTACCTCTCTACCTGTCTCACGCTGCTTGTTGCTCTTCTCTCCCTGTAAAGATGGTTACGCCTCAAAGTCTGTTTACCTTCTTCGGTATGTTATCTTTAGCTCTCTCTCTCACTCTCTCTCTCTTTTACTGTTCTTCCACTGATGTTCTGTTAATATTCAACCTATTAATATTATTTTTACAAGGTTTTGTTTACATACTGTATCTTGTTTAGAGTTTGTGTTCACTATTATTTCCTGAAGTTCACATCTTAGTCATATGTTCTTGCAAAGTTAAAACTTTATTTTGCATGTTGTTTTTGTTTCAGTCCTCTTACACACTCTGATTACTGTTTAGCAGGATCAGGTGTCTGTTTTAAGGAGGGCTCTTCTGTTTTTTTCTTTTTCTGTCTACAATCTTCGAATCCTTGTGTGTAAATCTGTTGTTCTCTTCTGTTTCTTGTCTGAAAGAATTGATTTGAGTGTGTGAACTGAAGATATTCTAACCGTCTGCTTTCTCTCCACCTCACATCTTCGTCTCGTCCCTCCCTGGCTCTTATGCAGGAGTGTATGGTGATGTTCAGAGGGTAAAAATCCTTTACAATAAGAAGGACAGCGCTCTCGTTCAGATGTCTGATTGTAATCAGGCCCAACTAGGTGAGTGGCTCCCCAACCAGCTTAAGCATAAATGTAACTTGACAGGAGAGGTCAGGAGGTCTAGGAGGTTACCTGACCCTAACCCAAACAACCCATATCATTTTGCCCATGTTGGTCTATTCAGTTAATTAAGAAATGAAAAGATTTGTGAAGGTTGGGGATGTGAGTCAGGCCAGCATCGTGATCCTGGCTGCTGATTGGCTAGGGGGCGGAGTCACTGGTTTCTCCGGAGTTTTTTGCCCTCTGTTTCCTTTTTTCAGAGTCTGACAAAAAGCCGTAAAACTGAGTAAAATATCCAGCAACACCAACATTTTTCAGCTGGGTTGTGTTTCTGTGGAGCATACAAGTTACCGTAACTGTTAACTGATCACCTCATGTTGTTTTGTCATGAGTAAAAATCGTGCACCCTTATTCTCAGATGTTCTCTGCACACCTTTATTCTGTGATGTAATTTGAATCTGCCCTTTAGCTGTTCTTCTGTCCCTCCCCTGATAAGGGCAGAACACACCTCATGCTCCTCTCCTTTGCTTGTCTCTTACTAAAAGGTGATAGAAGCAGGGAGAGTCAATGATCCAAAGAGGCTTATTAAACAATTACAGGGATGTTTTAAGGTTAGGCTGACTGAGTTATTAGGTCAGGTTAATGAAATAATAGTGATGGGTTGCCTACCAACAGTTTTACACCAAATTCTCTGTTCCTCCAAACACTGAGGTGATGCTGGCTCAGCGTTGCGGCAAATTGGCGGCATTGTTTTCTAAAAGAGGCTAGTGTGGCGAAAGATGGATGAACAGATTGATTTTTGTTTTGCGTGTGTTTAATGATCGCCCTAAGGCTATAGTGTTGCGCCTTCGGGGGGCCATGTGGGGGTTACTTCTGGAGTTTAGAGTACTACCAGGGGTCTCATTTATCAAACATTGCGTAGAATCCTTAATAAACCCGTACTTGAGCTCTGTAAAAAAAATGTACTTACGCCAAGTAGGTTTTTGATTTATCAAACATGGAGTACGCACAGCTGCACGTGATCTCCACTTCATAAATCAGAGACTATCTAGAAAGGTTCTCAGCTGCATTTTAGTCACATCACACCCTCACCACGCCCACTTACTGCCATAAATAGTCAATGCAAAGTACCTTGTGGATCTCATGCATATACATAAGCCGGCTTGTTGCAGCGCTCCACCAATGGTGGCCGTAAATCAAGGCAGATCAAGGAAGCGCAATTTCACAGAAGCAGAAATTGAGGTACTTGTGGGTGAGGTGGAGCGGAGTGGCACAGCGTTGCTGAAGCCGTCAATGTTGTGAGTTCTTCAGAGAGATCTGTGGTGGATATAAAAACAATGGTCCAATCGGGATTCGATCCCCAGACTCCCAGGTGAAAGTCACGCATGCTAACCAGTCACCCAAATGGAGATCTCCCTTGTCCAAGTAGCCAGGGTGCATGATCAATCGGGTCACAGACGCATGACATTCTGTCTCAATCTGTCCCCCTGCTGATATTCTGCATTCCGTATTCTGCGCTTCAGGCTGTGTGTGTGTGAGTGTGTGTGGGGGGTCTTGTTCTGTGTGAAAATGAAGCAGTACAAGTGATAATGCTGCAGGATTTCATAATGTTATCCTTCTCAGCAGCAGCACTGCAGGTGCTCTCCATGTCCAAAATGTGCGTAAGCCAGGTCCTTAGTCAACTTAAAGTTGCGCACATTTGTCTGCTAATTTTTCTTTCATAAAACCCAAAGTTTGCGTAGAAAGTTGCTTACGCAGTTTTCCGACCCCATTTTGTGTGTAAGCAAGCTTGATAAATGAGGCCCCAGGCCCTTTAATACGGGCTGTTAGGTCAATATCAGTCCTTGTCAAGACACGTGACCTTCATGTCACCCACACCCCCTTAGCACCATTTTAGGTGTATGACTCGAGTTGCTAGGGGAAGCCGCACCTGAAGTTGAGGCAGCACAAGAGGATGGATAAAAAGAACAACGAACACATCCCTTACAGGGCTAAACTTGGGAAGGAGGCTAAGATCTCTATTGTCTACAATTGACTACGTAGATCTCTACGACCTCAAAAGAAACAAATGGAGCTCAGACGTTTCATTACTGCCGGAAATGTAGCACTACTTCAACATATTTATTATCAAGTAAAAGTAAAAAGTAGCAGTCCTGAAAAATTATTTGATTAATATTTGGTGTGTATATTTAGTGACCAATGTTTCTATTGTTTATTCACCTAGCTATCCCATCATGCAATCTGCTACAGCACCCGATACATCACCTGACAAAGACCGATATGATCGTGTCAGAGCTTGGTCCGCATTGCCGGCAGTAAGTTGGGCTCATTTCCATTGAGAGTTGGACTCCACCAAGGCTGCCCTTTGTCACCAATTCTGTTCATAACTTTCATGGACAGGATTTCTAGGCACAGCTAAGGTGTTGATGGGATCTGTTTTGTTGCCATGAGGATCTTGTGTCTGCGTTTTGCAGAGGATGTAGTCCTGCTTGGCTGCATCAGACAGTGACCTCCAGCTTTCGCTGGAGCGGTTAGCAGCTGAGTGTGAAGCAGCTAGGGTGAGAATCAGCTCCTCTAGATCTGAGACCATGGTCTTGAATACCTTGTTCAGGTCCGACAATGTCCTGCCTCAAGTGGAGGAGTCAAAGTATCTTGGGATCGTGTTCACGAGTGAGGGAAAGCTGGAGCCCAAGATCGATAGACAGATTGGTGCTGCTTCTGCAGCGATGTGGGCATTGTACTGGTTTGTTGTGGTAGAAAGAGAGCTGAACCAGAAGGGGAATCTCTTGATTTACTGGTTGATCTATGTTCCTACCCTAACCTATGGTCACGAGCTTTGGGTAGAGAACAAAAGAATGAAATCACAGATATGTAGCGTTAAGGATTGACTACATATGTATTAAATGATCAATATGATGTGATAATTCCATATAAATATGACATATCAATATTTATTTCTATTTTCCTAAACTAATAATTATACATGACAAGACAGGAAGGAAAGTGTCAGGGCTGGTATGAAGAACTGGACCCAAATGCAGAGTTCAGCAAAACGCGGCTTTTATTTAGGCAAAGGCTTATTTAACTAAGGATCAAAAAATGATAATAAAAAACAGAACTGAGTCAAAGGACCCAGAGATCAGTAGCTTAATTCCTGGCTGGAACGAGAGAAAACTAACGAACTGGCAACTGAAAGAGAACAGAAGCTGGTTAAATACACACAAGAACAGCTGGGAGAAATCAGAGTGATGAGGATCAGGAAACAGAACTGAAACAGGAGAGGTGACACCAAAATAAAACAGGAAGTGGGATGGATGAACAGGTCTCACAGCAGGGCATGACATAAAGGATGGAATGTATTGGATGAAATGATTGAATGGAAGCTACATGTTTTAGCAAAACCTTTCTTAAGTATCAGAGAGTTTGTGGCATCTGGGTTGTAAAATCAATTTGGCTGTATGTTTGTAAACTAGAGATCTGTTTATAAAACCATCTGACGCAATTTGTGCCGAATCTACGCACCCTTGTGTGGAGATCGTCGTGCGATCCAGGGGGTCAGGAGGTCGGGATGGGCACTGCCGGTGGAGTGAACCTCTCGGTATCAGGAACCCGTAGATTAGCTACATTACGACCATCTAGTCTGAGATCCAGGTGACAACTGGAAGCTGGAATGCTTGTTTGCGTCGAAGGCTGCTCGGTGCCTCTTAACAGAGACGTGTATGTAATTACAAGCGTTGCAGAGAGGTTTTTGACCTGATGTCAAAAGGAGGATGGTCTCACAGTGCTTGTTCACTAGTTTGGACAGACCGAGAGTCAGCTAGAAACTGAATTAGATCCGGAAACAATTCTGTTTTATCACCTTCCTTATTTATAAACTTGTACAAATCAGAATTTGACACGTTTGAAGGCGTTATCAAAATACATCAGAATGTCGCTCCTTCCCTCAGTTACAAAGAGATGTTAACCCTTTGTGAAATGTTTTTAACAGCTATGTGAAGCAAAATGTTTGACATTAATAATAATCTTATTATAATGTGTATGAGTATACTGATAGATTAACTTGTTAAATCAACACATACTGATCTGGTGTAGTTTAAGATCTGAAATTAGTCATTACAGGAAAAATATGCATTTTAACACATCCTTGATTAAATGAACAGATTATTCAAATATTTTAGGATTCAAACATTTTGTTCTTTCAATACATTTGATTATTTCAACCTATAAGTTGTAAAGTAATTTATGAACTTTAGTCAAAGTAAAAACTTCTGCATGAGACCTTGGCTGAAGATGTTATGTCTTCTTTGTTCGGTAACAGGATCTAGTGCAGAGCTTTCTGGTTTGGAGGCCAGGCAGATGGTGTGTTTGTGCCTGCAAATTAAAAGTAACTTTCTAGTCAAGTTTTAGATGAAAACTTGACCTTTGATCCGCTACAGATACAAGCAGCCAAAATGAGTTTTCT
>SSNQ01034060.1:98376-128533 GCA_006942095.1 Nothobranchius kuhntae | reverse complement strand
AGATCGATAGACAGATTGGTGCTGCTTCTGCAGCGATGTGGGCATTGTACTGGTTTGTTGTGGTAGAAAGAGAGCTGAACCAGAAGGGGAATCTCTTGATTTACTGGTTGATCTATGTTCCTACCCTAACCTATGGTCACGAGCTTTGTTTGGGTAGAGAACAAAAGAATGAAATCACAGATATGTAGCGTTAAGGATTGACTACATATGTATTAAATGATCAATATGATGTGATAATTCCATATAAATATGACATATCAATATTTATTTCTATTTTCCTAAACTAATAATTATACATGACAAGACAGGAAGGAAAGTGTCAGGGCTGGTATGAAGAACTGGACCCAAATGCAGAGTTCAGCAAAACGCGGCTTTTATTTAGGCAAAGGCTTATTTAACTAAGGATCAAAAAATGATAATAAAAAAAACAGAACTGAGTCAAAGGACCCAGAGATCGGTAGCTTAATGCCTGGCTGGAACGAGAGAAAACTAACGAACTGGCAACTGAAAGAGAACAGAAGCTGGTTAAATACACACAAGAACAGCTGGGAGAAATCAGAGTGATGAGGATCAGGAAACAGAACTGAAACAGGAGAGGTGACACCAAAATAAAACAGGAAGTGGGATGGATGAACAGGTCTCACAGCAGGGCATGACATAAAGGATGGAATGTATTGGATGGAAGCTACATGTTTTAGGAAAACCTTTCTTAAGTATCAGAGAGTTTGTGGCGTCTGGGTTGTAAAATCAATTTGGCTGTATGTTTGTAAACTAGAGATCTGTTTATAAAACCATCTGACGCAATTTGTGCCGAATCTACGCACCCTTGTGTGGAGATCGTCGTGCGATCCAGGGGGTCAGGAGGTCGGGATGGGCACTGCCGGTGGAGTGAACCTCTCGGTATCAGGAACCCATAGATTAGCTACATTACGACCATCTAGTCTGAGATCCAGGTGACAACTGGAAGCTGGAATGCTTGTTTGCGTCGAAGGCTGCTCGGTGCCTCTTAACAGAGACGTGTATGTAATTACAAGCGTTGCAGAGAGGCTTTTGACCTGATGTCAAAAGGAGGATGGTCTCACAGTGCTTGTTCACTAGTTTGGACAGACCGAGAGTCAGCTAGAAACTGAATTAGATCCGGAAACAATTCTGTTTTATCACCTTCCTTATTTATAAACTTGTTAAGTCAACACATACTGATCTGGTGTAGTTTAAGATCTGAAATTACTCATTACAGGAAAAATATGCATTTTAACACATCCTTGATTAAATGAACAGATTATTCAAATATTTTAGGATTCAAACATTTTGTTCTTTCAATACATTTGATTATTTCAAACTATAAGTTGTAAAGTAATTTATGAACTTTATTCAAAGTAAAAACTTCTGCATGAGACCTTGGCTGAAGATGTTATGTCTTCTTTGTGCGGTAACAGGATCTAGTGCAGAGCTTTCTGGTTTGGAGGCCAGACAGATGGTGTGTTTGTGTCTGCAAATTAAAAGTAACTTTCTAGTCAAGTTTTTGATGAAAACTTGACCTTTGATCCGCTACAGATACAAGCAGCCAAAATGAGTTTTCTCCGCAGGGTGTCTGGGCTCTCCCTTAGAGATAGGGTGAGATGCTCTGCCATCCAGGAGGGGCTCGGAGTAGACCCACTGCTCCTCTAAATCGAGAGGAGGCAGTTAAGGTGGCTCAGCAATTTGGTTAGGATGCCTCCTGGATGCCTCTCTGGTGAGGTTTCCAGGCATGTCCAACTGGGAGGAGATCCAAAGGAAGACTAAGGAAACGCTGGAGGGACTATGCCTCTTGGCTGGCCAGGGAACATCTTGAGATTCCCCCAGAGGAGCTGGCCCAAGTGGCTGGGGAGAGGGAAATCCAGGCCTCTCGGTTAAGGCTGCTGTCCCGATTCTGGATAAGCGGCCGATAATGGATGGATGGATGTGTTTAACTCGTATAGTCTTTACACTGCTGACTTATGAACTTGACATTTCATTACATTTCCTACAATATACGAAAGCTTTGAAAAGAGTTTGGTAATGGTTGACTGCTAAAACATTATAAAACACAATATAACTGTATCCGTGTGATTCTCTGTTCTTTGAAGTATTTAGTGAATGAAGCAGGGTCAGGGTTTAAAAAATCCAGTTTGATTCAGTTTCATGATCCAATGCTTTTGTTTAAATGTGTTCTATCCAAAGCAATGAGCCACTTGAATGGGCAAAAGATGTATGGTAATGTGATCCGAGTGACGTTGTCAAAGCATCAGACAGTGGCTCTGCCCCGGGATGGTCTGGATGTACAAGGGTTAACCAAGGACTATGCCAACTCCCCACTTCATCGCTTCAAAAAACCTGGATCCAAGAACTTCCAGAACATCTTCCCACCTTCTGCCACTCTTCATCTGTCAAACATCCCGTAAGTATCAGGCCATCGTTTTAGAGTTTGAGCCCTTGGCAAAAATAGGATATTAACAAGTAAAAGTCCTTAATTGTGTGGAACATTTCCAACTATCTGGTCATGGTTAAACTTCTGATTACCTATTCATTTATCAGAGTCTTTATCCTAAGTGACTTGCAAGTTTTTGGTCCATGGAAGAGAACCTGTAAAAAAAAAAAAAACATGCATGGTAAATGGTCTGTGTTTGGTTTAGGACCTCCACCCCCGAGGCGCTTTACAACACAATCAGTCATTCACACACTGGTGGTGATGAGCTGCATTGCAGCCACAGCTTGCCACTGACAGAGGTGAGGCTGCCTTACACTGGCACCACCAGTCCTTCTGACCGCCACCAGCAGGCAAGGTGGGTTTAGTTAAGTGGGTTAAGTGTCTTGACCAAGGACACACTGACAGACTGAGTGGGGATCAAACCTGCAACCTTCAGATTTCAGGGCAGACACTTGACTCCTCTGCCACCTTCACCCCACAATGTCTGTGTGGGTTCCTCTTGGTGAAGGAGTTTGTCAATCCATCCAGGCTGGCGAGGACGCCGTGGTTGACATTCTGGTTAACTTTACGGAAGTGGAGGCATGTGGTGAACCAGATAGTGGCTGCGAGTGTGGATGTTGCACCGGCGTTTTAAAAGTTCAGCAGCTGAGTACTGCAGGAGAGCCCCTGCTTGCAGTTAAATGAGGGATAAAAGGAGCCAGCCAACTGCCAACCAACACATTGTTTGGAAAATCCACATCGTATCTCAGGTGAGGAAACAAAGGGTGTGCCACAAACAAACAGTTTCTGATCAAAGATGCCAGCGTATGCATCAAGTGTCAACAAACAAATATCCAGTGCTGCATAAGCAGAATAAAGCAGTGTAAAAGAGATTAAACTAAATTTTTTGCCTGAGAACAGCAGCGACAGATGCGCTAGCATTCACTCAACCAAAAATCCTAGTAATGGATAATACCTCAAATTTTATTTATTTATTTTTATTCATGAATTTTAAAATGTATGTATTGTTGTACTGACTCAAGCCTAAATATAACTGACCTCTGACCCAGTGATAGTCCTTTTGGGGTCAGATTACTCCTAAATCCTCTCCACTCTTTGTGTCTTCATTTCTTATCAGGCAGAATGTGACAGAAGATGACCTGCAGCTGCTCTTTACCAACACAGGGGGAACCGTCAAAGCATTCAAGTTTTTCCAGTACGTAGACTTACCTGGGACAAAAAGGCCTATATTGAACTTAATCTTATCATTTTCTGATTGAATATCAGACTGAAGTCACCAGCCAACTGACACATCCAGACTGTGTTTCTGTGCTTTGTCTATTGTTGGATGATGGAAACATAGAAGTTTTAGCTAGCTTAGAAGCTGTTGCATAGTCAGTTATTAAAGAACACTCGGTAGTTTTATACAAACAACTTGATTTTGACACTTCTTTGTAAATTGTTGCTCATGGGCAGAGAGAGCCTGAGTGTTTGCTTTAGACGAGCTAGCTACAGCTGTAGCATCTACCATACTATACCATACCATACCATTCAACACAAAACAATACCATACAATACCATATCATACCACTCAATATGAAACAATACAATACCATCCAATACATTACGATACCATACCATACCATTCAATACAAAGCAATACCATACCATTCAATACAAAACAATACCATACCATACCATTCAATACTTCAATTCAATTCAAGTTTATTTATATAGCGCCAAATCACGACAAGAGTCGTCTCAAGGCACTTCACATAATAAACATTCCAATGCAGGTTAGTTCATTAAGCCAATTAGAAAAAATGTTTCCTATATAAGGAACCTAGCAAATTGCATTGAGTCACTGACTAGTGTCAGTGACTTTACAGCAATCCTCACACTAAGCAAGCATGCAGCGACAGTGGAGAGGAAAACTCTGTTTTAACAGGAAGAAACCTTCAGAGGATCCTGGCTCAGTATAAGCAGCCATCCTCCACGACTCACTGGGGATCAAGAAGACAGAGCAGACACACACACACACACACACACCAAGTAATGTTTCTATGGTTACATTGTGCTAGTAGTAGCACATTCAATGTCAAGGAAAGCTAAGTGTTGTCAGGAGAGGGAGAATGATTAAATGGTTAGCAACAGTGTTCAAGATGATGGCCCCCTCCATGAGACTACCACAGCTTAGCAGAACATCATTGTAGCTTCAAAATAATACCATACCATTCAATACTAAACAATACCATAACATACCATACCATACCATTCTATACAAAACAATGCCATACCATACCATTCAATACTAAACAATACCATAACATACCATACCATTCAATACAAAACAATGCCATACCATACCATACCATTCAGTACAAAACAATACCATACCAAACCATGTCATACCATCCCATACATACCATCCCATACAATACTATACCATTAAATATAAAACAATACCATACCATGTTTATTTGGAAAGCACAATTAAAAACAGCATCACAGATGACCAAAGTGCTGCACAGTAAGAAACAGGGCACTCCATAATAAAAGACAGAATTCAACAACCAAAAAATTAGATAAAATTGTGTGAATGAATCACAAGAAAGATAAATAAATAAACGAATTAAACATAAAACACCATACTAAAAAGTAAAAAAGTGTGAGCAGAGAAAGCACCACAGAATAAAACTCAAATGGCAACCAGTCTAAGGCTATGCTCACACTGCCGGTCTTGATTTTTTTGAGTAAGTTCGAATTTTTTTTAATGTGGCTTTTCTCACTGTGAAATACGGCATCAAACTCTCCGGTGTGAGTGCTCCACGGCTCCAAAGCAACCCACATGCACAGAAGACAAGAAGTCACACTCAGTGGAGACGGAACCAGGAGAGATAGAGTTATGAAGTGAAAGCCTTCACTGACAGTTTATACACAGGATCAGGATCACACATCTCCCTTTTTGGGCTGGAAATTGTTTTAAACCCTGTAAACTAGTTTACTCCTTGTTCCCACCATCTTCCTGAATTACTATTCACCAAAATATTCCAGTATTGAATTAATTAACGGAGAACCCCCCCGATCTCACAGAGATCAAGACCGGTGAGACCTTTCCCTCCAGCAGCACCTCCCCCTCCTGTTCTCATGCTCTTCTGTACTTTTAATTCCTAAACTTAACAGGATGTCCAGACAGACTCCTGAACCCTTCTGTCAGTGCTTCTCCTTAGGAACGTCAACACACAATGCTCTGCGTGACCAGTCACACTGCAGTCGCCTTTAAAAACATCAGATATGTATCAGAACCAGTACCGCATATGAAAGTGACCTGCATCGAATTTGAAAAAATCAGATCTGTGCTGTTCAGACTGACAAAAAACATCAGATGTGGGTCACATGTGGGGAAAAAAATTAAATTTGATGTGCTTTTGCAAGCAGTGTGAAAGTAGCCTAAAAGATAGTAAAACCAGGTCACTGACCAACAGTTAAATAGTAAAAAATATTCTGAAACTGTACTGAATACCTCAAAGTATCCTAGATTCTAAACCTGGCCCTCCACTCTTTACAGGTTTTAATCAAGTGATTGGTTTATTAACCAGCAGAAGCATGTTTGTTTATTTAGTTAGCAGTTGTTTTTACCCAAATCAACTGTTAATTTTCAACATACAAATTTAGCGAATTCACTTAATGTGCACGTTTTTGGTCTTAGAGGAGAAAACCTACACATGCATGGGGAGATCATGCTAACATTGCACTTTCTCATTCTATTCCATTTCAACAGCAACCCTTCCAGTTTTACAAATACCGGTAGCTTGGTGACGTCTGCCATGTCATTTCCTACTGAATTGTCCTTTCTAAGTACCTACCCCAGTGCAGGTTCTCCATTGGTTCCCTAAAAATGGTCTTGTTAGCCAGCCTGCTGAAATGGAGACACGAGCATGCCATGTAGTTCTGGTAAAATGGTCCTGAAGCTCCAATAGTGGAAACACACCTATAGAGATAGACATACTTACACCCTGGGCAGACATGAAACCACCAGTTAACCTGCAAGTGTCTGGACCTGTAGAGGAAACTGGCAGACCTGCAGAACATGCAAACTCTACACAATTTCAGTGTCAGTAGATGTTTAGGCTCAGGTTTTGGGATAGAATCAGAATCAGTGTAATGGGTTTGTTGAGACGTAGACTAAAGCACCATCTGGTTTCTTTTAGAGACCATAAAATGGCTCTTATCCAGATGTCCACTGTGGAGGAGGCCATCCAAGCTCTGATTGACCTTCACAACTACAGCATGGGAGGCAACCAGCACCTGAGGGTTTCCTTCTCCAAGTCCTCCATCTAGCAGACTGATGCTCTACTGTTCAGAGGAGTGGACTGGACTGTGCTTGTGTGTATGTGTGAGATAGGTCGATTGTGTTTTGTACTCATTTGTTCTGTCGTTCCTAGAGATACTGAAACTACTTTTTAATGAGAACATGCCATGTTTTTCCTGTTTGTTCAGCAGAATGTTGACTAATGACTGTTCACGTTTAAATGACTCTTTGTTGTACGCTATTGTTTCATTTCTGATTAAAGACAAACAGATCTTCCGTGCCTTACCTGACAGTAACTTTCTACAGCTGGACCCAGGTAGTCGTTAACCTGCTGACGATGTGGGTCTGTGTTAGCCGTGGCAGTGGTCAGTTGAGCAGCAGCAGAAGGAGTTACAACACCTGCCAGGTGCTGTAACTCCATTATTCCACATTTTATTTCACAGTCATCACCCAAGATAAACTTGACTTGTTGAAACTGTTTTATTTTTATTTATTTTTTTGGCATTTTGGAAGAGTTGTGTTTTCAATGACAGTGAGCTGCAGCTATCAGTGACCATGTTGTTTTAGGAAAGCGTTGTGATGATAAGAGAGTATTGCATGCTGTGGAAGCAGTTTCCGTGTCCCACTGTGATTTTATTGTCATGTGACATTTTGCATGGGAGGGCTACTCAGCTGGACCAAAGCTTCTGTGCCTTTAGGGACTCCTCCTGAACTCCTTTTAACTTGGGGAGGGAAAATATTTTAACTAACTTTATAGTGTTGAGAAAACATGTTTAAATCTTTGGTATCACGTTCTCTTGTTTTTTTAGATGAGAGTTAAGGCACATAGTCAGAAATCTGAGTTCTGTCGAATTCCATCAGGCAACCTGTAAAGATTGCATCGTTCCAATAAGTGCAGAAGGGTTTCCTGGACTTTTTGTTTCCTCTTTGTGTCCCTGCTGTATTCTCATGACTTCTGTAGCATGCCTAATAAAACGTGTGCAGCTCTGCATCACTGCCCCTGGCTCCCCTCTGTGCTCTTGTCTGCTCTGATCACTTCTCCAACCATTCTCAGTCCGGGGGTGGGAAACCTGCCAAAATCCATTTTGGAGCCACTTAAAAGCAAGTGGCATAAAAGGCAGATCAGATTGAATCTGGTGATCAAATCAACTTTATTTATATGGCACTTTTCATACAAAAAAATGCAACTTAAAGTGCTTCACAGATTAAAATGGCCCCATAGATCCCATACTCCCATCCCAGCCCCCTTCCCCAAGTATAAAACAACTGACAATTACACTTCCCCTCCCGCAACCATTGATGGGACTAATTCACAGGACTAGAAGTCATCTTCTCTGCCAGCTGACATACAGTGTTCCTCAGAAGCCCCTTCATTCCTTGTATCTGTGGAAGAGCCAACGCTAGCTGCTGGTTCTTCCTTATTGTCAGTTTTTAGAGCTGGAAACAGAACTTCCATAGGGCTCACTACAGGTAGAGGTAATCTATGGCCTTTATGAGCTCTTAAACACAGATGATATGATTTGTGAGAATCTTACAGTTTAAAAGGTCAGATCGGGGCTAAGCAAACCTGGTCCTCTAGTGCCACTATCCAGCATGTTTTAGTCGTTTCCCTGCTCCAAAACAACTATAATTCAATGGCTGAATCACCTGTGCTGCAGCTCATCAGGCTCTACAGAAGCAGAGAACTGGGACACATCTGAAACATGCTGGATAGGACCAGGAATGTCTGCCCCTGGGTTAGATATTGACACTTCTTCACCACAGCCATTGGGTTCTGTCCTGCTTGCTTTCAGGAGCAGATAAAGGTCAGCCAGCATGGTTACTGGTTTCTCACAGCACAAGCTCCAGTCAGGAGTCAGCCGTACTCCTTAGTCTCGAAACACTGGAAGCTCCGAACAAGTGAATTAAGGATTAGCAACACATTTAGCTGTGTTTGTTTTTCTGATGTAAGATATTTTTTAAATTCCACCTCCTAAAGTTGGCTCTAAGCTTTCAATTACATAAGATTAATTACTTAGTTAATTATATATTAATAATTGTTACAAAAGGAAAAATCTACCAGATACCTGATTCGTTGCATGTTTCTATATGTGCAAATTTAACTGAAAGGTCTGTTTCTTTTCTGTGCTTGTTTGTATTTCAGAGGCTAAAACAGCTGAGTTGTGTCCTCGGCTCCTAAAATATGTTGTTTTTTAATTTGAGGGATCTGCTGCTGTGATACATGAAGTCCCCTGGAAACACAACGCGAGTCCTGGGTACTCCTACTTGGTCTGCAGAACAAAAACGACCATGGTTTTGATCAGAAGGCTTCGCGTCACCATAAGCAGGGGTTGTTACGTCACAAGGTCGCCGCAGGTTTGAATCCTAGACCTTTGTCTGATGGAATTCTGTTGGACGTGTGGATCCTCAGATAAAACTAATCTCTACAAATAAGACAAATCACACCTGTCCTGATGAAAGTGGCTTCTTTCATTAGCAGACACTGGACGGTTTGATGAGGATGAAATCCACATGATTCACTTTGACCTCCATTAACAACAGATCAGTTCAGCTGGACTTGGTGGAGTGACAGGTTCCACCAAACCACTTCTTATAGGACATTTCACACAGCAGTGCCCCCACCCTCAGGCAGCCCAGCGAGGCGGCACGTCCATGGGAAATGACTGGTAGGCCCCGGTGTAAAGCCAACCACCCCACATTATACCCAGATGCTGGTCTGCTCCAGCCCACAGCCAGCTACTGAGCCCCAGAGAGGGGTCTACTGGATTTCTGCACATCAACTGAGTATGATCTAAACCCAGCAGTAGCTGCTCTGGAGTCGGTTATTGATTGATTGCTCCTGCCTTAGAGATTGTTCACCCTGAGAGACGAAAAGGCTCCCTTTTATCCTTTTTATCTTTTGTGGCTGGCCGAGCTGCAAGTCGTGGCTGGTGGGTCCTCTTCATGTGAGTGCTGTTCCTGAGTGCATGTGTTTGGGATGCCTTTCGATCTTTTCCTTTATTGGTCCAGTTACTGACCGGTCCCCACTGGTGAGATTTTGACTGATAAATGACTGGAAAAGCTTGCTGTCTGCACCGTACCCTTGAACAAAGTCCCGGTATACTGTGAGGTCAAAATTAGAATAAGCACCGCTGTGCACACGCACACTTAAAGCACTGGGTTTTAGTATCCTTTAAATTTTAGCTACTAATTAGTTTTTTTTAATATATTTTAACAGTAAAATCCTTATTTGAACCACATCTCCTGCCTTCCTTTGTAGAGTGGTCTTGCGTTTATTGTAGTGGGACTTCTGTTCCTGGTTTCACAAGATGGTGTTATTATTTTTAATTGTTGGAGTCAAAAGAAGTGTCTCAACTGCACCTTCTCAAGGAGACCGAGGGGACGGAAAGACATAGAAAAACAAATGTTCATAATGATTGCCTGATACCTGCAGTTGTATGGGTACTGTCTTGCGGGTGATCGACAGTGAAGCCTCTCCATTGAGCGCAGCTACCGGAAGTGGCTCTGAGAGAGGTGTGATGGGGATCTGGAGTCTGTCCACGACGGTCTGGTCGAGGAGATTTTGTTCACATCCTGAGTCAAGAAGTGCTTGGAAAGTAGTCGATTGTCCATTAGAGCTGAGACTTATCTGTTAATTCCACCCACCAGTACACTCGGCTCTTTTGGTGGGCCCTCTGTTTTAGGTGTAGCGGGCATTTAGAGACTAAATGACCACCCTGGCCACAATAGATGTGCAATCCACCTCTCATGCTGCGTTGGCGCTCCTCTGGTGTCGAACTAGCCCAGTCTACCTGCATGGGTTCCTCAGAATTTGTGTTGGATCTGACCTGGGGAGAGGACCGGGAGCAGAGTAAGGTTAGTGGTAGACGCTGTGTACCTTTTCATTCCTGTTGCCGTCTGTCGATGGTGATGGCCAGAGTGATAAGGTCCTCAAGTGTCCTGGGCTCTGGGCACAAAGCCAGCTGATCCTCAATCCTATCATTCAGAGCCGGAATGAAGGCCCCTTTGAGTGAATCCTCATTCCAAGTGGAAGCGGCAGCAACATTCCTAAAGTTCAGAGAAAAGTCAGCAACAGTCTGCCGTCCCAGCTGGAGGTGCCTTTGCTTTTTAGCGACGTCAGCTCGTGTCTCAGACCCGCCGAATGTTATCTTAAACTCTGTAAGAAAATCCGTTAGGGAACCTCGCAAAAACTCCAGCTGTCGGCTTCTAATTTTGGCCCATCTCAAGGCCTTACCTCGTAAGAAACCAACGATGTATGAGATTTTGGATGAAGCCACAATAAAGGACGTACTTGAACGTTCAAAAGCGAGATTATACTGGAGTAAAAATCTTAAACTATTCCTAGATTCGCTGCCAAACGTCTCGGGTGGTGGTGAATCTGCTACTCGGAAAAACAGACGTTGGAGCTCCCGGGACTTCTGGGCCGGGTGAAACAGACGGGGGTTGGGCTGAGAGTTCTGGGGTGGCGGCCCTTTCACACATCTTCTGAACGAGTGTCTCCAGCTGATACACACGCTGTGTGACGTTAGCCACTTGTTCGGTTAACGTCTGAATCCTGTCGGCATGCGTAGTGAACAGACCTGATAGACATGGAGGAGTTGATTATGAAGAGCCAGACATTTGATGGCTGGATGATTCTGTCATGTTGGGTTTTAGCCGTCTGACCCAGGACATTCAGAATCAACTCAGAGCACAGGGATTACGGTGAGTAAACAATAATTTATTATATCAAAGTTATACTAAAAGAGCACCATCAAAAAGGCGAGGTGAATATCTGAAAACTCTGTCCAGTCTCTTTAGTCCAATCCTTCTTAGGAGCGAGGTTCGGGACTCGGGAAGGAGGAATGTCCGGGGCAGAATGAAACTCGGGAAATCCATGGAGTCCGGGAGGAATCAGAGGGCGGAGGAGAGCGGATCATCATGATTGGCTGGAGAGCTGAGAGACAGGCGTGAGTTCAGAGTTATGGTAGGTTTTGTAGGTGGAGGCTGGGATCTGTAAGGAGAGGGAGAAGGCACGTGAGGTTACTCGGAAGGAGGCTCGGAAGACAATCTGGCCCTTAATCGAGAATGCAGGCTTTGATTCTGTGGCATTTTATTCTTTATTCTTTTTATTATTAATGTGATATTAATTTATTTGTCTCAACATTTCTCACATTTTAATGGCTTCCATGTTCCAGGGAACATAACTGGTTCCTCAGGGAACCCCCTGTGATTCCATTATAAAGTCACAGATCATGTAGCCTACATCATACTGAAGTTATCCCAAACAAGCAGATTGTTCTGTGCTCCGATGTGTTTTGATGAAAGAACCCAGGCTCCGTATCACTAAGGTGACCACGTGTCATTTTTAGAAGTCAGACAGACGATAATGAGCATGTAAATGTTTGGTTTCCTTCCAGCGCAGCAGAGACAGTGAGCCAGAGCCATTCTCCCCGTACAGATTTCTCTGGTTAAATCTTTCCAATTAGCCATCAAACCCAGACAGAGCCTCCTGGGAACATGCTCCCTGCAGGGGGGCTGCATTAAATACATCACACTGTGCAGTTCTGCTGCTGTTGCTTAAAAAAAGAGTTTTCTTCCTCCAAATCTTTGATTCCACTTTGAATTGATTTCTGGCATTTGCCATATTTAGTTTTTTTTGTATTTTTGCACCTGTGTGGCTTCTGTTTGATGGAACATATTGAACATTTTCACATCACACACACACACACACACAAACTCTGTGCATTCTGCTCCTAAGTCTGACCTGATGTGTGATGATCTGAGCTGCAGACGCGTTAGCGTCACCGTCTATAGCCTGGAATCCCACTCATTTTTTACCAGTAGCTAGACATGTAAGGTTTTAGATTTACATTCAGATTTTGTCTTTAAAATGATTTCTGAAAACAATTTTAGAGTCTACCCTTTGCCAAAAGTAGTGAACTAGAAATGTATTTTATCGATTATGCTTGAGTATAAGTATAGAAAATGTATTACTTACCATGTAGCATACTAAATAGCGATAGAGACATTTTAAAGTTTATAAAAGTATTTTTATCAGGTTATTTGGTCATAAAAAGTGCCATTTCAAGTATACAATTAAACATATGCTGCAGCATATAGCTACTGCTAGTGCACTAGGTATACACTTCTAGTTCACATTGGTGTTTAATGAATTATACTTTAAATGTATTTTTCTGAACTTAGAATGACTGAATCCTAGGAGACCTCTGCTCTGGACTTACCCAAGTGAGACAACGTTGTCAGCAAAGTGCCAACGCATTTTCAAATCTTGTTTAACTGGATACGTTTTTCTTTTTTTTCTTACAAAGATAATAATCATAGCTAAATCATGGAAGAACACTTGAGGAACACTTGGCTAATTCTGAGAGTGGTTGTTTATATGTGCTATCTTTTAGAAATGTCTACTCTTTTAGTTAATTCTGTCTAGTAATATTTTCCCTTGTTCACATGAAGAATGAAGAAGCTCTGAGCAGCACTTGATTGATGCTGTCGGTAATGAAAACCTTGCTGATGAAGATGTGATGGAGAGGAATAGAACCAGAGAAAAGACAGCTGATTTTGCATTGGTGTGAAGACAGTAGGGCCAAAATCACAACCCAACAACATGAAGACGGTCAATTTTTCATGGAATAATTTCAGTGACATTAAAAATAGCTAAATACTGAAGGGATTATTGAATTTGGTTTTAAGGCACATAAAGACAAACCGCTTTAGCTTTACTGTAAAGCTTTAAACTCCTGCACTATGTGATCTTTGGTTCATAATAACAGTGATGACCCAAAGTAAATGTGTGTGTGGTGAGAAATATCTTTATCCTGCTAATTGAATGCAAGTACAATCTACTACTTGACCTTATTCTGTACTTGGATCAAGATATTTTATTAATACTTTGTGGGTAAAAAAAGTGCAAGTGTCAATAATATGCTATAAGTGTAAGTCTTTGTATTAATATACTTAAGCTTGGACTTTTTTCATTCTTGAGTAAAAGCCAAGTGTACTTCTATACTGTTCTTGAGTATAGTTTTTAAGAAGTAAATTTAAAGAATACTACTATTTTTTGCTGAGGGCATTTCTAACTTTGATCCTAAAGCTCTATAGGACCATCCAGTTAGGGACCTTGAGTGTAAAGGCACTCAAGTCTACAAGCTTTGTATCGATTGTCAGGGACAGTCAGCTCTTGTTGAACACACTCTTTCCAGTGTTTTCGGTGACAAGCAGTCAACTTCACTCATCAAATTTTAGCTAGCTGCAAAGAAGCTACACACTCTCTACGTGAACTGAGCATTTATAGCCTGCAGTTATCATGAGACTTGTAAAATATTCACAACGTACCAACTCAGCCCCTCTAGATTACAGGCTTTTACCATTTTATATGGCAAATGCTTCCCGGGTTTAAACAACTTAAAAATGAAGACTTGACCTATATAAAATTTAATAATAAATAAATATCCAGGCATTTTAAGACTTTTTAAGGCATTACATTTAAGTTTATGAATTTTAGACCTTTTTAGACTTTTTCAAGACCTCCTGTGTGTTAGTGTTAAACCTATATCTAAGGGGTCAACAACCTGGTCCCCATGGGAACCAAGGTGTCCTGAGGAACCCTATAAGGTGCCCTCATGCCTGCTCTAAAAATAGCACAATTCACCACTCAGCAAAGTCCAAAATATTGTTTTCTGCTACTACAATTTTTAACCGTACTTCATATGAATAAAAACATGGCAGCAGAGATGGCTTACATAACTGTGGGAACTACAGCGGAACAAAGGTAATAATTAAGTTAATAATGAAGCTCTGGGAAAGAGCGGTGGAAGCTAGGCTTAGGTCAGAAGTGAGCAGCAGAAAAGTTTCATGACAAGAAAATGAACTAGCTAATTTTGCTTTAAGCATGCTGATGAAAAAGAATGGAACAGGTGATGTGTGAGACAGCAGCGAAGTATGAGACAGCAGTGAGGTGAGGGACAGCAGTGAGGTGTGAGACAGTAGTGAGAAGAGAGACAGCAGTGAGGTGAGAGACAGTAGTGAGGTAAGAGACAGCAGTGTGAGACTGCAGTGAGGTGAAAGACAGTAGTGAGGTGTGAGACAGTAGTGTGAGACAGCAGTGAGGTGAGAGACAGCAGTGAGGTGTGAGACAGAAGCAAGGTGAGAGACAGTAGTGAGGTGTGAGACAGCAGTGGGGTTTGAGACAGCAGTGAGGTGTGAGACAGAAGCAAGGTGAGAGACAGTAGTGAGGTGTAAGACAGCAGTGGGGTTTGAGACAGCAGTGAGGTGAGACACAGCAGTCAGGTGAGAGACAGCAGTGAGGTGAGAGAGAGAGCAGTGAGTTGTGAGACAGCAGTGAGGTGTGAGACAGAAGCAAGGTGAGAGACAGCAGTGAGGTGTGAGACAGCAGTGGGGTTTGAGACAGCAGTCAGGTGAGAGACAGCAGTGAGGTGTGAGACAGCAGTGGGGTTTGAGACAGCAGTGAGGTGAGAGACAGAAGCAAGGTGAGAGACAGAAGCAAGGTGAGAGACAGAAGCAAGGTGAGAGACAGAAGCAAGGTGTGAGACAGTATTGAGGTTTGAGACAGCAGTGAGGTGAGAGACAGCAGTGAGGTGAGAGACAGCAGCGAGGTGAGAGACAGCAGCGAGGTGAGAGACAGCAGTGAGGTGTGAGACAGCAGTGAGGTGAGAGACAGCAGTGGGGTGTGAGACAGCAGTGAGGTGAGAGACAGCAGTGAGGTGAGAGACAGCAGCGAGGTGTGAGACAGCAGTGAGGTGTGAGACAGCAGTGAGGTGAGAGACAGAAGCAAGGTGTGAGACAGTATTGAGGTTTGAGACAGCAGTGAGGTGAGAGACAGCAGTGAGGTGAGAGACAGCAGTGGGGTGAGAGACAGCAGTGAGGTGAGAGACAGCAGTGGGGTGTGAGACAGCAGCGAGGTGAGAGACAGCAGTGAGGTGAGAGACAGCAGCGAGGTGAGAGACAGCAGTGAGGTGAGAGACAGCAGCGAGGTGAGAGACAGCAGCGAGGTGAGAGACAGCAGCGAGGTTTGAGACAGCAGCGAGGTGAGAGACAGCAGCGAGGTCAGAGACAGCAGCGAGGTTTGAGACAGCAGCGAGGTGAGAGACAGCATGAGGTGTGAGACAGCAGCGAGGTGAGAGACAGCAGCGAGGTGTGAGACAGCAGCGAGGTGAGAGACAGCAGCGAGGTGAGAGACAGCAGCGAGGTGAGAGACAGCAGCGAGGTTTGAGACAGCAGCGAGGTGAGAGACAGCAGCGAGGTGAGAGACAGCAGCGAGGTGTGAGACAGCAGCGAGGTGAGAGACAGCAGTGAGGTGAGAGAGAGCAGTGAGGTGTGAGACAGCAGTGAGGTGAGAGACAGCAGCGAGGTGAGAGACAGCAGTGAGGTGAGAGACAGCAGCGAGGTGAGAGACAGCAGTGAGGTGAGAGACAGCAGTGAGGTGTGAGACAGCAGTGAGGTGAGAGAAAGCAGCGAGGTGAGAGACAGCAGTGAGGTGTGAGACAGCAGTGAGGTGAGAGACAGCAGTGAGGTGTGAGACAGCAGTGAGGTGAGAGACAGCAGCGAGGTGTGAGACAGCAGTGAGGTGAGAGACAGCAGCGAGGTGAGAGACAGCAGTGAGGTGAGAGACAGCAGTGGGGTTTGAAACAGCAGTGAGGTGAGAGACAGAAGCAAGGTGAGAGACAGTAGTGAGGTGTGAGACAGCAGTGAGGTGTGAGACAGCAGTGAGGTGAGAGACAGCAGCGAGGTGAGAGACAGTACTGAGGTGAGAGACAGCAGCGAGGTGTGAGACAGTACTGAGGTGAGAGACAGCAGCGAGGTGAGGCAGCAGCGAGGTGTGAGACAGCAGGAGGTGTGAGACAGCAGCGAGGTGAGAGACAGCAGCGAGGTGTGAGACAGCAGTGAGGTGAGAGACAGCAGCGAGGTGAGAGACAGTACTGAGGTGAGAGACAGCAGCGAGGTGAGAGACAGTAGTGAGGTGAGAGACAGCAGCGAGGTGTGAGACAGCAGCGAGGTGTGAGACAGCAGTGAGGTGTGAGACAGCAGTGAGGTGAGAGAGAGCAGTGAGGTGTGAGACAGAAGCAAGGTGAGAGACAGTAGTGAGGTGTGAGACAGCAGTGGGGTTTGAGACAGCAGTGAGGTGAGAGACAGAAGCAAGGTGTGAGACAGTATTGAGGTTTGAGACAGCAGTCAGGTGAGAGACAGCAGTGAGGTGTGAGACAGCAGTGGGGTTTGAAACAGCAGTGAGGTGAGAGACAGAAGCAAGGTGTGAGACAGTATTGAGGTTTGAGACAGCAGTGAGGTGTGAGACAGCAGTGAGGTGTGAGACAGCAGCGAGGTGAGAGAGAGCAGTGAGGTGTGAGAGAGCAGTGAGGTGTGAGACAGCAGTGAGGTGAGAGACAGCAGTGAGGTGTGAGACAGCAGCGAGGTGAGAGAGAGCAGTGAGGTGTGAGAGAGCAGTGAGGTGAGAGACAGAAGCAAGGTGTGAGACAGTATTGAGGTTTGAGACAGCAGTCAGGTGAGAGACAGCAGTGAGGTGTGAGACAGCAGCGAGGTGTGAGACAGCAGCGAGGTGTGAGACAGCAGTGAGGTGAGAGACAGTAGTGAGGTGTGAGACAGTAGTGTGAGACAGCAGTGAGGTGTCGATTGATTGATTGAATCTTTATTTTTTAACATATTAAAAAATAAACAGTACATAAAAATAAAGGAAGAAAATAGAGAAAAAAAAACAAATGCAAAACAAAAAGAAACACACCACAAGTAACGTTCAGAAAGGAGCAGGAAGAAGCTTAAACTTATTTAATCCCACCCCCTTTCCACTCTAACAATCAATAGCCTACAGCCATTCCTCCTTATAGTTTCAGTATATATGACATGTATATTTTTAAGAACATAGATATACCCACTGCAACATACCTGTGCACAATTATGTCAATGCAAATATTGTACAAGTTCATCAATTTTCAACCTCCTTGTACTCTGCAAAAACCAAATCCTTAAACTGCTTTTTAAATTGCCTCATCCTTGGACATTGCTTCATATCTGCACTAAAACTGTTCCACAGCTTCACTCCACACACAGAAATGCACAAATGTTTTAATGTTGTACAGATACAAGGGTAATTTAAGTTTAATTTACCCCTCAAATTGTGTTCCCCTTCCCTTTTAGAAAATACTTTTAGAATGTTGTCAGGAAGTTGTTTATTTATTGCTTTATACATAATCTGTGCCGTGAGAAAATACACCAGATCTGGACATATTAAAATTTTAGATTTTAAGAACAGTGGATTGGTACGATCTTTGTAGCCAGTTTCATGAATTATTCTAATGGCCCTTTTTGTAATATAGAGATTGATGATAATGAACATTTGTAAGTACTGCCCCAAACCTCTGCACAGTAGTACAAATACGGTGCAATAATTGAGCAATATAGAATGTGGAGTGATTTGTGGTCCAGAATGTGTTTTACTTTACTTAATATTGATATACTTCTTGAAATTTTATTATGGATATGATTTATATGTGACTTCCAATTTAATTTATCATCTATAATTACACCTAGGAACTTATGTTCAAATACTCTTTCAGTTTCCTCATTGTCTATATTGATCTGCACTTGTTCATTTCTAAAGGAATTTCAAAATAAAATTATTTTTGTTTTACTTAAATTTAACGACAGTTTATTACTGTCAAACCATTTTTTGATTTTGTCCATTTCTAAAGTAATTGTATCTGGCAGCTTCCCCAGATTTCGCTTAGAACAAAAAAATATTTGTATCATCAGCAAATAATACCAATTTCAATATATCAGAAGCCTTGTGAATGTCATTTATATAAAGAATAAATAATTTTGGACCCAGTACAGAGCCTTGTGGAACACCGCAAGCAATGTCCATGCATGATGAAGAATAGTTGCCCATCTTTACAAATTGTTTCCTGTCGCTTAAATAACTTTTCACCCATTGCGGTAATGGCCCCCTTATCCCATACCATTCCAGTTTATTAATTAATATGTCATGATTAATTGTGTCAAATGCCTTTTTGAGATCCAGAAATAATCCGGCTGCATATTTTTTCCGTTCTACAGCATTTGTGATCTCCTCAATTGATTCAATTAATGCCAGTGATGTTGATCTTTTTGATCTGAATCCATATTGGCTGTCAGATATTAGTTTATTGGCTGTCAGATATTAGTTTATATTTATCTAAGAATTTGTCTAATCGTTTGTTAAACTAATTTTCTAGGATTTTTGTGGTAGTAACGAAACAGGCCTGTAATTTGTGAACTGGTGTCTATCCCAAGTTTTATACACCGGCACTACTTTAGTTATTTTCATTTAGTTTGAAACTTTTCCAGTCTGAAATGACAAGTTGCAAATGTGTGTTAAAGGTCTTACAATTCCTTCTATTACCTTCTTTACTGTTTTCATGTCAATATCATTACAATCCGAAGATGTTTTGGATTTCCACATGTGTACAATATCCATTATATCATTTTCTTCTGCTTTTGTGAGGAACATAGAATTGGGGTTCCTATCATTTAGGCACTCACTACAGTCTACTGTTGGCTCAGGAATTTGTTTAGCCAGATTTGGTCCAATATTTACAGAATAATGTTTATGTTTATGTTTATTTATTTGGCAGACGCTTTTATCCAAAGCGACTTACAATTTATAACCTATAGGGCATGTTGTGATCTGTGGGGGAAACCGGAGTACCCAGAGGAAACCCACGCACGCATGGGGAGAACACGCAACGCTAACCACTGCACCACCATGCAGCCATGTTGACCACCTCTTTAGTGTTTATAATATTACCATTGTCTATAAAATATTGTGGATTAGTTTGTTTTCCAGAATTATTTTTAATGATACTATTTATAATCTCCCATGTTCCCTTCATTTTATGTTTATTGTTGATCAACGTTTTATTATAATAATTCTTTCTACATCTTCGCAGAATATTGGTCAACTCATTTTTATATTTTTTATATTTATTTTCAGCTTCTTTTGTTCTATGTTTTAGGATTTCCTTATATAGTGTATTTTTCTTTTTGCATGCATTTTGTAAACCCCTAGTGATCCATGGTCTCTCTAAATATTTGTGTTTTCTATTGTGTTTTATTGTTAGACATCCATCCATCCATCCATTTTCTGAACCCGCATTGTCCACGCAGGGTCGCGGGGGGTGGGGGGTGCTGGTGCCTATCTCCAGCGGTCAACGGGCAATCAGGCGGGGTACACCCTGGACAGAGAGCCAGTCCATCGCAGGGCTTATTGTTGGACAGTTTTTTATCATATAATTCCATGAATATTCTTAGGAATATGCCATATGCAGTATCAATATCCATTTCTTTATAAACTGTCCCAGTTCTGAGTTATCAGATCATTCTTAAATGCATTAATTGATGCTTCAGACCTTACATGTCCATATCTGTTTTGTTCCTCATGCTGATTTCTCTTATAATTGGTGTCATAAATTGAAAAAACTGGTAGGTGATCACTCATGTATTAATTAATAATCCACTCTCAATATTATTTTCCATATTGTTAGTGAAAATATTATCAAGTAAGGTGGCACAATGGGGTGTAATTCTGCTAGGCCTGGTTATTTTAGGCTGAAAACACAAACTATGCATGTTATTTACGAAATCATCTGTCATTTTATGCTTTTTCGGATTCAACAAGTCAGTATTAAAATCACCACAGATAAACAGGTGTGAGACAGCAGTGGAGTTTGAGATAGCAGTGAGGTGAGAGGTTATAAACTGGTTCTATGTTCCATAAATGAGCAAAAGAAAATGTTGAGGATTTTGGTGCTGCTGAGCTCCTCCTGATGAATAAATGAATAAATCACTCACCTTTTCTCCTAAAATAGGTGTGTAACATCCTCCAGTCAGGCCTAACAAATCTGATGTAAGCAGACACAACAATCCTTGGCTGTGTGCTACAATGTTCAGGTTTTGAGCCGAAACTACTGGTGCTATTAGTCCAAATGCTGCTGGCCTCCTTCACACAGAGCGTTTAATGAGCTTCTGACTAATTGTCAGATGTCTGTAGGTGTGAGATTTTGAGGCTAGCTAGTGTTTAAATTAGTGGAAATCATGAAATCTGTTTAAGTTCAACCCTCACTGAGTTTCAAATATCATCTTGGATCATTCTGTTCTGTGTGTCAGATGCTTCACACTGAATGTAGCATATGTTACAATTAGAAGAGTGGTGCAGTAAGATAGGACGGATATTAAAATGTGATCATATCAGCATCATGTTCCTGTGTGGCTGTTGTGTCCCTCTTCCTGTTGGCCTCTGTCACATCTCTCTGCAGCTAGGTACATATCCTGGCTCTAAGACACAGGAAATTAAACTTGTTTTAATTCCCCTGATATTTCCTGCCAGGAGATTAGATCACCATGGTGAACTCAGCTCCCTCCCTGTAAACCCCTGTGGTGTCAGACTGTCCCTCAGAGGCCACCATAGGGGCTTTGTGGCCACATGTCTTTCCTGCCAATAATCAGCCCATTAAAATGAATGATTTTGCCCAGACCGTGTACTGTACATAATCGTCAATTAGCCACTGGCGTCGAGATGGCACCTCTGCTAACCTCTTAGAGTCTGAGGCACCCTCATTATGGGGAGTGTGACTCACTCGTGATCACAACCGGTCCCTCAGACATAATGGGAAATGAGACATCAGCTTCATGAGCCTCACACAGAGCTCTGAAATGATCTTTGTGTGGTAACCCCCTGCTGCCTGATCATCCAGATGAGAGGACATTTTCCTTATCATTACTTTGTATTTTAATGGCCTGATTAGAAACGTAATGAAACAGGCACGTGTTTACATCTGACAGAGACTGTAGCTGCTTTAAATACTTCCACATGCTGAATCCTGGAAGTCTAAGTGCATCTGTTGTTAGTTTAAACTCAGGTTTCAGAGTACTCTGCAGATTTTATGAACCAGTTAGTTCTGCTGTTATGATCAAACATTAAAGGTTCCATATCAGGCTATTTTAAACCTTTAAGAGCAAAGGTAAGCTGAACATATGAAAAATATTACCGTTGGCACTATTGAGATGTCATTAATCATTGTGTTGTTTTCATCAGCCTGAAAGTATACCTGGAAATAAAACACTTACTCCACCCACGCCCACTCTCCTCCTCCCACAACAGCGTCTTAAGCCTAATTTATACTCCTTTGTCTGCGTTGGTATGGTGGCACACATCGCCATTTCAGCGCAAGGGCTCTCCGACATTCTTGCAGAGGGTGACAGAGATATGCCCAATTTTCCGTCAAAAGTGACAGAGACCGCAAGCTTGTGATCAGTCAGGATCATCGACATATATATATATGGACAATGGGTTTCCATAGGCTACAATAACACGTTTTTGAGGAAAAATGGGAGGTGGCCACCACCGCCATTTTGACCGTGTCCACTTGGGGCAGGTCCTCATCCCTGACCCAGAGAAGGCATTTTACCCTTTTCCAAATTAAAACCATGGTCTCAGATTTAGAGGAGCTGATTCTCATTCCAGCTGCTTCACACTCGGCTGCAAACCGCTCCAGCGACAGCGGAAGATCACATTCTGATGAAGCCAACAGGACCACATCATCTGCAAAAAGCAGAGACCTGATCCTCAGGCCACCAAAACGGATGCCCTCCACACCTTGGCTGTGCCTAGAAATCCTGTCAATAAAGGTTATGAACAGAATCGGTGACAAAGGGCAGCCTTGTCGGAGTCCAACTCTCACTGGGAACGAGCCCGACTTACTGCCGGCAATGTGGACCAAGCTCTGACACCGGTCATACAGGGACCTAACAGCTTGTATCAGAGGGCCTGGTACCCCATAATCCCGGAGTACCCCCGCAGGGCCCCCCGAGGGATGCGGTCAAACACCTTCTCCAAATCCACAAAACACATGTAGACTGGTTGGGCAAATTCCCATGCACACTCCAGTATCCCCCTAAGGGTATAGAGCTGGTCCAGTGTTCCATCTTTCAGTTCTTTTTAAAACACAGAAAGGGTTTAGTTACCTGCAACATTTCGTTTGCGGCTGCAAACATCATCAGGCTGACGCCGATGATGGCGTCACTTCCTTCGTTTATCTGCGGGCAGCAGAGGACGTTGTCACCGTGTCCGATGATGATGATGATGATGCACGGATCGTGCATGGGACTGCATGGCTGGGACTTGGCTGGAACTTTCAGGCACAGTGCTTAGTTGGTTCCAGTCAGACCTTGCAGACAGGAATTATGTTGTTCCCATTGGTGAACACAAATCAAAGCAGATCACCCTGACATGTGGTGTCCCCCAAGGCTTGATACTTGAACCACTGCTTTTCAATCACTACATGCTCCCACTGGGCCAGGCCATAAACAATAACATAACCTACCACAGTTATGCAGATGACACCCAGATCTACCTAGCTCTATCACTGAATAAATCTGGTCCCTTAGACTCTGTCAGTGCCTAGAGCAAGTTAATGACTGGATGCAACCAAGTTTCCTTCAGGTAAACAAAGACTGAAGTTATTGTCTTTGGAAATAAGGATAGGATGGAAGTAGGGATGCAGCGATACCACTTTTTCCCAAACCGATATGATACCGATACTTGGATCTGAGTACTCGCTGATACCTGTTACCGATGCTACCAATGCTGATACTTCTACAACACAGAAAAATGCAGTCAGTTGGAATCTGCTTTAAACAGGAAATGACTGTGAGGTAGATAATAAATAAAATGTATTTATAAAAGTAACATAACAACTAAAATATTAGGTGAACAGAAATTAAAAGTTACAGTGAAGCCACTTACCGTATCTGTATCGGCCATCTCAACTATTTCTCAACTTGGCTGTAACGTCCACGAATGGTCAGTTTTCACCTACAGATGACCTACAGGTTATCGGCCATCTACAGACCTATTTCAATCCTATTAGGTGGATTTTATTTTCTAGCTGCCAACAAGCCACAAGATCCTGAACTGCTTGTTGACATCCTGGAATCATAGCATTGACATCCTGTTCTTTCCAAGGTCCCTCACAGAGCACCCTTTTATCTAAACGCTTCACTTCAAAGAAGAAAGAATTAAATTAAAATTAAATATGAACTTCTGAAATTTGCAAGCTAGATAATCATTAAATAAATGTTTGTTTATTGCTACGTATAATAATTATAAAATAACGAAATGTTTCATTAATCTGTGCTCAATGATTGTTTTAGCATGTTTACTTGACAAGGTCATAACATTTGCACTCACACAACAAAGTAGGGTAAAGTGAATTCCATGACACATAATTAACCTTTTACCCAGATCAGAGCCTCCGGATCAAAGAAGGCGTGTGTCTCTGAGATTCTTGGAAACATCCAAACTTGTCAACCTCTGGTTGGCTACACAATCATAACATCATAACATTAAAACCAGATCACGCTGGTGATTCTTCAGTTCTAGAGAATCGCTCAGACTGGCCATCTGTAGCAAAATCTCTTTAACCATAAAAGATTTTGACACGTCGTCAAAACCTTTTTGCACCTGCAAGGCTGATGAGCTAACAGTTCCTGCAGAAACAAAGCTGGTATTGTTAGGCTCCTTAAAAGTCCACCAGATGCATGGTTCCATCCAGCTGTTGTGACCCGAGACATCTCTGGACTGAAGAGTCGGTACCACGGTATCTACAGCCCTCCGTTGCCAGAGGTCAGCCGACCCCTGCGACTTTCGGATCCACCAAGAGGGTCTCTCCAAAACGGGTGAAGTAGACATGACAGATTGCGTCTGGATGTTTTTCTGATGATAACAACTTTATAGCTTAGAGCAAACCAAATTCTTTTCACTAGAACTCAGCTTACTTTGATAAGGAAGCTCTGACTGACATTGCATTCACACATAGGTTCCTTCCTCACGTTCCTTCCTTGCCACCCTCAGTTAGGCTGTCCCCTTCTCTGACAGTCTTTAAGAATCACCTAAAAACACACCTCCTCCGCTTGGCGTTTCCAGAACATGTTTGATTTTGGCCCTCTATTATGTTGAATCCATTCCACAGTTTTCATTGGTACATTCAATCCATCCACTCAATCCAAATGTGTTTCACACATTTGTATTTTACCGGAATGTTTCATCTATCTTGTAATTTCCATTTTGTATTTTGTAATTTGTATTTTGTAATTTGAATTTCTTTTATTGTTGATTTATTCAATATAATTACTTACAACTGTACCATGTTCAGCGCTTTGGGCTTCCTGACAGGGTTGCGGAAGGCGCTTTATAAATAAAGCTTTGATTGATTGATTGATTGACGTTTAGTTACATCCACTCACAGTAAATGCTTAGTTAATTAGTCATGTTTTTAATTGTTTGTAAAATAAATTCTTACTTTTATAAACCTGACTGTTTTCTGAATCAAAATGAAGTGTGTACAATCCGCTAATGAATACAGACTCCTAGAATCTCCTGATTAAACACAATAAAGACCAGGCAAGGTGATATTCTATATTTAAATAGAGTATCACAGCTTATTGGTCACAAGTAGAGTTAATATATATACTGAGCTAAAGTACCCAGTTTATTCAACCCTACATGGCTCTAAAGGAATAAAGACAAAGACAGGTTAGAAACCTTGGTGTTACCACTGATTCAGACCTGAGCTCCCTAGGTCACATTAAAGCTATAACTAGATCAGCCTTTTATCCTTTGCATTAATTAGCAAGACTCAGAGGTCTCATTTCAAAGCAAGACCTAGAGAAACTAATTCATTCATTCATCTCCAGCAGTCTGGACTATTGCAATGGTCTTCTAACTGGTCTTCCCAAAACAGCTGTAAAACAAATGCAGCTCATTCAGAATGCTGCTGCTAGAGTCTTAACAAGAACCAAAAGAGCAGAGTACATCACTCCTGTTCTTAAATCCCTACACTAGTTACCAGTAAACTACAGAATCAACTTGAAAGTGCTTCTACCAGTTTATAAATCTCTCAATGGTATGGGGCAAAAGTACATAGTAGATCTCCTTCCTGTATATACACCAAGCAGGGCTCTCAGATCCTTGGGGAACAGTCAGCTGGTAGAACCTCGGGTCAGAACCAAACAGGGTGAAGCTGCTTTTAGTTACTATGCTGCACAGAGATGGAATCAGCTTCCTCATGACCTCAAATGTGCCCCAATTCTAGAAACTTTGAAATCAAAATTAAAAACCTTCATGTATTCATCAGCCTTTGAATAAATGTTTCTTATGCTGCACCTTCTGCACTGTTGCTGCTAACCTTTTGACTATGCTTTTTATGTGTTTGTTAAATCAGAAATTAAAATTTACATTTCTTTGTTTGGTTTACATTGTTTACTCTTATTGCTTCTGTAAAGCACTTTGATTTGGCTTTGTGTTTGAAATGTGCTATACAAATAGAGATGCCTTGCCTTAAAAGTCTCTCAAATACATTAAAACAATGTAAACACAATAGTAAACACACAATAGTGGAATGGATACATGTCTGTACTGGTGGCAGGATACCATGAAATAGTGCAACACCCTCTGTTGTCCGGGTGGGGGATTGCTTTGCAACACTCTAGGTAAGAGAGAAGTTTGAAAGGAAAATATTTTCCATGATATGACCCCTTTAAAGGACCGGAATCATACTATTTTACACCTTCCAGAGCAATGGTAGGCTCTGAAAAGTCTTTTTATATGAAATATTTTATTTTTGTTACCCGTTACTTCTACCCTGAACAAAGGTGCGTGGATTAGATCAAAGCCCTCTTCTCTCGTGTGAATTCCACAATAATACACAGCTGCAGACTCGGAGAAGATTTGAGCTTGCTGCAAATTAACCATCATATCTCACTGAGTGTAAATTAGATAAGAAATAATTAACTTCTTTACAAATGTGGAAATTAAACACCCTGCTGGCTACATGGAAAGACTGAGTGTTAGTGTTTACAGTCTAGGACCCTCATTCATCAAACATTTGTAGAAATATTCCTATATTGCTTCCTATCAAGGGCGTAGGAACCGGGGGTGGACGGGTGGGACGTGTCCCCTCCAATATTGGACAAACGCGCATTTGTCCCCCCCAATAACATGGAGAAGAAAAAGATTGATTTTGAAATATTTTACTCGCGAGCTTTTATTTTGAAAGACACAGCGGACTTCTCTCTGACACAGCCCCTCCCCTCAGGGAGTCAGACAGGCTGGCTGAGGGAAGCAGGAGTCAGAGCCGGGGCAGACACAGGTGTCAGAGACAGACGGCAGCAGCTCAGCGAGTTCTTCTCATGGGCAAAAAAAGAAAGAAAGGAATTGTGAGTTGGTAATAATTTAGTCCAAGAGTATGATTGTATTTCTGGTCAAACGCTAAAATGGCTGACTAACGTAAACATCTTGCTAGGCAGCATTAAACAACACTACTAGTCAACAAAAAATGGCGAATTCGACAGTAACAGACAAAAACCATCTGACACAAAATAAATAAAAAAGTTGAATCTCCACATAAAAATGGAGTTTGTAAGTGTGATTGTTGCTTGTTTGTTACATTCTCATCACGTTTTATTTTGAAACCTTATTCATGTCACTTTTTTCATATAAGAGACCAGAGGAAGTTCAGCAGGAAATGATGAAGAAGGTGAGACAGGCAGCGCCAGACCTGCTGAGGGTGAGACAGGGAGCACCAGACCTGCTGAGGTGCAGGTAGGTGCTACAGTGGAGTGAGATTTTAGATGGCTGATGATGAGAGGAAGATTCAAGCATGATAACAAGTGAACATGACTAAATAATACTATAACAACCATGATTTTAATATTGCACTAGTCGTCCAACAGTATTTTTACTCCATACCATATCATACCATACCACCTTTATTTATATAGCACTTTAAAAACACAGCCATACGGCTGACCAAAGTGCTGTACAGTCGCACAATAACAGAGATAGAAAACATAAAACAGTACTATGAAATACAACAAACAATAAAAAAGACAAGCCGATAAAAAAGTACCATTAAAAACCTTACAATGGATGATAAAATAAGAGTAGTAAAAGCCAAACTAACAGCTAACTATTAAAAGCAAGGGTAAAATAGTGTATCTTTAGTCCAGAATTAAAATCTGCAAAGGTGGATGCCAGTCGAACTGTGACTGGAAGTTGGTTCCACAGTTTAGGACCCGCGACAGAGAAAGCGCTTTGTCCGCATGATTTGTAACACGCTTTCGGGACTCGAGGAGCAACAGGCTGGAGGACCTGAGTGTGCGACCCGGAGTGTAAATTGAAAGAAGATCAGATAAGTACACAGGGGCAAGACCATGGAGGGATTTGAAAACAAAAAGTAGCATTTTATATTGGACCCTGAAAGTGATGGGCAACCAATGAAGGGATTTGAGAACTGGTGTTATATGCTGGCACCTGTCAGTACGCATTAGGAATCTAGCAGCTGCATTTTGAACGAGTTGAAGTCAGGCAAGGGTTGACTTATTGACAACCAGCAAAATTGCATTTGAGTAGTCGAGCCTAGATGTGATGAAGCCATGAACAACTGATTCCAGTTTTTTTCTAGATAAAACTGCTCTTAATTTGTACAGATGGCGGAGTTGGAAAAAACAAGATTTTACAGTGGCATTGACCTGGGCGTCCATCCTTAGAGATGAATCCATCTTCACACCCAGGTTTGTCACAACGGTTTTTAGACTTCGCGAAACAGATGAAAGATCTGAGGTTTGGAATGAGCTAGATCTGACCGGATTAAACAGGATCAGTTCAGTCTTGGAATCATTGAGATGCAGAAAATTTGTGGCCAGCCAACATTTCACTTCATGTAGGCAATCTAGAAGAGGCTGGATGGATTGCTGGGGTTTCACCGACATGTAAATCTGACAGTCGTCAGCATATGAGTGATATTGAATACAGTGTTTTTTTTTAGAAATAAGCTGAGGGGAAGGAGGTAAAGACAAAACAACAAAGGGCCCAGAATAGATCCCTGCGGGACCCCACACGAGAGAGGAGCAGAGCGAGATAAGATGTTGTTCAACACCACCCGTTGGGACCTGTTAGACAAATAAGACCTAAACCAAGTTAGGGCTGGACCACGTATTGCAGCAACCTCCTCTAAGCGTAATAAAAGGATGTCATGGTCGACGGTGTCAAAGGTGGCAGACAGATCGAGAAGTAATAACACAGCATAGGAGCCAGAATCAGTAGCCATAAAAATGTCATTGAAGGGGTCGAAAACCTGACTGAAAGACATCCATTATGTTATGATCGGCTAGATGAATTGATTGCTGATCATAGACCACCTTCTCCAGAATTTTTGCCAGAAATGGAAGCTTGGAAATAGGGCGATAATTAGAAAGAACCGAGGCGTCAAGGCCTGGTTTTTTTTAGAAGCGGCTGAACCACAGCATGTTTGAAGACAGGGGGTACAACACTGGAAATAAGACTGGTATTGATAAAGTGTAGGATATAATGACCTATAGCTGGGAACACCTCTTTCAGGAGGCGCGGAGGAAGGATGTCGTCTTGTGAACCAGATGGTTTCATCGACAGAAGCAAAGATTGCAGCCATGGTAGAGAAATAGGTTCAAAGCTGTGGAAGGGCGCTGTATTAAAGGTTAAGGTAGGAAGGGTGTGCAGAGGGAGTGATAAGCTAGCCCTGATAGAGGAAACCTTATCAGAAAAGAAATCTAGAAACTGATCCGGGAGATTTGGTGCAATAACTGAGCAGTTGGACTCATGAGGGATGAGAACCGAATTAATAGTTTTGTAAAGAACTTTTTGATTGGACCGGTTTACAGAAATAATTTTAGAGAAGTAATAGCTTCTGGCATGCATAACTGCTTGTTGATATTTGGACCAGAGGTCTTGCAAAATCTGATATGAATTCTGGAGGTGGTCTTTTTTCCATTTGCGCTCAGCCTGTCCACAGAGTTTTCTCAAACTTTGCGTATGAGAGTTGAGCCAAGGGTCAGATTTATGTTTGGAGTGAGCAGGTTTCAGAGGAGCAACAGAATTTAAGACTGTAAGACATTTATCATCAAAAAAAGCGATTTGATCATCCAGGCTAAGCTGACTAGGCAGATCAGACACAGAAAAAGCACTGACAAAAGATCCTGCTGTTTCAGAGTTAATGATGCGCCGTAACGAACGTGACGGACAGAGTGAATGATTGTTAACAGGTAAAAAATATCAAAAGAAATAAGCATATGGTCAGACCAGCAGACTTCTAAAAGAGATAGACCATTTAACAACAGACCAGATGAGAGCACAGGGTCGAGAGTATGTGAGTGTACATGAGTTGGAGCATTTACAGACTGGGTCAAACCGAAAGCATTAATTAGGCTAAGAAAATCTGTGACAAATGGTTTTTCCAGACAGCAGATGTGAATGTTAAAGTCTCCAAGAATGAGAACACGTTGATATCGAGCGAACATCTCAGCTAAGAGAGCAGAGA
>SSNQ01034060.1:70419-75700 GCA_006942095.1 Nothobranchius kuhntae | reverse complement strand
TGGTAGAGTTTCCATGAAACCGTGCACCGTTCTAGATGTGGTTTTCCAAATTAGCTTGAGCTTTTCCCTCGAAGAGGGTGCTGGAAGATCAAGCAGACAACGTTCTATCTCCCTGAGATAATCGTCGACGTTGGATTCACTGGTGTTAGGATCAAAGCGTTCTATGTCTTTAGCTAGCGATTCAATTTGACGTACACGGAGCCCTGACTCACGGTACGGCGCGTCATCCTCTGACTCTGACCCACGGTCTGTCTCAGAGTGCGCTGGATATCGCTGGTGTGCTCTGGGCTCCCAATGTTGACTCCTGGGGCCCAAATCGGGGTCCGGCATGCTGTGGCGGGCTGCTGGCACGTCACGTGGGTGTCTTGGGAGGTCCTCCTCCCGGGGCACGTCTGCGTAGTGCAGCCTGCGTCTTTCAACTGGGGCTTCTGCGTAATACGCTCTGTCCGGGTACGGACTGGCGTAGGATGCTTTGTCCTGCAGCTGGTTATCGGCATGCCGAATACCGGAATAGCTAGGATGGGTGGATGGTTGAGGTGCAGGTTGGGGTGCATAACCCCAATCGGCACCTTGCACCCTTCGTGGACTGGGGGAGCGGTCTAAATAGAGATGCCACTCAGCTGGTCGACTTCTCACTGATTGAGAAGGCCGTGAAGATGAGGGTGGTGGTCCAACCTGGGGTTCGAGGGCGAACTGCCCTCGGCCCTAGGTGTGTAGGGAACGGGGCCGAAGGTTGGGACAGATGAGCTTCATCTCTCCCCTGCGGCATGCGTCCGTCCAGAGAGTCATGGTGTTTCCCCCCTTCCCACTGTCTGTTGTCATCAGCAGAGGGGGGCGGGGTCTCCTCCCCATCTTCCCCAGAATCGGTGCTGGTGTTGTCTTCCTCGATCAGCCTTCCATTTCGCTGTTTTTCAGCTAGCATACTCTGGAGGTTCATGATCTTCTGACCACGTTGCAGTCCTCTCTGATAGAGGATCAGGGCTAACTTAGCTAAGTGAACCTGGATTGGTTTTGTACCATCCGGGTTTTCTATTTGATCAATTAGAGCGTCAAGGTGTTCTTCAGTGAAATCCCTAGAAGGGTAGTCGGGTTCTCGAGCAACCGCGACCAGTTTGGACAAAACTTGTCCAGAAAGTAGGCCAGGTTCACATTCGTGGGCCACAGCACCACCTGGTTGCTGGGAGTTGGTCAGGTCACTACTCTGACCCTCCATTTTAACAACCGAACCAAAATAGCCTAGTAGAGCTTCTGCAGATAGCTCAAAGCTGCACCTTTTGGCAGCAACTGCTAGCTTTGTAGCAGAAAAACACTAAATTAACCTTTGTGCGCACAGGTTTTAGCGTTTTAAGATTGCACGGAATGTCATGACTAACGTCTAAAATATTTTTCCTTTCAGTATTTTAGCAAAAGCTGGTGCGTTGCCGTAGCAACGTCTTACAACACTTGTAAGTGTTAAATGTGCTAGTTATTCCTTCAGAATATTAGCAAACAGGGTGTTATCAGTCTTTGAGTGAAGGTTTCAGTTAAATATAAAAGCCACTGTGAGTTAAAGTCGCTAAATTAGCAGTTAATTTGAGCCTAAAAGGGTTAGTCAGAATTTATTACACACTGCACCTTTAATGAAGAACTGAATTTTAACTTAAAAGGTTAGCTAGAATTAATTACACGTTGCACCTTTAAAGAAGCACTGAGTTACTGGTGAGAGTTCGATGCAGCTTCCTGCTCAGCGAAATCAGCACCACTCTGTTGCTGGTTCAAGGCTGAACAACTGATTATTTTATTTCAAGCTAAAGATTTATTTGTTTGTTTGTGCCGGATAGAAATCTCTGTGTATCCTAGCCTCACACGGGCTGCACCAATTAATGTTGGGGTTATAAGGAGAGAACAATTAGTAAGCTTCAACTTACTTTTGGATTATCCAATAAATTCTGTAAATATGGGAATATTTACTGAGTTATTAATTAATTAAGATACAATTAAGTATATACGGGGCACCATTCCCCTTCAACCGGGGAAAAATTGAATCCAAAACTCTTATCAGTCTTTCTTGAAGTTCGTAGAATCCTCGGAGCAGAGATTTCTAGTCAACACAAGAAGTCGCTTGAGGCAAAAATCTGAATTTTATAACATTTAATTAACAATTTGTCAAATGAATAAACAGTGAAATAAATGAATAATAACCATGTGATATAATAAGATGGATGTGTTTGCGTGTGATGGAGGATGTATGAATGGGGTCCTCCGTTCTCACAAAGGAGTGGTGTGTGTGTGCGTGTGTATGGATTCAAAATGGAGTCTTGAATACAAGATGGCTGACCCCTTTGTCTGGCTAAAGTGTGGGTGGCAACTTGCACTTTAACTTCCAAAGCACTTAGAATCAGAAGTAACTTAACCTTAAAATCACTCAAAACATTTCAAAATGGTCATGAAACAACACAAAAGATTAATCACGAATTAATATCTTTTAGTTTAACCACTTGGCCATAGTAGAAAACATTTAAAGATACCAAACAATGATCAATAAGCAGTTTATTCTTTCAAAATGACCCGACGGACGTATTTGGGAGCGAAAGAGGAAAACACGAAGCTACTTTTAAGCAATAGCGCGGTTTTATTGCTTATTCTGGACTATAGAGGAAACGGAAGAAGGAAGAAGGAGAGAAAGAGATGAATTGAGTTTCTGATCACCAGAACAGTGAAGCGTCCCTCACTGTTTGATTTGATGGTTCTCCGTGTTTCTCCGCAGTTTGGCGTCGTCCGTCGGTTTGATGGCTTTCTCCGCTGTTTTGGCGTTCCGTGGGTTTGACGGAGTTGCTGATTTTTCCAACCCGGTTCTGTGGTCTTCCCTTCAGCAGCTAGGCAGCGAGCGGTTAGACAGACCTGATGGGCTTGCAGCTTAGCCTTCCAGCGGTCCCGTGAGCTTGATGGAGCACTTAGACTTCCCGCGTGCTCAAGTTAGTCGGAGCGTACGACCAGCGTGTCCTTACCGCCAGGTATCCTGGGCAAAAGAACAAAGTTCCTTTGTCTTTGCTGATGATTTATAGTCTTAGTTTGCGGGAAAGCTCCCTGAGGTCCCGCACATGACATCATCCCAATGCTTCCGTGTGCAAAGCATCATGGGAAATGAAGTTTCTTGGCGCTGATGTGATTATTTGCTTTTCAGAGCAATTTAAGCACAGTCATTTTGGAGAAAATCACTGCATAGTAATTTCCTCATGAGGTCAGACCCTCAACAGAAGTTTCTAGATTTTAATTCGGAAGATCTAGGCTCTTTGTTTTTTTAGTGATCAACCACACTTCCTGTTATTTCAAGAAAGAGTCAGGTTTATAAAAGTAAGAATTTATTTTTAAATAATTAAAATATGACTAATTACCTAAGCATTTACCGTGAGTGGATGTAACTAAACGTGATGAAGGAACCTATGTGTGAATGCAATGTCAGTCAGAGCTTCCTTATAAAAATAAGCTGAGTTCTGGCGAAAAGAATTTGGTTTGCTCTAAGCTATAAAGTTGTTATCATCAGAAGCTCATCAGACGCAATCTGTCATGTCTACTTCACCCGTTTTGGAGAGACCCTCTTGGTGGATCTGAAAATCGCAGGGGTCGGCTGACCTCTGGCACCGGAGGGCTGTAGAATACCGTGGTACCGACTCTTCAGTCCAGAGATGTCTCGGGTCACAACAGCTGGATGGAACCGTGCGTCTGGCGGACTCTTAAGGAGTCTAACAATATCAGCTTTTTTTCTGCAGGAACTGTTAGCTCATCAGCCTTGCAGGTGCAAAAAGGTTTTGACGACGTGTCAAAATCTAGGTTCGGCTCCTGGCTGGCTCGCCAATTATGTAACGTTATGGTTTATGCTCTTTTATGAAAGAGGAACCATTCTACATTTTAATTTGTGATATTAATTTTATTAAATTAATAACCAAATTGTATAGTTTTAAGAAGACTCAAAGGTTGTTTTCATCGATAAACTGACGATAATATCCGTGTGTCTGTGTTTCAGTTAAATGAAGAAACAAGTTTGACAATTAAAAGTTTTAATTCTTCAAATTAAACTAATGATTTTGAAATTGACAAACAGGAAATAACAATCAACATTGGCAACTTTGAGGGACAATCTTTAACAGTTGATATGCTGTTCTTGCTCAAATAGACCTTGTGGTGAATATATGAAGCTTGAACATGAGGTGAGATGAATGCGTGTGTGTGTCAGATTTTGCTTCAGGAAGAAACAGGTGTCTGAGTGAAGTGATGGTTTGGATAAACTTAGGTCCTATTGAAAAACCGCATCAAACGCTAATTACCGTGTTCTGCCTCACCGAATTCGTGGACCCTCTTTTAGATCCGGGCCGCCAGAGGATGGTGATGTTCATCCAGGTGACACCAGCGGCTAGCAGAGGAGACGTAGGTGTCCTGCGAACCCGGTCCAGAGATGCCCGCGGTACACGTTGATGGAAAAACGTTTGCAGATGCATTTTGTTAAGTTTAGTTCACTCAGAAATCAAAAGACTCGGTATGAGTCTGCTTTAGAAGTTGCGATTCAGCTATTCTGTCTGGCTGACAGGAACAGCGTGAGGGGGGGGGAGGAGAAATGAGCCGATCGGCTCTGTCCCCCCTTTGATTTCTTCAGGTCCTCTCTCTTTCGTTGTCCAACACGAACTGAAATCATAAGACTGAAACTTACCAAAAGCCTTTCTCTTCTCAAAGCAAAACGTGTGTGTCAGCAAATGTGTTTTGGAGTTTACTGTGAGAGAGTGTGTGTGTGTGAGTGTGTGAAGGTCACCACTAAAACATCCTCAGAACATTATTTAATTAAGTATGGGTTCATTAATCCATTATAATTACCCAAAGCATAATAATCATTCATTTGATTAAAACACATTTATAATGAGTAAAATGGTTATTAAAATGATTATTTTAATTAATAAACAAAGGAAGTGTAAGACTCTTATTATGACTAGCTTTTCCATGGGAACACATCTTCTGGTACTGCAGGTGTTCAGATGTTATGGTTTCCAGCAGACTCTTGCAGACTTCATGTCTGCAAAGGTCTCAATCTGTGGGTGAAAGTTCTCAGCGACCCAGCTATTTGACCCAGCCGAGTCAAATGAACTTTGTGACAGAAAACCCATATTTCCTCACGTTACAATGGTTAAAGAAACCACAAAGTAAATCCAGGAGGGATTTGAGTGAAGACGCTGGTTTGCTGCGGCAGATTGTTGATAGAACCTGAAGAAGCTTCAGTGTTTTATCTCTGCACTCAAACAGCTAAATGCTAAAT
>SSNQ01034060.1:50419-62919 GCA_006942095.1 Nothobranchius kuhntae | reverse complement strand
TCCATTGATGACTATGCATCCAGAAAATGTTTGTGCATCTGCAAAAGGCTCCTGCTATTGCCTACAAAGGCTGATCATGTGACCTGTGCGCCTAGCAAGGTGGAAACCTAAATGGACCTTCATGAAAGTCATTTTTATTGGTGAGGGCCTCAGTGCTGTGGGCCAGCGGTGGCACTAATTCTACACTTTGTAGCTGCCAGCCACCGACAAGTAAAAGGGGCCTTAACATGCTTCGTCCAATCATATTCACCAAACTTCAGCAAGCCTAGCTGCAAGCCTGCCACGGAGCAGGTTTGTTCTCCAGCATGTGTTACCATGGTGAATGGGAGGGGCTTCAGGCTAGCGATGTTTGTGGAACCAAATTTTGGGAAATTAAACTGGGATTTTCAAAGACTCGCTTCGCCCTGATGTTCTGGTATGAGGTAAATGAATATAGTGCAAATAATAATTTGATTTTCATATGTAGTGATTTTTTTTTGTTCTTTTGGACGCAATAAAAGGTGATCAGCTTTTATTATGATCAATTCCATGGAAATTCAAAGTTTGCATGATTTCATCAGAGGAGTTAATCATTTTGACCTCAACTGTATCTTTTACATAATACATCTTTTTTTATGTGTCTAGCGCAGATGGGTGGAACACCATGGGTTAAAGGGATGGCAGACTGGCGCCAGTCTTCAGAAGTAAATGGAGGGATGACAAGAGAAAGAGGTGGAAGGCAGCCAGGCCATGCAGCAAAACAAACTGCTCTCAAACAGCCAGAAAGGCCTAAAAAGAGAACAAAAGCTAAATCAATACTGTCATTATCAGCCCTGGTGTAAGACTGAATTAGATGTCATACAGCTGCAGGGTTACAGGCAGGATTTGACATATCTGAACATTAAGAGCACTGTGATGGAAATGGCTTTGTGTCAGTGTGTAATAGCAGCAGTTAAACTGTGTGAGATCATCCCCAGCCACAAGGCCAGGAGCAACTTGGATGCAGAACACTGTCATGTTTTATATGTCTCAAAGATCCAAAGGCACAGTGGTGCAGATGTTTGAAGTCAGCAGTGATCGCTGTTTTACAATATCTTTATTAACAAGAAAAGAGAAACATCAGATAATGAGATCAATCAGTTTCTTGACAGGATAACACTTCCTAAATTATCAGAGAGTCAAGCTGCAGTCCTGGACTCGCCTCTAACATCAGTTGAGCTCCAGGAGGCCCTTAAAACCATGCCCATAAGGCTCCAGGTCCAGATGGATTTCCAGCAGAGTTCTACAAAGAATTCTGGATCCAACATTCTTCAGAATGATGAGAGAAATTGAGGAAAATGGCAAGCTACAGCCAAATATGAATTCAGCCAACATTAGTCTCCTGTTAACCAGCTATCGCCCCATATCTCTTATTAATGTTGACCTTAAAATAATTAGCAAAGCCCTGGCAGAAAGATTAGAGATGGTAGCCCCTTTCATAATACACACTGACCAAACTGGTTTCATTAAGGGGAGGCATTCGTCCTCAAATTCACGTAGATTACTTAGTTTGATCGACTTTTCTTATAGTAGAAACATAGAAACTAGTATCTTATATCTTGATGCAGAAAAGGCTTTCTACAGAGTTAACTGGAAGTTCTTATTTGCAACTTTGGAACTTCTTCATAAAAAACATTATACAGTTCACCATCAGCACATGGCAGGCCAAATGACCAATAATCAGCTAGCTCCCGCCTTCAGAGGGGGACCAGACAGGGACGCCCACTCTCCCCCTCACTGTTTGCTATCTTTATTGAACCACTAGCAGCCGCAATCAGGCAAACTACAGGTATTAAAGGCATAACATGTAAGAGCATAGAACAAAAAATCTGTCTTTATGCAGATGATGTGTTACTTTATCACCAGAATTCTGAATCCTCTCTCCCATGCAATTTACTTGAAAAACAAATTTTCAAGCATTTCAGATTATTCAATAAACTGGTTAAAATGCACTGTTCTCCCAATTAATTTAATAAATCAATCTACTCTCAAACCCCCTAATACACAACTGGAGTAAGGAAATATTACAGACTTGGGCATTCATGTCTCTCCCAGGCTGACAGATTTAACAAAACTAAACTACATCCCACTTTTAAAGAAAGCAGAAGATGATCTTGCCAGATGGATGTCCCTACCAATATCACTCATGGCGTCACAGTTCTGCATTTGATCTACATGTTTTGCCCCTCTGAGATTGTTTGCAATCAGGTGAGTGTGTCGGAGAGTCTCAGCTGTGACTGATTTCCTCATCAGCAAGGCCAGGGGATTTAAGGAGCGGTGTGTCCACACTTCAGCGCCAGTTGATACTCTCACATTGGGTAACCTCCAGCCTTGTCCTGTCCCAGTCGGAGTGTTCGTAACTCTTGTGATTTTTTGACTTGTCCTTATACAGCCTTCCCTGTTCAAAGAGTACCTGTCCTGGATCCTAGTCTCAGTCCCAGCCTGCCTGAACTGTGTCTGTCTCTGCGTCGCTCACCTCTCCTGTCCGCCCACTTTCCACCATCCACCTGCCCTGGATCCTCCTCAACTACAAACCACCGCCTCAGCTTGACCCATCTCAGACTAGACCTGACCAGCCTCCCACTCCAGCTCATTCTCAGTCCACGCATCATAAGATCACTCCATTTTCTATTTACTTCCCCTGGTTCTCAGATTTCTGGTTCTCACCCCATTTGTTCTCTGTTTTAGATTTGGATTTTCATCCTGTCTTGTTTATGGAACAGCGTCCTCAGTTTCTCTTTTATTTCCTTTAAAATAAAGTTTTTGTAAGATCTTACCTGTTTTCCGTGTGTGATTCTTTCATGTGGGTCAGGAAACTTCCACCCATCATGACACATGGAGAGGGTTGCTACAATTAAAATGAGGGGTTTACCGATCAATTATTTATTTTCATTGATCCTAAGCAAGCCACCATCTGACTGGTTTAGATATCTGGACTCCTCCATCACTAAATTACTTTGGAAGGATAAACCTCCACGAATTAGCTTAAAAATACTTCGGAAGACCAAAGATAGAGGAGGGCTGGAAATACCCAACTTTTATCCTTTCTTAGCCAACAGGCTCCAATAAATACCAAGATGCCACATAACCCTCTAGATGAGTCCTGGTTAGATGTAGAACAGACAATTTGCAATCAGGCAGAGCTTTTGGACCATTCATTATTTCAAGCAAAAGAAGACATGAAAGCTTTAAAAGTTTTAATATCAACACCTCTTTGACAGCATGGTGGGAATATCTAAAAATGACCAGAGTCTTCACTAGTACCATGCAGATACATGCCCATCTGGAATAACCCAGACAGCTTGTTTTGCAAACTGTCCGGGAAAATGGTGAACCTTCCTGACTGGAAGTGTAAAGGAATCCTATACCTAGAACACATATTTGAAGAATTGGATTTCATGCCATTTAACAGAATAGTCTCCCAAAATGGGATAGATGAGAATACATTTTCAGAATATCACCAAATTAAATCTGTAGTTACACAATAATTTAAGCTTAATAAAGTAGAATTACAAACACCATCAAGGGAACTAGAGTTCTTTAATCTCAATCATCCAAAACTACTATCTAAAGTATAAGACACTCTACAAAATAGACAATTCAATAGCAATTCCTATAGAAAAATGGGAGGGGGATCTGTCAGTCAGCTTTGACCAGGATTTCTGGTCTCAGACTTGTTTAAAAATTCTGCACAGAGTACACTATACAGGTCATCGGATGTTCAGGATGAGGTTTGTGGCGATTGCCGTCTGATACCTGCACACAGTGCACAAACAACATTCCTGACAATTACATCCACGCACTGTGGTCCGTTCCACCTGTTCAGGGATTCTGGTGTAGAGTATGTGAATACCTGCCAAAGTGTCTGAAATGTGATATCCCAACTTCTCTCTCATTTTGTTTGCTAGGATACCTGGATGATGTCCTGATTGAAACCAATTTGGTTCACGTGGTTCTGACTGCCATATACATCACAAAGAAAACTATCCTCATAAACTGGAAAAACACAGATACTCTTTGCATTAACCAGTATTGAAATCTTTAGTTGGATCATATTACACTTAAGACAGCCTCTGCCTCCACTTCAAATCAATTTCTATGAGCTCCTTTGATTGATTCCATCAAATAGTGATGATGGTGCATCACTGATATTGTCCTACATGATGCTGTGGTTGATGTGGTAGAGAGTCCAAGTTTGGAGTTGTGGAGGTTCCTGGGGGGGGGGTGTGTCACTGACAAGGTCTGGGGACTGCTGCCGTTCTCTGGTGGCGCTTGGGTGGCCTCATTGGTTGGGCTTCTGGTGGCCATGTGAGGGACCTTGGAAGGTTTGACGGTAGCCACAGGTTGCTGCCTGATAGCTGTATCGCCCCTGGGTGGGTCAGGGTGAGGGCATGGACTCTGCGATCCTGCTGCTTTGGGCCCTGGCTAGATAGACGGGGGTCTCCATGCCCCGGGTAGATTTTGGGAACGGGGGTGCCTATTGGGGCTAGTTGAGGAGCTGGGTCCCTGGAGGGTCTAGGCCCACCAGCCATTCCTCCCCATCAGACATTTTCCTCCTGCTCCTTAACATTACCACTCAAACATGCAAATAGGGCCTTGGGGTGTGGGTAAGTCGGGGGTGTGGATATGTTTCCCATGTCCGCAATCCCGTGACGGCTTGCACCCCAATTTTAATTTGCACATTAAACACTTCCACCAATGACATTTCATGCAAATATACACTTAAGCCGGGCGTACACTGTGCGACTTTTTCACTTTTTTGAGCCGATTTTCCAGTCGTGCGAGAATCCACGACATCGGGGCGAGTTTTGTGCCAAGCGGTCGTGTAGTGTACAGGGGGTTACGAGAGGCAATTAACACCACGTGACCAGCTGCCGATCAGCAGTCGTGAGGTCACACGGACTTCTGGCGTGTTTAATATTTCGCTCGTCCCTCGTGAGGGTATCGCATTGTTGAAGCAGCGCAGCGAGCAGCTGCGACCCAAAATGTATCAGAACCGCTCACGGCGCATGCGCAATCCTGCATCAACGCCTCTCGCTATTTCCCTAATAACACACGTTGTTCGTTTTAATTTCTATACGATTTTTTACTCACAAAGATTGTCAAGAAAGCGTGTTTGTCGTGTTCATGTCAAATTAAACTGATCACAAAACACAGATTTACTTTCTTTATTTCGTTTCCTCATCCAACCCCCATAAATCCCTGTGTGTCCTCCTGCAGCACTCCCGAAGGACAACAGGCAAAACAAGACAAAAAAGTCTGACGTGTTGCGTAAAAACTGCTATTTTTAGCATATTTTTAGGGCCGACGTGCTGCTACCAGACGTACAGTGTGAGCAGTCATGTCGCATCCGAGAACTGGGTCGTGCAGTGTGAGCACATGACTCGTGAGATCTGCTCTGCGAGGAAGTCGTACAGTTTGAGCTGAAGCTGAGTGCTATGAGTGAAAAAGTCGCACAGTGTACGCCCGGCTTTAGGACCTTGGAAGTGAGCACACTCAATGGCACCTGGCAGCGAAGATCTCAGCCTTCCCCCGAGTGCCCATGCCCACTTCCAATTTCAAGCTGCAATTTCAGAGATTCTCTACATTTGTGATGTTTTTTTAAAAGATACTCAAGACGCATATTTTTCATATCAGGCTTTTAACTGATGCTTTTACCCTCAAATCTCATGAGAATTCATCTTGCAGCGCAATGTTACCAGCCCGAGAGGCTGGAGTGCTCTGCACCTCTGTGCCCTGACCAGGGTGGTCACTGTGGCAGCGCTCATTGTGGTCGTAGCTGTTGATTCCTCTTGGTCTTGATGGCCCCAAAAAGTGTTTTTCTTTGCAATCTCAGGGTCAGGCTCTATGATGTACATTGTGTAACTTTACATTTGAAAAGTGCCATGTGAATATTATTTGATTTGAGTATACCTCTTTTACTATTTTTCTTTAACTGCTTCTTTTACATGGAATCTGTTGTTAGTTATTCATAATTGTGGCTTTTTTCCCTTAGGATGTCAGCCAAGAAGCGGCAAAAGAGGACTGCAAAAATCACTTGAAGGTTGCTGTTATCCATCCCAGTGTGGTACAGGACAACCAAGATCCAGTGTACGTGTCTGTCATTATTGAGGGGCTCGAGGTTTTGCAGGACTGCAAAAGTGTGACAAATGCTTGCCTCCTCCTCATGGGAGTCATCTATGCGGTCAACTTAAGTTATCCACAGAAACTGAAATATACGTTTGAAGCATTTCAGAAGCTTTTCCTTGAGCTTGACAGCCTGAAAATGTCTGCAAAGGTCCAGTCTCTAAACAAGAAACTTTTACAGTGAGTGGTGTAGACTGGACCGGGTAGCGGTAGGAGGCGGAGCAGCACAAATGATGCAGAGGAGTCTTAGATGGAGTAGTTTCCCATTTTTATTTACACCAGTGCTCACATGCTTGCAGAGCTCTGACCAGCAACAACAGTACAGATGTTCATTGGCGCCTTTTATACTGTGGAACACATCAGTACTTGGACTGAACCATGTGATAGTGCATCTTTAATAATTACACTCCCTTCTAAAAAATCAAATCCTAATTACACTCCCTTCTACATAATCAAATCCTAAAAACCCATAAGAAGCCATCACAACAATACAAATATCTATAATTAACATTTTAACACCATAAACATCCAAAATGCAATTCCCAAACACCCCTTCCCACTCTGCCTCATGACTCCTCCCAGAACCTTTAAAATGGTGCCCATGTTTCAGGTGAAACCTTTTTTAAAGACTAGTAATTTGATAAATAGAATTTAATTAGAACAGTTTCTCCCTATTGCGACTCCCACTCCCACACTGAAGGTAGTGGAAATGCACCTAGAAGTTGGTTGCCACCCGCCAATAAACAAAAAGAAGAAGAAGAAGGGGGAGACCCTTAACAGGACACACTTGAGAAGACAAGACAGGTAAGTTCGGTTCGTTTACCTATTTAAAATACAGTCCACACACAGAACGTTGGTTACGTGTTGCAACCCCAGATCCTATGAGTCTAGTTTGGGCCTAAAAGCAAGCTAGCTGCTATTGGAAGGATGATCTCAGCATCAGCCAATCATGAAGAGCTTAAATGTACGCCCACCAATGGTGGGCACCCCCTGTGGGTATATAAGTGGAGCGACTCCACTGTTAGCCTCCGATGGCTCTTGGTCCTAACAGAACCACTGGGGCCAGTGGCTTAAGGGCTGCGACTAGACTCATAGAATCTGGGGTTACAATACGTAACCAACGTTCCATTTCGTCTAGTCTTAGCCCTTAATCTAGCTGCTATTGGAATAATGCGTAGCTGGATGGGTTTACGCCACACTGGTTAGCCCAACCAATGGACACACCCAACATGTCTCTTTTTAGTGAGGGTCACTCAGCCTCAGCCCAGGGCTTAAAAGGCTGAGGCAGCCAGAGAGAAGAGTGGGGTTCCCACTAAAATATCATCCACAAGAGGATGAAATTCATTCAAGTAGGGCTGATGTGGTGCCATGATGCTTTCACTCAGCCTGCTGAGGTCCAAGCACTGAACGAGTGATGGATCCTGAAGACACATCTCGTAAATAATAACGAGTAAAGGAACAGGGTGAAGCCCATGAAGCAGCCTGACAAATGTCTTCCGTCGACACACCACTGTGGAGCGCCATAGAAGAGGAAATCCCTCTGGCTGAGTGAGCCCTGTGTGTCTCAGGAGGATCCCGCCCTGATGATGTGTAAGCAAGTGAAATGGCGTCGCACAGCCAGTGTGAAAGACCCTGGGTCGACAGCGCTTGCCCAAGGGAAGAATCTCTGTAGTGTACAAACAGGCTTTGTGAACGGCGAATCCCTGAAGTGCGTGACACATATCGTGCAAGCGCACGCACCGGGCAGAGAAGGTGGGAAGCCGCCGCCTCATCAGAATTATGGGGAGGAGGAAAAAGTCCAGCCAATGAAATTGACCTGGATTTGAAGAAAGTATTAATGTTTTTGGGCACAAAGGCTGGGTTGGGGCATAAAACAGTGGACCCGCCATCTTCCCAGATCCTGAGGCATGCGGGAGCCACTGAGAGGGCGGTTAGGTCGCTCACTCTCTTGACTGATGCCAGCGCCAGCAGCAAGGATGTTTTGAGTGACTGGACCTTGAGTGAGGCCTGCTCCAAGGGATCAAATGGGGCTTCAGATAAGCCGTGCAGAACCACCGTTAGGTCCCACTGGGGAAATAGCGGGCGGGACACAGGTCTGTTCCTTCTGACACCTTTTAGAAAACATTTTGTGAGGGGATGATTGAAAACAGATCCATCTCCAAAACCATCTATTTAATAGAATAGTAAAAATTGTTACTTCAATTTATATTAACAAATACATTATTAATGCATATTACTTTATAATTTCATAGAATATAACAAAGAAAAGTGGAGTAAAAAACACAAAGAAACATCAGCAACTTTCACTTGGGTTTTGTAATTACAAGCAATGGTAATGCGAGTAAAAATTACAAACTATGTAAGTATGGCCTGTAACATTTACTTAGATCTTTTTCATAAAAATATTTGGTTCTAGAAAGTATATATTACTTAAAAATAGCCTGAGTAAAAATTACAAGCACTTTCTGCGTGTAAATATTGTCCTTGCTTTTTTTAAGTAAATGCCACTCCAATTTTATTTCAGTGCAGGGAGCACAGACTCATGGGAAAACTCCCAAACAACAGCAGCAAAGTAGTTATCAGTTGTCTCTGATTTCTTCTTTCTTTATTGACATTTTCCATGTTCTTAAATATTCTGAATTGATCCAGAGTTGTAGTCTTCTTGCTTGAAAGGGTATCTAAAAATGAGTGTGCTATTAGAATGGAGCTTTAATTAATTTCTATTTGCTTAGCGTTTTGGTGGTTTCCTCACTTTTTAAATTTAGAACAGAAACAGAGAAGATAAATGTATGTAGTCCTTATAAATTTGAGGTTTTCATCTTTTTCACAAATTATATAATTCATTATACACAAAAATCCACCAGGAACTCTGGATTTCATATCTGGCCTCTGCTTTTAGGCCCAAACTTGAATTGAAATAAGTTTTTCTTTCAAACAAAACCAGCACTGGTACAGGGAGACTATGTGTAGCAAATTAGAAATTTGCTAGATAGTTTATATCTCCAAACACGTGATTTGGCTCTAAATGTTAATACTGGCAATGGATATCTGAGGGCACTAAAGTTTTAACAGTGATGAATTGCAGAACCCCATGAGGGAGTTAAGTACAAGAGGAAGAAGCTTTTAGAGTGATGGAGAGTGGGATCACAGTGTCTGACCCTTGTGATGCATAACCCAGACAAGCTATTGATTGGCTCTGCCTGCTTGCCTTGATACATCATGTCATCTTTGTTTGGAGAGAGGGATCGGGGACACAAACACTTCCACTCAAAGCTTTTGGAGTAAAAGCGCTTCACACTGGCTGTACGGTGTGTCTGCATGATGATGGATCAGGCTATCTGCCTGGTCCCAGGGCATGACTGTGGAGCATCATCTTCATCAGACACTGCCTGACAGGATGTCCATCATCACAAAGTCGTGCTGATTGTCTCTATCCCTGCTCATTGCAGCAACCTTGCCATGTTAAGCCATTTGGAATTGAGCTTCAACTACAAACTGAAGCTCAGTATTTTGTACCATTTATCCACTAAACTTACATTCTTCATCTCTATCTCTCAGTATTAGGGTTGTCACGGTGTGAAAATTTAACCTCACGGTTATTGTGACCAAAAACTATCACGGTTTTTGGTATTATCACGGTATTTTTTAAACATGTTACAATTTCAAAATAAACCCTGTATATCAGGAAAATATTATCCTCAGTTTGTGTCTAACTTTTGCCTAAAATGTGTTATTTTGTAATTATGTTGTTTATTTGTTGACATGTTTCCCCTTTAGTCTTTAAAATACCAGTATTTGCCCATAACTTCTTATTTTTTGTCTGTTTGATGTCATCATTTTAAAAATAGCAGNTAGATCAGATGATACTCAGTACTCAAGTAGCCTTCTAATCAGATCCTTTTTTACCCTTACTTGAGTAATAAACCCTATATCAGGAAAATATTGTCCTCGGTTTGTGTCCTTCCAGTGAGTTTTGCAGATGTGGGAAAATGTCATCAGGCAGTAATCGTTGTTAAATTCATAATTATTCTCGGAGAGAGACCAACTCGCCCCTGGGAGCCCCATAATGCATAGCGTCATTTCAACATGGGGGTGTCCGCGACACGGTTTATATGCAGGTAGCAGCACTGCGGCTGCTTTATATAGCGACTCGTTGCAGTCTCCCTCAACCCAAATCCTTGGATCACGCATTTTAGCTAAAACGCTAACGTTAACTTGCCTTGCGTTGACTGTAGAGTTGTGGGTGATGGTCACGCAGATGTGGGATGAGATTTGAAGCATTGCTGCCTTTCACAGACACTTTTTCTGCACGTGCTGCAAACAGGATGGCTGTCTTCTATCAACTGTCCCTCAGCATTCTTCAAATATCCAAAAAATGCCCGTACTTCCCACTTTGTCTTCTTTGAGGGATAATAAATGTCCTGAGCGCTGCCGTCTCCTCCTTTGGCCATTATTTCAGCTTTAGCTTCAAGAAAGTTTTGGCTGTAAACAACAAAGCGCACATGTGCTGCCGGCAACTTCAGCAGATGATACGGTGGCTGGTAAGGGTCACTGCGCCTACACCGCAGCCAAAGTAATCCACCGAGATAATATAGTTTTTTAAAAACAAGACGGTTATTATTATTGTCACCTTTTTTACCGGGGTTTACCGCTACACCGGTTACAGTGACAACCCTACTCAGTATGAGCCTATAGTAACCCCTAGTGTTCAGAACACAACATATTCCCCCCTTTGTGGTAATAAACAAATGTATATACAAAGTTTTTTTTTCTGTTGCATGACATACATATAATGATTATGTCACAAAATCCTGTAACCAGTGGTGGCTTGCCCATACAGGGCGCTTGAGTACCGCCCCACCAGTCTCACAGGAAGAAAAAAAAGCAGAAGAAGAAGAAGAAGAACAACAACATATAAATAAATAAATAAACCACGCACGCTGGAACTGCCCCTCCAATACAAAGAATAAGAGAGCCTTTAGGTGCAGGGGCAGAGGCGGTTTTACCATTAGGCATAGGTCGGCGGCCGCTTGGGGCCCCCTTGTGTTGGAAGCCCCCCTAGTCCTGACCGCCAGCACCCCTCTGTTAATGCCACAATGTTCTTATTACCAACCTGTCACCACAGACGGGATTGGACATGCTTCTCATTACCATAATTCCTGAACCCGTTAAAGATATCATTAAAATTCCAAAAGTGCTAAAATGATTAAAAATGGGGTTTTTCGTGCATATACAATACATTACGGTAGCCACCGGGATTCCCTGTCTTGAGCGCAACGAATCACAACACAGATTCAGAGACGTGCTGAGTTTGTCATCCAAAATGCTCTGTTTTATAACTTTTGAATGGCTGATCAGATTAAAAAAAAGTCCAACGGTTCCTGAAAGTACAGTAAAGCAGCTTTCCAACGCTCTATAGCATGAAGCAATCAGAGTTAGGAAAAATATCGCTACGAGGGGAAATCCTGCTGTACAGCCTGATTGAAACGGAGCGCAGCGCCGTGGTGAAAGCGGATAACGGAATGGGGAAGCTAGTTAGCATAAAAACCAGCATGAAATTATGGAAATGCCTCAAAGAAAATCAACACAATCAATTAGGTGTCCCAGAAGGCTTATATCTGAAGACAGTGACCACGAAGAAGGACAGATCTCCGGTATGAATGTTTGTTCAGATTTTTTTATTGTTATTTGAACACCCCTCAACTATTTGCTAATTGTAAGATTCAGCTTCGTTCCAGCATTATTTATCTTTTTACAATAAATAATATTTTTGCTAAAACAAAAGTTGGTATAACAGTGCACGGTGTGCAAGAGAAGCACCCCATGGCAGTGAGAGGTGCGCTCTGCCTGCAGCTGGAGAGACACTGCTTCAAGGTCTACCACATCAAATAAAAACGTCTGAAAGTTTACAAAAATAAACGGTCTTAAATCTGCTAAAAAAGATACCAAGGATCACACTTTTTTAAGAATAGATGCATTACAGTTCAAAGTTTAAATTGTTCATTCCAAATTGTTTGCTCAGTAATTTTGAAGTTCTTGTTCAGTAATAAATGTAAAAAATTTGAATCCATTTTTTGCCTTTTTTCACTTTTAAGCTGATTTTTAAAGGCTTTAATAGAAATAAATTCTAAATACAAACCATACACTGAAAACTGAGGTTGTTCTGAAAAAAAGGAGAGGAGTTACACACACTTTGCACTGTTAAAGATACAGAAGAGTTGGCCAACAGCAATGAGAATCTAAGAGGGAGAGGCCCAAATCACCACAGGGGACAATTGTGGCTTGGGCTGTTTACGTGTGTGTGTGTGTGTGTGTGTGTGTGTGTGTGTGTGTGTGTGTGTGTGTGTGTGTGTGTG
>SSNQ01034060.1:19002-36668 GCA_006942095.1 Nothobranchius kuhntae | reverse complement strand
AGAGCTTTATCCGCTTTGTGGGCCAATCAGGGCACTCTAAATGCCTGGTGGGTGGGATGATGCAACAGAGTGAAGCAAGAGTATGTCACATTCATTGTCCAGTAGCATGCAGAGATCATTTGAAAGACAATGGTAGAAACCACCCCACAACCGAGAGCCATCAATGGAGCATTGCCAGACTAAATAATACATTTATTTAGTCTGGCTTGCCAGGCTATAGCAATCCAGCAGCCATGGCAGGAACCAAACTACGTGTACTGGAAAAGTGTTGCGAAAAGAACAAAATAAACAATCCCCTATAATATATGTAAGGGAAACTTAACACTATGTCATCAAAAATGAAGGGCAAAAATGATCGTAACCCATAACTGGTAAATGAAACTGAAGGAAATCATAAAAGTTATTTCAAAAAGTAATCAGCTGTAAGCAAAATAATGCAAAAAAGTATATATATATATATATATATATATATATATATATATATATATATATATATATATATATATATATATATATATATATATATATATATATATATATATATATATATATAAATGAATGAAGAAGAACACTAAAATGTAATTCAGTGATGTTAGTAATCAACCTATATGTGGACATACCCCATAACAAATCAGAGATTCTGCATATCATTTCTATAGCGCCTCTCAAGTAAATAAAAAAAAAAAGGAATTTGGATAACCACAACAGTTTGCGGAACACTCCCTTTAACTGTTAAGATGCAACCATTACAGAACTTCAAGAACCCACAGCATGACCAACTTAAGTCACCCAAGTCTGCACGTCATGTATAGACAGGAAGTACAACCATGCACACACAAACACAAACAAACTTGTGTAACTCGAAACAGAGGACTATGGGACAGACGAATCCGGACAAATGAGATCACCCCTCTTTTGAAGTTGAAGATGTAACCAGAGGCAAAGGAGGTGCAGGCGGAGGTACAGGAGTGACCTGCGTAGGTGGAGGTACAGGACCGGCCGGCGCAGGTGGAGGCACAGGACCGGCCGGCGCAGGTGGAGGCACCTGGGCAGCCGGGGCTTCATGGACAACCGGCACGAGAGCTCGAGATAGGCAGCTACCGACTTTGCGGACCAAGTCCCTTAGAGAGGTCAACCGTGCGGAGAAGTGACGGAACACGAAAAACGCCAACCCCAAAGATAAACAAAGGTTTAAGCATGCAGTGAATAACACGACAGAATCAGCAGAGGACCTAGAGTAAGACACTGGTTGAAACCCGGGACCAGGATCTTTCGACAACTCACGCAGCACCCTGTTTGCTGCACCAACCCAAACCATGGTCAGACCATTGAATGTAACACAATCCACCCTAGCTGGAGAAAGGGCAAAGGAGAAGTGTCATAAAAAAGAGAAAAGTCCACAGCAGACTTATGCTCACTAGGATCCATGGTGGCGCAGTTGTTAGCACTGTTGCCTCGCAGCACGGAGGTTGCAGGTTCGAAACTCGGCTGCGACCTTTCTGCGTAGAGTTGCGTGTTCTCCCCATGAATGCGTGGGTTTCCTCCGGGTACTCTGTTTTCCCCCACAGATCACAACATACCCTATAGGTTATAAACTGTAAGTCGCTTTGGATAAAAGCATCTGCCAAATAAATAAATAAACATAAACATAAAGGACCTCACCTACGTGGACCACAGCACTACGTGGAACTGACACCCATAGGGTTTGGGATGGAAGCACAACATGCATGGACACGCCATGACGCTCATAGAAAACATCTGCTTCAAGTGCAGGAGAATTAACCAACAACAACAGCCGTAGTTTGAACCACATGCGAATGTGGAGTCACAGTCATAGGACCTTTAGAATCTCCTGACAACTCATCTATACCACACACACCAGTGGTACCACCATGCAGAAAATGTGTATCTGGACACAAGAAGTGTAAGCCATGTGTGAGCAAACACATGCGCAGATCTGGAACCAACTGGACGTACGGCGTGTCCTCATGGAACGCGGCGACAGGAGGCGTATATAACTTGACGTGAGTGTCGTCAACCCAATTACCAACATTGACCAAATCTTTTGGTCTATAGATGTCCCCTGGAGACACGATAGGTAAGTTGAGGATGAAAGCTAGCTCTCTAGCATCTGGATTGACACTTAACGGGATAGCACTGCCCAACGAGAAAGCCAAGTAAGTCTGAAGGGCCATCGGGTCCTTCGTTGTCACCCGAGCAATCGCAGACTGGACCATGGCCAGGGACACGAGGTACGGAGGGATTCTCCCCATGAGGAGGGTGTCAACCGAGGTGCTCACATCCTGACCGTAGTCAAACAGGCAAGTGGTCAGCATCTGTGTATGAGCATTATCAACATTCACCAAAGAACGCAATTCATTCACAGCGGAAGTTGTTTTACGCAAAATGTTGCAATGAGTGTTGAGTACCACCATAGTTTGGCGTTCAGACGTGCCCAGCTGTCTTAAAGCACGCCGTTGTTGCAGTACCTGCTTACGCAGGGCCGGGTATTCTCTGTTAAGCTCATCAACGTGGTGACGGACTGTGTTAATCTCGATTGAGTTGACTGAAGAGAATCCGAAATTTAAAAGAGAGCCAATTGTATTAGCTACTGAGAAAAATCCATCCAGGAAATGCTTCTCTCTAATGCTGGTACCCGAAAGATCATTATTTGAAACTGTGAATTTAAGCGCCTGGAATAGGATGTGATAGACGTCAGCTTCTGAGTGCTGCATCAGGGTACTAGTCCAGCAGGCTCCGGTTTCCGAGAGGTTGCCGAAGGCATTCATCATCTTGTCAGTACACTCCATGGCGGGGTCAAATTTAACAAAAATCTTTTGTGTGAACAGGCGGTAGTTAGTCATTAACAGACCTGGGCGCTCTCGGAGCATGATACCCGAAGAGGGCTCAGGTTCGTACAGATGCGTTAGAGGAGGCTGTGAAGGAAGCTTAGCTGCGGTTGACATAAGACAGACACACGCATCTAGCAAAACATACTTTGTCAGTCCTGAAAACTGAAACCAAGAACGCGTTAGACTGTAGGCAGGTGCAGACGTGGCCTCACGAGGGTTTGGCGCAGGTGTGCACTCGGGAGGGCCCTCGGTCGACGCGCAGGTGCAGTCAGAGAGATCAGGGTCAACCAGTAGTGGCGTGGGATCAGTGACGACATCAGCCCCCCCTTCGGCAGGTGGGGTCCCCAACGCAAGGTGCTGGGCTTCAGCTGGTGTCTCAGTGCCACCATCAACCCCCCCTTTGGCAGTTGGTGTTCCCACCGCAGGGTGCAGAGTCTCAGGTGGAGTGTCACTTCAACCGTCAACTCCCCCTAGGATAGGTGGTTTCCCACCACAGGATGAAGTGATGCTGCTGCAGAGACGATGCAGACACTGTGGATGCCACTGACCTTAGAGGTACTGGATCGAATGGCCACTCTGGCAGTGCCGTTGTAGTTAACAAAACTTAAAGAGGGAATGAGGTCCTCAAGAGGCGCCATGGGCGTCGGTTGAGTCATCTGGGTTCGCAGTGTCAACTCACAGAATGAAATGACAGCATTAAAGCGTCGGAGCAGGTCCTCCCCCAACAGGAAAGGAAAAGCCTCGAGGTCAGCCACAAACACTGGCTGGCTCACGGACATGTCACCCACTGAGATGCTTAGGAACGTCACATTCGACAAGGTCATTTGGCCTGAAGAGTAAGGACAGATGTCCACGGCGCAGAGCGTGAGCTCTAAGACACGACCCTGTTCAGTCGCAGCCAAGCTGACATGCTCCCAAAGAGAACTGGACATGATGGTGAAGTCTGAACCAGAGTCCATGATACCCTCACAGTCAAGCGCCCCCTCTAGGGTCACCAGAAGATGAGGTTTCTCATTAGGACCCTCACGGACGATATCGCAGAGAAACCTTAGTGGAAGTCTGATCGGTGAGCTAGATCTGCTGCTATGACCAAGTCACATGCAGGTTCAGGAGGGGGAGGAGGGTGTGTACCCTTCTCCGCCAAAGAGATGGACAGAACCGACTCACATGCTAATGGATCTTTCATCAGGGCACAAAGTGCAGAACTCAGTGTGGCGCGAACTGCTCCAGGAGACATACCCCTAGAATCAGATCTCGGCCTTCACTGGAGTCCCTGCGACCACGACACAGTGAATACTGGTCAGAGGGAGATTGGCGCTCGCCTCAGCGAGACAATTCTCCCCTTGAGGGGTATGATGATTCCCCCTTTTCCCTAAAAGGAACCAAGTCATAGTGACTTAGGGTCCCCCTCACCAGCTGGTGGGGGGGCTCCAAGCTCTGGCAAAACTCTGAGACCTATTAGTAGGAAATCCTCGCCACTTGAAGTTGTTATAGGGCTTCGGGGCCTGTGATTTAGTACCAGGTCTGCGGTTGTTATCTTTTCGAGTCCCTGATGTAGTCCCTTCGAGTCGCAGTGTGGAGGGATCTGCCCCCACCACCAGGACCAAAGGGGTGTCAGTACATTTACTTGCTTCTTTGAACTGCCTGAAGCTATAACTCACCATTTTCCTGAGTTTGTCCATGGAGCTGACTTCAAGGTCCACCGCACCCATATAGGGACCGTACTGAAGATGCAAATTATCAAGGAAAAGCTCTTTAAAGCCTTTTTCATCTTCCATCCTCTTCTTACATTCTGAACCAAAGTACACATCAAAGAGGCGTAGGTAGAAAGCTTGTGGGTCTTCAGAACTACCCTGTTTGACTGACAAAGCTAACTTTAAACCAGCTTCTTTAGCATTGTAAGTATATTCTCTTTGAATTGCAGCTTCCAGCCAGGTGTAATCATTTGCATTCGCATCTTGCTGGCGGTCAATAAACGAGCCCACAGCATTGGAGGTTAACCTTATCAAAAAGATCTTGTCCTCGAGAGTCACTCCAGGACATCTCTGAAAATGATGGCGAAGGTCACTAAGGTAAGCATCAACCGGGTATGAATTACCTGGTCGAGGATTGAATCCCTTGACGCTCCGAGACATCCTATAGACCCTTTTACTGTTTGTAAACAATATGACGTCAGCGAGAATGCGAGCGCAGCTTGGCAACAGAGAATGGCGTTGTGTCAGGCTTTATCAAGCGATGCTGAGGGGTTATCACCGGCAAATCTTGAATGTTATATTATTAAATTCACTTTAACGAATGGCAACAGACTCCCGGATCCCTGCGGCATTACGGAATGGGTGGAAGATGTAGGTGCGTGGCCAGATATCTAGTGGCCCGATATATATATATGTTTTTAGTGGAGAGGCCCAGTAAGTACACACGTGAGAAGCTACGGGCATACAAATCGTTAGATGCATACAACTATGTTGTCTGTGGCCACGTACAGAAAGTAAAATATCACGACATAGACTCTGAGTTTTGCGTCTTGAAGGCATAAAATAAATAGACTGCTTAAAAGCAAACCAGCAAACGCAACTTACTTTATTTAATAGAACACACGTTAACCAGCTTTCTGGTGTAATCTTAGTACATAATTACCTTACCTGATATAAAATGGGCGCTACAAACTCGAGCATTTCGGATCGTGTTTTCAGTCCAGTTTTCATCAACCCCTTTGATGGCCTGCAGCCACAGACGCCTCCGATTTTGTTGACATGGATGTGCTCCCTTCGGAATTCTGTAAAGTTTCAGTCCACTGCTTGAAGAGAAGCGATTCTGGCATCCATACACGCAACAACCCGACATTTTTATGTGCTCAGAACTTAAAAACAAAGGGTTTAAAACGCTGTTTTAGTATCGAGTGTGAATGAGGAAGCCTTCACTCTCGTTGCCAGGCTGCGCGCGCAACTTTTGATGACGTAGGTAGTAAAAGGGTCTATAGATGTCAGCTGTGGTCACAGGTGTGTGGTTGAGCTGGCTTGAAAGCTGGTACGACCATCGCAGCAGCAGGTGGGTATTGTTGTGCAGCAGGTAGGTATTGTTGAGCTGCAGGTAGGTATTGTTGAGCTGCAGGTGGGTATTGTTGAGCAGTGCGTGGGTATTGGGTGGGTAGTCTTTTGAAAAAGCTAACGAGGGACATAGTCTTTGCTTACGGTCAATGAGCCTGCAGTGTTAATGCTGCCTTTGTGATTGGACCCTAGCCAGCAAAGAGCTCCAAAGTTGTGGGCAGCATGTTAGCTAGTAAAAGGAGCGACCCAGAAGTTGTTTCTAACAACCAAACAATCCATGTCGTCTTTTTGTTTTACTCTAATATCGGGAGAAGAACACTAGAGGCTAATGTTGAGCTAGCAATGCTAACGGTGGTTTTGTAATAAATAATTGGGTTTTAAAAATATACAGTTGTGGTCAGAAGTTTACATACACTTGTAAAAAATATAATATAATGGCTCTACTGAGTGTCCCGTTATTTCTAAAACTCTGATTTTTCTCTGATAGAGTGATTGGAAAAGATACTTCTTTGTCACAAAAAACATTCATGAAGTTTGGTTCTTTAATGTCTTTATTATGGGTTAACAGAGAAAAGTGGTCACATTTGCTGGGTCACAAATATACATACAGCAGTGCTAATATTTGGTTACATATCCCTTAGCCATTTTCACTTCAATTAGGCGCTTTTGGTAGCCATCCACAAGCTTCTGGCAAGCTTCTGGTTGAATCTTTGACCACTCCTCTTGACAGAATTGGTGAAGTTCAGTTAAATTTGATGGCTTTCTGACATGGACTTGTTTCTTCAGCACTGTCCACATGTTTACAATGGGGTTTAAGTCAGGACTTTGGGAAGGCCATTCTACAACCCTTATTCTAGCCTGATTTAGCCATTCCTTTACCACTTTTGATGTGTGTGGGGTCATTGTCCTGTTGGAACACCCAACTGCGCCCAAGACCCAACCTTCGTGCTGATGATTTTAGGTTATGTTGGTAAAGGCCTCACCTTTTCTCCTCCAAACATATTGCTGGGCATTGTGGCCAAAAAGCTCGATTTTTGTTTCGTCTGACCACAGAACTTTCCTCCAGAAGGTCTTATCTTTGTCCATGTGATCAGCAGCAAACTTCAGTCGAGCCTTAAGGTGCCGCTTTTGGAGCAAGGGCTTCCTTCTTGCACGGCAGCCTCTCAGTCCATGGAGATGAAAAACACGTTTGACTGTGGACAATGACACCTGTGTTCCAGCAGTTTCTAATTCTTGGTTCACTTTTTACCCTCCTGACCAATTTTCTCTCAGCAGCAGGTGATAGCTTGCGTTTTCTTCCCGATCTTGGCAGTGATGAAACAGTGCCATGCACCTTATACTTACAAACAATTGTTTGCACTGTTGCTCTTGGGACCTGCAGCTGCTTTGAAATGGCTCCAAGTGACTTTCCTGACTTGTTCAAGTCAATAATTCGCTTTTTCAGATCCATGCTGAGCTCCTTTGACTTTCCCATTGTAGCGTTTGTGGGCGTTTGTATCCAATGAGCCCTATTTACCTGGCCTAAGAGAAGTCACCAGCTGTAGTCACTCATAATCACTCACAAGAAGTTAAGAGGCCATGCTATGAAGCTCAGTTCACTGACACGTTTCTAAGTCACCTAAATTGGTAGATCATGTTGCTGTATGTATATTTGTGACCCAGCAAATGTGATCACTTTTCTCTGTTAACCCATAATAAAGACATTAAAGAACCAAACTTCATGAATGTTTTTTGTGACAAAGAAGTATCTTTTCCAATCACTCTATCAGAGAAAAATCAGAGTTTTAGAAATAACGGGACACTCAGTAGAGCCATTATATTATATTTTTTACAAGTGTATGTAAACTTCTGACCACAACTTTTTCAATTACAAATGTTGGGGTTATTAGGTAGCGAATAATTTGTAAGCTTTTACTTACATTTTGGATTCTTCAATAAATTCTGTAAATATGGGAATATTTACTGATTTATTAATTAATTAAGATATTCTTAGATATCTTCGGGGCACCATCCCCTTCAACCGGGGAAAAATTGAATCCAAAACTCTTATCAGTCTTTCTTGAAGTTCGTAGAATCCTAGGAGCAGAGACTTCGCATCGACACAACAAATCTACTGGAGGCAAAAATCTGAATTTTATAACATTTAATTAAACAATTTGTCAAATGAATAAACAATGAAATAAATGAATAATAACCATGTGATATAATTGAAGATGTATGTGTTTGTGTGTGATGGAGGATGTATGAATGGGGTCCTTTGTTCTCACGTGTGTGTGCGTGTATGGATTCAAAATGGAGTCTTGAATACAAGATGGCTGACCCCTTTGTCTGGCTAAAGTGTGGGTGGCAACTTGCACTTTAACTTCCAAAGCACTTAGAATCAGAAGTAACTTAACCTTAAAATCACTCAAGACATTTCAAAATGGTCATGAAACAACACAAAAGGTTAATCCTGTGTTAATATCGGATGAGTTTGTCAGCTTGGCCACAGCTAACAGACACAACCCAGATATCTAAACAATCAAACAAACGAACCAGCTTACTTCTCTTTAAAGATGCTTCTGTGGCGTATTTAGTACGAAAGAGGAAAACACGAAGCTACTTTTAAGCAATAGCGCGGTTTTATTGCTATAGAGGAGACTATAGAGGAGACGGGAGAAGGAAGAAATAGAGAGGAATAAAATAAAATCAAACTCAAGCATTAGCAAACCCAAAGGCGTCCCTTTGTGTCGCGCTGCAGGTCAGAGGTGATTTTTACGTTGCTTTCCTCCGCAATTCGGCGTCGTTCGTCGGTCTGATGGAGCAGTTGCTTTCCTCTGCAGTTCTGTGTCCTCAAACATCAGCTGGAGGTGAGCAGAAACAAGCAGATCTGCTGGGTTTCTTACTTCCCAGCGTTCTCCGGTTTGATGGCTTTCCTGCGGTTCCGTGAGCTCCACTTGAGCACTTAGACCTCCCGCGTGCTCAAGTCAGTCGGAGCGTACAACGAGCGTGTCCTTACAGCCAGTGATCCTGGGCAAAAGAACGGAGTTTCTTTGTCTTTGTTAATAATTTATAGCTGTCTGAGCGGCGGGAAAGCTGTACATGAGCTCCTGCACATGCGCAGAACGTGCTTCTGGTATTCGGCGGTGACGTCATCACAATGCTTCCGTGTGCAAAGCATCATGGGAAATGAAGTTTCTTGGCGCTGATGTGATTATTTGCTTTTCAGAGCAATTTAGCACAGTCTTTTGAGAAAATTACTGCAGCAATTTCTCACGAGGGCATACCCTCAACACAAACAACTTGATAATATGGTGAAAGGTATTCATCTTATCAACCTACTGTGTATGTTTCATCTTTGCTCATCATCTAGAATCTTCTGGTGCTCATTTGTAACTGGAAACAGCCATGAAACACACGGGAATGTGAGTGAGGAAGTCACCCGTTTTTAAAACATAGATTGCAGTACCCAATTGTACCACAGGATATCATTCTTACTTCATTCATACATAATGCACCTTTAAACTGTTTCAGCTCTGCAGTTTGAAGATGTGAAACACAAGATTGTGGTGTTAAATAGATTGTAGCCAAACCAAAAAGCAGAAGTTTGCAGAAAATAGATACCAGAGTGGCCTTCTGCAGCTGGCAGGCTGGTACAGAACATCAAAGATCTGATAAGGAAACCCTACAATGGTCACTGAAATAACATGTAACTGATAAAAGTATGAAAATCAAATAATACAATTCTGATGTTGGTGTGATGTAAATCTGATGCCTTCAAGGAAATAATTGTCTCTTGACTAAATCTCAAAAACGAGGGTCTGTGCTGTTTTGCTTCAATGCAGCCTCACACAATCAGGCCCCATGTGCACTAACGAACAGGTAAGACATTGATGTTTATATCACAGATTTATGTTTCCAGACATTTATGCATATTGGTCTTCTGAAATTTCATCCATATGGATAAATATATTTATGTAGAAAGTCTGATCTGGATCTGGGCCCAGCTTGCCCTGTATGATACCTTCATGTGATCACTAAAAAGAAGAATAAACCTGATTGTTTCACATTATCAGAGCATTTTGTTTCATTTGTAAATTGAGGAGAAAAATATTTCAATAGTAATGTTTTTTCCTGAACCTTTGACCCTTGTTACAAATCTGTTTCGGACCTAGTGTAGCTTAGTTTTGTTCATGAAGAGTGAACATTAACAGAACCACAGTGGTGTGTGTGTGTGTGTGTGTGTGCGTGCGTGTGTGCGTGCGTGTGTGAGTGCGTGCATGCATGTGAGTGCGTGCGTGCATGTGAGTGCGTGCGTGCGTGCGTGTGTGTGTGTGTGTGTGTGTGTGTGTGTGTGTGTGTGTGTGTGTGTGTGTGTGTGTGTAATCCCTCTCTCTCTGCTCCAGGAGGCCTGCTGGGGACAATGGATCAAGCAGCATGACACAGCGTCCGCTGCGCCGTCTCTTTTGTTTGATGTCCTCTTGCTCTCAGAGGGTGAAAGAAACAAATGAAAGATTATTTTGTGCTTCAGTAACCATTTTGTGACTTTGTAAAACATTAAAAATGATTCAGTATATAATGCAAATTTCTGAAAATAAACATGTGATATGCAGCATTGATCATGATTTGAGAACAAGAATACATCATCCATCAGCAGGGCTTCATAAACTATTAGAAATTATCAGCATCTAATCGTTTGAATATTGTCAGATGGGCACATACAGATTCATTTTAAACTTTTCCTGTTCCAAATTCCAGTGCGATCTTGATCATTGGGCAGCAGTAGCTCAACAGGATGAGCGGGTTGTCCAGTAAACGGAAGGTTGCAGGTTCGATCCCGGCTCCGGACAGAGAATTCTGCTGTTGTGTCCTTGCCTGCTGGTGGTCGGAAGGACCGGTGGCGCCTGTGCTCGATAGCCTCGCCTCTGTCAGTGCGTCCCAGGGCAGCTGTGGCTACATCGTAGCTCATCATCACCAGTGTGTGAATGGATGAATGATACACTGTAGTGTAAAGCGCTTTGGAGTCCTTACTCTGAGAGGTGGTATACAAGTGCGGGTCATTTATTCATGAAATGAAGTTATCAGGGGTTTTGTTTCCGGGTTGCTTTACATCCTTTAATTAGAAAACAGTTTGTTGTATCTTGGTTAAATAAAGATCTGCTTATAAATCAAACGGAATACATTCTTATCAGGATTAAATATCTTAAAACTAATCTAAAATATGACACAAAAAAAGTAAGTTGTAGTCCAACAACATGCACACATTCGGTTTAGACTCAGCTCTCTTCACCAGCATGTCTGTGGACACGTGTGTTTGTGGCACTTCACCTTATCTGTGAGGTAACTAACTGCAAGAAGAATTTATTAGACTTATAATACAGGTTTTTGTTTTGTTTGTATCTTATTTAAATGTGTTCTACTTTTTAGAAAAGGTGCCTATAGACAAGTGTTGCAAATTAGCACTTGTGCTAACACACTGAAACAATGCATCTGGTTTGTCCAATGTAACTGCTGTGTCCATATCAAATAAACATCATCATTCATTTTTTTCTTTGTTTATTTCATTCAAAATGAAAACAAATAAAACATATAAACAATAAGAAAAACATAACAAAAAATCAAATTTGAACGAAAAGGAGCAGAATGAAGAAAACATCTTATAATTTCTGCCCCCTTTCCAGTAGAAATAATCAATTTATATATAATTATCATTTGTCAGACACACATACAGATCCATTTTAAACTTTTCCTGTTCCAAATTCCAGTGCGATCATGATCATTGATTTAATTTACATTTTCATAATTATTTAGTACACTCAATTTGGTACCTTTTTTTGAATATATTAAATGACAGAGGTTTTGTAATTTCCCTTTTAAGGTTATTCCATAATTTAACACCATTTACAGATAAATTCCACTCCTTAATTTTTGTTCTAAATCCAGGTTTTGTAAACACATCAGTTTCTTTCAGCATTATTTTTTTCGATGAATTTATCCAACCTTGATACAAATACTTTTTCCAATATTTTAGAAAACTGTGGAAGCAGTGACACCGGCCTGTAATTATTGAAACTATGTTTATCACCATTCTTGTACAAAGGAATGACTTTCGCTGTTTTCATTGCATCAGGAAAATTTCCAGTAGAAAGTGATAGATTACAAATGTAAGTGAATGGTTCAATGACAGATTCTATGATGGTTTTAGCAGTTATCCTATCCACGTCCTGATAATCGGCTGATCGTTTGTTTCCACATTTTTTTTTTACAATGTTTCGTATTTCTTCTTTATCTACTTTGTCAAGGACAATACTATTGGCATTACTAGTCATTATGGTCAATTTATCTTCTATTATTGGTTTGTTCTCCATCAAACTCCGACCTACATTTACAAAAAAATCATTAAACTCATCAGTGATTTCTTTATCATCATTAATATATATTTTTTTCCTTGACAAAGTGATTTGGAATACTGGATTTTGTTTTCTCTCTATTAGTCACACTGTTTATTATTCCCCAAATAGCTTTTGTGTTATTTTTATTCTGATTCAATAGATTACCATAGTAATTTTTTTGCTTCCTAATTATTGTTACCAATTTATTTTTATATTTTTATATCTATCTTCTGCTTCCCTTGTTTGCAATTTTAAAAAACTCCTATATGAATTATTCGTTTTTGCACACGCATTCTTTAATCCCTTAGTTATCCAAGGTTGATTTTCCCTTTTACCTGTAGATTTGATTAATTTGCAGTTATCATTATATGACTTCAACAGTATTTTAATGAAGGATGTGTATGCAGCGTTGACATCACTGACGTATACCTCCTTCCAATTTTGTTTATTAAGATCTTTGTTTAATGCCTCCATGGCTTTAACTGATTTATCTCTTCTGTAGTTCATGGTGATGTTTTGTTTTATGGAATATTTGTATTTGAAGACTGCGAAAACAGGTAGGTGGTCACTAATATCCGTCATTAATATCCCTGTTTTCCTGACCTCATCCTTATTGTTAGTGAATATATAATCAATGATTGTTGCAGTCTGAGATGTAATTCTAGTTGGCTTGTTTATCAAGGGAAATAAACCTACACTATACAGTGAATCTGCAAAATCCTTAGTGATCTATCCAGCCTCATGTTCTAAATTAATATTAAAGTCCCCACACAGAAATAATGTTTTGTAATTAATGTGATCAACCAATTCAATAATTTTTTCATTAAATGCCCCAGTACATGATCCTGGTGCTCTATAAATACAACTAATTAAAGTATTTTTAGCAGCTTCATTGCTGATTTCTACCGTTACAATTTCCATAACATTATCTTCCATCATTGTCATTTCCTTAACTAGTTTACATTTTAGATCTGATTTAATGAACAGGGCAACCCCACCACCTCTTTTATTTTTTTCTATTTACAAAATAAAGTTCATACCCTTCCATTTGTACTTCATCCATCATATCACCTTTGAGCCAAGTCTCTGTTATAGCAATCACACTAAATTTGTTTTTGAATTTATTTAAATAATCTTTGATCATTAATAACTTAGGAAATAAGCTTCTACTATTAATGTGGATAAGTGACATTGTGTCCTTAGTCATTCTCCCACAGTTCAATTGTTCTTCTCCAATATAATCACAACTTATGTTTAATTTATATACATTTCTGTCTATTTTATTGTCAATATCATATATTTTGTCATCTGTATCTATTTCAGTTGAGTGATTTTTGCCAGTTTGAATCAAGACCAATATCAAACCAAGTTATCCATGTTGTTTTTACAGTATCCTAAATAAGTTTGGATGCATAAATTCTGATGATCTTAACCATAGTTTGTAAACTTGTTTTATACACTCATTTATCACTTGTATTTTTCTAGTTCTGTTAGTTCCTTAATGATCAGAATCTTTGCCTGCTCTGGAGACCCATTCAGTTTAATGAATACCTTACAGTTGGAAGTCCATGTTGACTGTATTTTCTTTTGCATTCTCAGAAGTCTCGCTTGCCTTGCAATGGCTGCATTTTTCTTGATTAGGTGTTCATTTACATATACATTGGTTCCCTTCAGCTTCCTTCCTTGTTTAAGCAGTTCTTTCTTGTGTTTTCTGTTCGTAAATCTGATAAGGATTGCAGGTTTCTGATTTTTATTTTTACGTGGAAGAGGATGACATCCCTCTATGTCCTTGGCCTCTAGATGTATCCCTTTGCTACCAAAGAAGTCCATTACTTGCCTTTCTAAGTTGTTAAATTCTTGTTCAGGTGGTTCTCCACTCTCTGTAGCTGTTGCTCTTGCATAAATTTGGTGTGTTGTTTCGAGTCTTGTCACTATTACATCATTTATTCCTGAATATTGTTCCAGTTCTGACACTCTCTTCCAGTAAGGTGATTTTCCTGTCCTTTTCCTCATTTTTTCTTCTTAGGACATTAACCTCCTCCACTAATTCCATTATCGCTTTCTGTTGTTTAGAGATTGTTGTAATTTCTTCTGACATAAAGCTCAGTGAATTATTTATCTTTTCCAGTTCCTCCTCAGCCACATTGTTTCTTTTTGGAGGCATTGCTACTGACTCACCCCAGAGCCTGGTCTGGTAGCTGGACAGAACCTGGGCCTGGTAGCTGGACAGAACCTGGGCCTGGTAGCTGGAGCAGAACCTGGGTCTGGTAGCTGGAGCAGAACCTGGGTCTGGTAGCTGGAGCAGAACCTGGGCCTGGTAGCTGGAGCAGAACCTGGGTCTGGTAGCTGGAGAAGAACCTGGGCCTGGTAGCTGGAAAGAACCTGGGCCTGGTAGCTGGAGCAGAACCTGGGTCTGGTAGCTGGAGCAGAACCTGGGTCTGGTAGCTGGAGCAGAACCTGGGTCTGGTAGCTGGAGAAGAACCTGGGCCTGGTAGCTGGAGCAGAACCTGGGCCTGGTAGCTGGAGCAGAACCTGGGTCTGGTAGCTGGAGCAGAACCTGGGCCTGGTAGCTGAAGCAGAATCTGGGTCTGGATTAGGGAGAATTTGGTCTAGTTCACTAGGCTAACGAGCAACAGCAGCACAAACGATAATTTTAGCAGCACAAGCCAGCACAAACGTAGCACAATTGATTGACACCAGTTTTGTTTGATTCCATTAATGTGGGGGGGCTGGTTGACCTCTGATGACCTCCAGAAATTTTTATTAATATCTTTAAAATGATAGTAGCACAAACGAAAATTTTTGCAGCACAAACGTAGCACAAAGGTTTGATACCACTTTTGTTGAATTTGAAGAAGTTGGAGGGGCCAACTTCACTCAGGTAGCTGGAGCAGAACCTGGGTCTGGTAGCTGGAGCAGAACCTGGGTCTGGTAGCTGGTGAAGAACCTGGGTCTGGTAGCTGGAGCAGAACCTGGGTCTGGTAGCTGGAGCAGAACCTGGGTCTGGTAGCTGGAGCAGAACCTGGGTCTGGTAGCTGGAGCAGAACCTTGGTCTGGTTGCTGGAGAAGAACCTGGGTCTGGTAGCTGGAGCAGAACCTGGGTCTGGTAGCTGAAGCAGAACCTGGGTCTGGTAGATGGAGCAGAACCTGGATCTGGTAGCTGGAGCAGAACCTGGGTCTGGTAGCTGGAGAAGAACCTGGGCCTGGTAGCTGGACAGAACCTGGGCCTGGTAGCTTGAGCAGAACCTGGGTCTGGTAGCTGGAGCAGAACCTGGGTCTGGTAGCTGGAGCAGAACCTGGGCCTGGTAGCTGAAGCAGAATCTGGGTCTGGATTAGGGAGAATTTGGTCTAGTTCACTAGGCTAATGAGCAACAGCAGCACAAACGATAATTTTAGCAGCACAAGCCAGCACAAACGTAGCACAATTGATTGACACCAGTTTTGTTTGATTCCATTAATGTGGGGGGGGGGCTGGTTGACCTCTGATGACCTCCAGAAATTTTTATTAATATCTTTAAAATGATAGTAGCACAAACGAAAATTTTTGCAGCACAAACATAGCACAAAGGTTTGATACCACTTTTGTTAAATTTGAAGAAGTTGGGGGGGGCAACTTCACTCAGGTAGCTGGAGCAGAACCTGGGTCTGGTAGCTGGTGAAGAACCTGGGTCTGGTAGCTGGAGCAGAACCTGGGTCTGGTAGCTGAAGCAGAACCTGGGCCTGGTAGCTGGAGAAGAACCTGGGCCTGGTAGCTGGAGCAGAACCTGGGTCTGGTAGCTGGAGCAGAACCTGGGTCTGGTAGATGGAGCAGAACCTGGATCTGGTAGCTGGAGCAGAACCTGGGCCTGGTAGCTGGAGAAGAACCTGGGTCTGGTAGCTGAAGCAGAACCTGGGTCTGGTAGCTGGAGAAGAACCTGGGTCTGGTAGCTGGAGCAGAACCTCGGCCTGGTAGCTGGAATAGAACCTGGGCCTGGTAGCTGGAGCAGAACCTGGGTCTGGTAGCTGGAGCAGAACCAGGGTCTGGTAGCTGGAGCAGAACCTGGGTCTGGTAGCTGGAGAAGAACCTGGGCCTGGTAGCTGGACAGAACCTGGGCCTGGTAGCTGGAGCAGAACCTGGGTCTGGTAGCTGGAGCAGAACCTGGGTCTGGTAGCTGGAGCAGAACCTGGGCCTGGTGGCTGGAGCAGAACCAGGGTCTAGTAGCTGGAGCAGAACCTGGGTCTGGTAGCTGGAGAAGAACCTGGGCCTGGTAGCTGGACAGAACCTGGGCCTGGTAGCTTGAGCAGAACCTGGGTCTGGTAGCTGGAGCAGAACCTGGGTCTGGTAGCTGGAGCAGAACCTGGGCCTGGTAGCTGAAGCAGAATCTGGGTCTGGATTAGTGAGAATTTGGTCTAGTTCACTAGGCTAATGAGCAACAGCAGGACAAACGATAATTTTAGCAGCACAAGCCAGCACAAACGTAGCACAATTGATTGACACCAGTTTTGTTTGATTCCATTAATGTGGGGGGGGCTGGTTGACCTCTGATGACCTCCAGAAATTTTTATTAATATCTTTAAAATGATAGTAGCACAAACGAAAATTTTTGCAGCACAAACCAGCACAAAGGTTTGATACCACTTTTGTTGAATTTGAAGAAGGTGGGGGGGCCAACTTCACTCAGGTAGCTGGAGCAGAACCTGGGTCTGGTAGCTGGAGAAGAACCTGGGTATGGTAGCTGGAGCAGAACCTGGATCTGGTAGCTGGAGCAGAACCTGGGTCTGGTAGCTGGAGCAGAACCTGGGTCTGGTAGCTGGAGAAGAACCTGGGTATGGTAGCTGGAGCAGAACCTGGGTCTGGTAGCTGACGCAGAACCTGGGTCTGGTAGCGGACGCAGAGCCTGGTCATTCATTGTTAACTTAAAAGTGAAACTATTCTATGAGACTGACTACATGCAAATCCAGATGTATCACGTGTTTATTGGATATAACTGATGACTATGGCTGCAGCTGATGAAAACCCCACATTCACCATCTCAGACTATTGTGAAAAAGGTTCAATATTCTAAAAAGTGTCACACTCTAATCAGCTAATGAGCCCAGAACACCTGAGCCTTTATGGTGTCGCAGATGAATTACTGACATAAATGAAGTTTTTTGGGCTGCGCAGTGGTTAGAGCTGTTGCCTTGCAGCAAGAAGGTCCTGGGTTCACTTCCCGGCCTGGGATCTTTCTGCATGGAGTTTGCATGTTCTCCCTGTGCATGCGTGGGTTCTCTCCGGGTACTTTGGCTTCCTCCCACAGTCCAAAACATGACTGCTAGGTTCATTGGTCTGTCTAGGTTGTGTGTGTGTGTGTGTGTGTGTGTGTGTGTGTGTGTGTGTGTGTGTGTGTGTGTGTGTGTGTGTGTGTGTGTGTGTG
>SSNQ01034060.1:0-14552 GCA_006942095.1 Nothobranchius kuhntae | reverse complement strand
GAGCTGCCGTAAGGAATTACACACATGGTGATACTGAGACGATCTAGTGGTGACAGCAGCAAATCATATCTTTTACTCTGCTGAGAAATTGCAGTGATTTTGAGAATGTGCCGCAATTTTGAAGGAAAGTGGAGAAAGGAGAAAAGGAGAGGGTGATCCTTTTCTTTTTACCTAGAGAGCTAGGGCAACCCGATCCAAGCCAGCAGAACAGAGCCAGTTTATGTGGGACACGGTAAATACTAAACGCTTTTGTACATTTAGCCCTTTATCCTTTTGAACACAGAAAAACAACCTGGCTAACCATGCTATAAGGAGAAGGCTTCAAAATCCATTTAAATTTATTTACCTTCACTCTACAAAACATTAGTTTAGGTCGGGTTTTGAATTTAGATAATCCATGGAATGGATTACTGTGTTTGGAATCAGATTAATAGTTGCAGAAATCATTGTTCCAGTCATGTTTAATGATGCTTTCAAAGTGAAACCTAGCCTGGCAAGCCAGACTAAATAAATATGTAGTTTAGTCTGGCAACACTCCATTGACCGTTCTCAGTCATAGGGCAGTTTCTACCACTGTCTTTCAAATGATCTCCGCACTGTAGCGTCATGAATGGCCTCTAATTTGTGACAAAGGTCACATTTTCCCAGCTGGGTCATTCTGCAACTTTGCCCCACAGATTAACCGCCAGGAGCCTGCTGAAACCATGGGTGTGTCCGAATCCACGGGAAGGATGCTTATGAGTACGGGTCCTCGCCGGTCTAGCAAGGCCGGGTCCTTTAAGACCGCTAAAACCGGAAGTCAGCGGCTCTGAATTCAGGCAGCCTAGCCTTCACCTCTACGGTGGCCCGTAGGTCCCGTCACAGCCGTGGCGGCAGCTACACGCAAAGGAAAAATGCTAAAGCTAGCGAAAATGGAGCAGGAATATTAAGGAGCTACAGCAGCTTCATGTCCATCAGCAGCGTTTGTTCACAACCGTTTTCAGGTAAAGTAACTTTGTTTATTCTAGAAGCTTTCAGGACTTACATGTTAACTTTAGATGGTTTCAATGTATGTTTTAAGCTACAGAATGAACTTGTTAAACATACACAACACATTTCTACAGAGTATTATTAATATAAACCAAATGCATTATAAATGTTGAATGCAGTAGGATGTTTTCTAATGTAAATTGGACCTTAGAACTTATTTTGCATCATATGGGGGTAAAATGCTTTAAAAACAGGCTTTTTAATAAAATAGCATTGAAGTGTTTTCAATGTGCATTTGTTTTTTCAACTTAAGCCTAATAATGATTAGATCTGTCTTAAAAATGTAAATTCTCTGTAGTTTTTATTTAACTATTCCCTGCTGCTTTTCTTTAAACTGAACAGAATCAGTGTACTGCAGGTTATGTTTTGTTTTACATTTTTCTATATAAAAACAAACAAACTCTTATTTAATCTATTACAGGTCAGCATGCACTGTGCTGAACATCTGCATCGGTGCTAGTGAAGTTGTGGGTCTGGAGGATGAGCCCGAGGAAGATGTGTGTGGAGGAGGTCAGGGGTGCTCTGCCCTGGAGGAGGTACCAGCATACCACCACTATTGTTAACAGGCAAGTCATTCACAGTCATGTAACAGCCGTTGTCTGAGCCAGCCCAGCAGTCCCTGTAGATGGACGATGGAGTGGACAGTGAGAGGAAGCGTCCCAAAGCTCTCTCTGCAGACCGTCCTGTATGATGTTCCTCTGGCCAGAAACGTCCAGCCACGGGTCTGCTCCAACCCTCCATCCATGTCTGGATCCTCCTGCAGCAGATCCAGCTGCACTGATCCGGGTCCAGATCGCGGGGGCAGCATCCCAACTAGGGAGCTCCAGACCGTCCTCTCCCCGGCCTTCTCCACCAGCTCCTCCGGCAGGACCCCAAGGCGTTCCCGGACCAGATTGGAGATGTAACCTCTCCAACGTGTCCTGGGTCAACCCGGGGGCCTCCCGCCGGCAGGACATGCAGAAACACCTCCCCGGGGAGGCGTCCAGGAGGCATCCTGACCAGATGCCCAAACCACCTCAACTGGCTCCTTTCGATCCGGAGGAGCAGCGGTTCTACTCCGAGTCCCTCTTGAATGTCCGAACTCCTCACCCTATCTCTAAGGCTGAGCCCAGCCACCCTACGGAGGAAACTCATTTTGGCCGCTTGTATCCGCGATCTCGACACAACAATGTGCTTCTACTTTTCAGGCTAAATCTACCCAAGACATTGGCTGTCAGACTGATTTAGTAGTCTGCAAGAATGCACTTGTCCAGGCTGACGTGAAGCCTTACCGGCGTAGCAAAGGTGAATTATTTTTAATATGTCTATGTAAACATTTTATTATCACCTTCTAGTTTTAATTTGTTTTACAGATTATTGTTACACGTGATTTTATGCTCTTTTAAACATTTATAAATGTGCTGTTTCTTTGTTTTTACATAGCCACCCAGTTTAGAGCTCACAGCCACAGTGTGTCTTGTGACACGGGGACCATGATGGAAATTCATCTTCCAGAAAGTCCCAGAGCAGCGTCCACACCCCTGAAAAGACCAAGATGTGAGGTGTCTGCTGTTGATTCCAGCTTCCACCTCAGTGACAGTGCAAGCTCAGTGAACTGTTCAAGGTAAAAAAAAATTAAAACATTTCAGAATTTTTAAGATAACAATTAAATAAGTATGTGATTACATCATGACATCATGAAGGAGGCTACTGATTATGCCCCTGTGACACTTGGTGGTGACGTGTGAGCTGATTCACCTGGTAAATAACTTTTACGTTAAATATTTTGTTCTTTGCTATCAAAAGTAAATTACCTAATAACCTGCATTATTGCAGGACACTCAGCAAAATATGGACTCTAAACCATGAGGCAGGCACACGTTAATACTCTATAAGAGCACATAAGGTGAGCAACACCACATATTATTGTACACTGTCCTGGATTTGTTTTCTTTCTGCATCTCATCATTAGCCTGGCTGATCACCTGATAACTCGTGTCATCTGGTTGTGACAGCATGAGGATGTCCTCACACACCTGTAACCTATCAGCTCATCTGGCAGAACAGAGAGAGAAGAGACAACACCACATCTCCTGTTCCTGGAAAGCCTTCAGCCATCCTTCGATGACTGAGAAGCTCCATCAGCTCTGTCTCCTGTCTGCCTACAATTATTATAATAAAATTGTGTTTGACAAGTTTTTTGTGCTGCCAAATATCTCATTTTGACATTTTAATGGATATTTATAAATTACATGAATTGAATTATCACATTGTTGCACGTTCAACTAGCTCTATTGTGATGAATTAAACTAGCACCTCACTGTTAAAAGCTCATTTTAATTTCAATCCTGTTTAAGTATTTATGGACATGAACAAAAACAGGAAATATATAAATTGAGATTAATTTAATATAACAAATAAGGGGGAAAGAGTCATTGAAAGGCACATTCTTCTGGAAGCTCCTGATCCTGACGACACCAGCAGAGACCACCTGCAGACACCAGAGGATCGCCTACGACCAAGAGAGCAGCTGGTACCATTAAATAAATAATGAAATCAGGGCAGTTTTAGTGGGCTGAACACATTACAGAATAATTTTCTCATGGGGTAGTTTCATAACTTTCAGCAGATTGTAACTTGAGCCCAGGGCTCCTGGATAGCTGCTATCCAGCAAGTTTCAGTGGTTTTCCTGCTTTAACAGGTTAGATTAGCTGTTAAGCAGCTCAGCTATTTGTTGTTGAATAAAACCAGGTGTGTTGAAGCAGATAAATCTCTTAAACATGCTGAACATTAGCTCTCTAGTGCCGTGGAGCCAAACCCTGCAGCTAATCTAATGCTATGGCTAACGGCTACTTACCATTCAGAGCTGGTTCTGTTGGGTCGGTTCCGGTAATTTCAGGCAACTCACAAGCTCAAAACAATAAGGCTCAGGTCTGCTTGTCTCCTCCAAATAGACTTGGTTCCTTTCTTCTCGAGTGTCTGGGTAAGGAGGGGGAGAAACGTCCTCCACTTCTAATGACTGCTCAGAGTGAAGGGAGCTAGCATCGTCTCGTTACCCATCGTCTTCGTCACTGCCGCAGCTCCGCCCTCTCGGTCCGCCAGGCAACGCCTACTAATGTTGCAGTTTTTAAAATTGATACGTGGGTGGAGAAGGACTCTGAGGCACACTTGACCCGCTCTTTAACGTGCAAGATGACCTTCTAGTTTACTGAACACACATTACGGATCATCCACAATAATTATCATTATACCCAAAGCATAATAAGTCATTTCAGTAATTAAAATACATTTATACTGAATCAAGAGATTATTTATGATGGTTGTAATAACAGTAATAAAGTCAAGAGTTTATTAAAATTATTATTTAAAATTATTATTGTGAAACTTGAAGTGTCCTTCATCTTGGGACGGAACAGCAGTAGATAAAGATGGGGTGTGTCAGAATCCACGGGAAGGATGCTTGTAAGAGTGCAATGACGTCACAGCGCAGCGACGAGTACTGTCCGAATTCCAAGAATACTCATTCTCGCGTCCTCAAATACGTCCTTGCTCCGCCCACATTTAGAGGACAGGTCTGTTGTATCCTCACAGAACAAGGCTATCCCAGCATGCTTTGTGCGCCGGCTGTGAATTTTCAACAGGCAGAGAAAATGGGGAGAGCTACGAAGTTTTAAACGTAAGTTTGTTAAAACTTTGCCATAGAACCCTTAAAAGCTTAAAGCGATTCAGTTTATAGACACTTTTCGTTTGTATATTTGTTTTTTAAATTACATTTTAGGCAGAAATCAGCAAGAACGAGTTTGTATCGCGGGTCCCAGTTATTCCCGTGTGTGTGTGTTTGTGTGTGTGTGTGTGTGTGTGTGTGTGTGTGTGTGTGTGTGTGTGTGTGGCGAATTAAACTTGTCATTTGTTTTAAGGACAACGGAGCAAAGAAGCGTTTTTATTAAGCTTGGAGGTGAAGAGTGAAGCTGTTTACACACAACCACAGAAGTTCTTCTGTGAAAAGTAGTTTTACATTCAGGGATTTACAGCTGACACGTTTTAATGAAGTAAAAAGTTTGTGTGAAGAATATAATTTTTATCTTCTCATGTGGATAAATGTAAAAAAGTGTTTATTGCCTTTTTGTCACCTGTGGTCTCTGATTTTCTCTGTAGGACTGCAGGTGTCCAGGGTCAGGAGAGGCTTTACCTGTTGATCATCCTGGGAGAGAGGCCTTCTACTGTCATCATGTTAATGTTATTTAGCTGTTTGATATTTGAACACATTTATTAAAACAAATACTAATAACTTTCTGGTCATTGATTTTATCACCAGTTTTGTTATTACAGATGTTTTTTGAACATGTTACATGAACAGAAAATGAAAAGATGGTAAGGAGACAAGATTATTTATAATAGGTTAAACTTATTTACAGATCAAAACCAGTATGGACCAGTTTTGTACGGTTAAAGCAGGATTAACCTGAGAACAACATTGTTGTTGGAGTTTATAAAGTCATAGATAATATACAAAAGAAACTGTCCTATATAGGCGCTTTATAACATTCCTAGTGTGTGATCGTTATTGTGACGTAAAAGTCAGTCACATATGATGTGGAGAGCCTGAAATGCGACCTCCTGAACTTAATTCCTCACAGAATCGGGTCACGCTGTGGTGTAAAGCTGGATTTCACTCTGTAATGAGTCACTGTTGCAGAATTACCGACTGACACAAAAACAACCCGAATTTTCTCAGAGCCTGACAGTAATAGTCAGGTGGACCGTTTCGTCGGCCAGGGCTTCGAGATATGTTCCGATTCGCCGCTGATTCTATTCTTACATCCCGTTCCACATTTTGTGAACTTGACAAATCTGCCTGAAGGCAGCGCAGGCTGATATTAGCTAAATGGAGTGAACCACGTCCCTCAAACTTTGCATTTAGGTAGGGAATCGTCTTTAGAAGATGTTAAAACTTTTATTTAGCTTACTCACCTCAGACTGGAGCCCGCCATGGTGGGGGACAGAGTCGGTGGGCTGCATCTAAATCGCGGAAGAGCCACGGTGGGCATGGCCTCCCTCTTCAAACGGAGACGTGCAGAACAACCCAGTTCAAACTCCATCATGTTGGCGAAGGAATTGCGGGTAAAATGCTGGTTGCAAACTACAGCACCAGGCGGGAGCTGACTGTTTTCCAGACACCGATTGCGTGCAATCACTGGCGCCTAATTTCTAAGTCCAGTGGAAAGGAGTGCAACCCCACAGAGCCACCAAACCCACTACACTACACCTTCTCACCATACTAACACGATATGGAGCACTAAACCCGAACTACTTTCCTAATAGACCCTTTTACTGTTTGTAAACAATATGACGTCAGCGAGAATGCGCGCGCAGCTTGGCAACAGAGAATGGCGTTGTGTCAGGCTTTATCAAGCTACGCTGCGAGGTTATCACCGGCAAATCTTGAATGTTATATTAATAAACTCACTTTAACGAATGGCAACAGACTCCCGCATCCCTGTGGCATTACGGAATGGGTGGAAGATGTAGGTGCGTGGCCAGATATCCAGTGGCCAGATATATATACATTTTTAGTGGAGAGGCCCAGTAAGTGCACACGTGAGAAGCTACGGGCATACAAATCGTTAGATGCATACAACTATGTTGTCTGTGGCCACGTACAGAAAGTAAAATATCACGACATAGACTCTGAGTTTTGCGTCTTGAAGGCAGAAGTCCTTCCTAGCCAAAGACAAGGACACAAGACTGCTATGTACGAGGCTTGGGTCATAGTAAACAAACCAGAGAACTACGTCTTCACAGCCAACTGTACCTGCATGGCAGGGTGAGTATAGCATAGGTTTATTTTTTTAGCGTGCTCAGAGTACAGTCGTGTTAATTTTAGAGAAATACAGTTTTTACTAATATGCAGTGGGAACATACAGATGAATTAGAATGAAATGTTAATTTGAAGCATGAAATAAAGCATATAAATTTATATGTAATCTTAGCACATAATTACCTTACCTGACATAAAATGGGCGCTACAAACTCGAGCATTTCGGAACGCGTTTTCAGTCCAGTTTTCATCAACCCTTTTGATGGCCTGCAGCCACAGACGCCTCCGATTTTGTTGAAATGGATGTGCTCCCTTCAGAATTCTGTAGAGTTTCAGTCCACTGCTTGAAGGGAAGCGATTCTGGCATCTATACACGCAACAACCCGACATTTTTATGTGCTCAGAACTTCAAAACAAAGGGTTTAAAACGCTGTTTTAGTATCGAGTGTGAAGGAGGAAGCCTTCACTCTCGTTGCCAGGCTGCGCGCGCAACTTTTGATGACGTAGGTAGTAAAAGGGTCTATAACACTAACAGCTAAACACTAACTAAACTACACTATCCAACAGCCAAGCTAACACTAAATAAGTATGTATAACACTGAAAGCTATGCTAAAGACTAGGATATGCTAATGCTATATGCTAATGCTGAACTACCGCTAACCGTCCTACACTCGCTTGCAAATCCACCTCCCAACTCGCCACAAGGCGTGGCCAAGACTCTCAATGCTTTATAACTTTGACACAGAGCTGCTACGTAGTACTCTACTGGTTTACGTAGTATCTTTCTCTTCAGCCATTGGCTAAAGTGTATTCAAAATGACTCAAACTCTATGTTTTAAGTTGAAGGTGGCGCTATACTGTGGTATTTAGGCAGAATTTTTAATTTTTAAAGAAAATGCACCACAATGCTAAAACAATGAATACACACATTTAACACTAGAAGTCCCAGAGAAGGGTCATTTAACATTTCTACCTTTGGAACCCAGGGATGGGTCGAGTGACCTGAAGGATTTTAGCTAACATTGTATAATGAGTTGTAAACAGCCACTTTTGTTTTGTAAATAAGGTTTTCCAGGTCCAGCTGTGAGCAAAGACCAGAAGTGTTTGTGTCTAAGTCAAGAGGACTGAAATTTCAGCATGAGAAATATACAAAAGAACAACTGTTATTAGTTTCCACGCTTTTTATTTTTGTCATAAAAATGATACAAAAAATACAAAGAATAAAACAATTTCACACATATTTACACTAAGCTGCAGTGGGGCGCTGCATGTGTGTGTGTGTGTGTGTGTGTGTGTGTGCGTGCGTGCGTACATGCGTGCGTACATGCGTGTGAGTGAGTGAGTGAGTGAGTGAGTGAGTGAGTGAGTGAGTGAGTGAGTGAGTGAGTGCATCAGTCTGCGCTGTCGGAACATACCTGGCACTGCCAGGGTATGACTCTGGTACATTTGCCACATGTATATTTGTAGCAGTCAACACATCTCACAGTTGCACAATTGTTTCTGCAATGATGGTTGACCTGACACTTTGCCGTTTTGCCAGGGCTGGGTGTGGAAGGTTTTAGCCGAAGCAGTTTCTCCTTGCGTGCCTTCTTCTCACTCACATGACTGTCACCCAACTCTTTTGCAAGCTCAACCAGGAAGTTCACCCGTCTCTCCTGCACCCCAATGCGTGCCTGATAAAGCACATGTGCATTCAGTGCTGCCATGTCAATCATGTTGTAGAACACGGCGACTGGCCATCTCCGTGTTCCTGCACGCATGCTGTACTCCCGCACCATTTGGTCCATCACATCCACAATGGCCTTAGCCATTGGCTCTCCAGCTGTGGCGTAAGGTTCTATTGGAGTGATATAGAGACATGTCCCCACTTGTTTTTCACACCACACAGTGCTATCTTTTGAGGTCTCTGTCAGCTCACTCCCCAACCGAGCTCTCTTTTTTGGTAGTCGTTTCCTCATCTGCAAGATAAACAATTTTAAATTAACTTTTTGTTTGGTTCTAAATAAAAAGAGATAGGCAGGAAATGAAAATAGGTAGTTTGAGAAATCTAACCTGAAGACAGCTCAGAGTCCGAATCTGGTTGTCTTCTCCATCTGAGTCACAGGGGTTGGCCTTGCTCACAATCAGTTCAAATGCCTGTTGAGTGGTTAGCCTCCTTTGCATTTTGTTTCTTGTCAACAAAATAGGTGAAGCAGTCACCTATTCATCCCCCACAGCACTAAAGGCTGCATGCAAATTTCTGTAGCTGTTGCTCAGGATGGTCCTGCAAAAAATGTAGCTGGGGGATGGGCAGACACTCTCAGGAGCAGCTTAAGCCGGGCGTACACTGTGCGACTTTTTCACTTTTTTGAGCCGATTTTCCAGTCGTGCGAGAAGCCACGACATCGGGGTGAGTTTTGTGCCGAGCGGTTGTGTAGTGTACAGGGGGTTACGAGAGGCGATTAACACTACGTGACCAGCCGCCGATCAGCAGTCGTGAGGTCGCAGGGACTTCTGGTGTGTTTAATATTTCGCTCGTCCCTCGTGAGGGTATCGCACTGTTGAAGCGGCGCTGCGAGCAGCTGCGATCCAAAAAAGTATCAGAACCGCTCACGGCGCATGCGCGCGCAATCCTGCGTCAACGCCGGTCGCTCGCTATTTCCCTAATAACACACGCTGTTCGTTTTTGTTTCTACACGTTTTTTTTACTCACAAAGATTGTCAAGAAAGCGTGTTTGTCGTGTTCATGTCAAATTAAACTGATCACAAAACACAGATTCACTTTCTTAATTTCGTTCTCCTCATCCAACCCCCATAAACCCCTGTGTGTCCTCCTGCAGCACTCCCGAAGGACAACAGGCAAGACAAAAAAGTCTGACGTGTTGAGTAAAAACTGCTATTTTTAGCACATTTTTAGGGCCGACGTGTTGCTACCAGACGTACAGTGTGAGCAGTCAGGTCGCATGCCAGAACTGGGTCGTGCAGTGTGAGCACATGACTCGTGAGATCTGCTCTGCGAGGAAGTCGTACAGTTTGAGCTGAAGCTGAACACTGCGAGTGAAAAAGTCGCACAGTGTACGCCCGGCTTTACACTCAGTCATTTTGAACCAACTTATTCCCAACTTTTGAACAAGTTTAAGTTGATTTACAGTTTTTTTCAATTAGTTTGGCTCATTTCTCAAAACTGAGATGAAATTCTCAAAATTCAAGGTGTATTTGGCAAAATGCTCTATATGGTTTAGCGAAGCACCATGGAACAGCAGCAAAATTCCCTTATCTCTACCAAAACAGTGAAAACTTCTCTTATGTTTTCATGTCTCATGTTTCTAGTCCTCTCACATTTGGCAAAATGACCTGGATAATGCGGCACAACATCATGTGACTTTTGTGTGAATTAATCTCTCCTCCCCCCTGCTGATTCCTCTGGCAATGGCCACATTTACAAATGAAGGGATGCTAATTGGAGCTATCAGAGTCATCCGTGTGGACTAAGGGTCTTTTGACCCTGCTTCAGGACTTCAGGGGGGATGTTGAAATTCTTGGGACTTCTAGTGTTAAAACACGATTAGACACTCATTTATACAGTTCATCAGCAAAAAAAAAGTTAATTTAGACGTTACTTGCTCTTTAACCATCTCATCCAGAAGAAGGGATCCAGGGTAAAGGGTAAACCATCTCGCATGTCGTTACCTCATGACCAAGCTTTCTGATGCTGACAGGGTTTGTTCTGAGGGTTTTGTTGAAACCAAATCCCGCAGCAAAAAGTTCAGTTCTTGAACCCACCAGAGGAAGAGGGTCGGCCGCCCCAGCCTCACTAAGCATTCTGTCACGCCGATAGAATTGCTTTGAATAAACGCACTGTAACCAGCTGACGCAAAACTCCTTCAGAGTTATTGATTTTGAGACGCAAATAGTTTCACCAGACGAGTGACCCACAGAGACATCTCAGAACCGATTTGGTCACACTAAGGTCCTTCTACCAACCTCGTGCCTGGAGGACATCATCTCCACCTGACATCTCGGATCCAGAAGAGGGTCTCCTGATCTGGGTGAGGTAGACACTTTTGACAGATTGCGTCTGTATGCTGTTTCTTCTAATAAACATCAGTTAGCTGCAAAACAACTTTCCACCCAGAACGATTCTCTAGCTGAAAGAAACCTTCTGATTCATTCACGCATCCGAAACTCGCATTTCATTTAGTTTCCATTCAGTCACAGGTTTGCTTTTTAAAAGAAATTTTAATATCAAATTGTCTGTTAAAAATTGTCATTTCTAAACTGTCATTTCAAATTGTCATTTTTAAAGTGTTAGTAATAAATTCTTAACTTTAAAAACCTGACTCTTCTTTGAAATTAAACACAGATGTGGGTAAACAAGGCAGTCTACTGTTGAGGAAGGTGAAAATACATTGTTTTCTAAATAAAGGACTTAAATACATCTATCTGCTCCTGATCGTTGAATAAAGCCCAAGTCCAAATAGTCATAAATTGATGTAAAAGACATTTCAAACAAGCTGCTGCCATCTTGTTCCACTCCGTCACATTATCCCACCCACCAAACCAATAGTATTGTTCAGTAAAACAATGTTGATTTTATATTTTCTCATCAGGTTGACTCAATAAAATTTTTCTCTAGTTGCATTGTTGTGTGTCCCTTTATGTTTTTTTTCTTTCTGTAGGTCTAGAAGCAGATTCTTGTTCATCATTGACTGCCCCCCCCCCCCCCCCCCCCCCCCCCCTTCCCCCCTCTCCTTTTCTCTCTTCCTTTCTTATGTCTAGTTGAAATTAAAAAGCATACCAAAATATTGACAGTAAAATTTTAGTATCAGGCATGGCATTAAAGCAGAAGCTTTAACTCTCCACCTGGGAGTAACTTTGTAAGGCTTGTCTCAAGCATTCAGACATCAATGTTTGCTTCACAGCTGGACCGGACAAGAGGAAAAAAAAAAAAAGAATAAACTCAATTCCATAAGGTTAACATTAGAAGAGAGGCTGGCCGCGTAGTGAAGCCGCCCTGGTGACTGGCTTCTCTGGCACGCTGAAATTCTTTTGTCACTTTAAACAACAGAAATAAAAGCAGATATCCCCTGAATGTGACTTAAATCCCTAAAAAAAATCCTTTTCTATTTGAAGTTTCATTTTCCCTGAGTACCCAACATGAACAGGCCTGAAGAGTTCACGTCAGTGCAGCTGCTCTCCCTGAGTACAAATGGGCCATGCCATCTCCGAGTGGTCCATTTTCCTGGTGAGGTAACTGCTTCCATTAGTGTTCATCAGCCTTACGCATCGAGGGACCACTATACTGGCATCTGTTAAATGCTAGCATTCACACGCTAAAAGGCAAAACGCTGGTGTACCCACAGACACGGAGAGCAGCCCTTTGGCTCTGGGTTTCAGGGCAAAAGGCTCAGGGCATTGAGGAGGAGAGACAATAGATAATATACGCTGCAGTGCTGCGTTGCAAAAACTTCAGTGATTGGTGGAGAGCCGCTTCATTGAAACTTCAGCAGAAATTGTGCTTTTTAAGGAACCTCGATTATAAAGAAATGTTGTTCTAAAGATGTTACAAAGTATCTCTGCTACATAAAAACACAGTTATAAACTCCAAAAATGTGTTTTTTATTCACACAATCTTAGCTGTTGTCAAACTATGTTTGAGGTATGGGGCAGCCATGTTTTCGAGCCATGTTTTGGGATGCTGATGCAAATTGGTTGTAGACATTAGCTTTGGCATTTGCATTTAGCTTAGCTGTTGTTACAGAGTAGGGTGACCATACGTCCTCTTTCCCCCGGACATGTCCACTTTTCACTCTCTGTCCGGGGCGTCCGGGGGGGTTTCTTACATTGATCAAAATGTCCGGTTTTTCATCCAGGAGCAGGGATCGAGTCATGGGGGGGCTAGATATCTGTCAGGGAAAGATCCAGTTTCTGCCTATATTACAATATTTATGGACTCTAAGCGTAGTGGGATTCTGTTGAGCTGAGAGGAGGCAGAGCGCTGATCATTGGTGCGCCCGCTGCGTCCGGCGCACAATACATTCTCAAGGTGGCGCAACAAAACCTTATTATTAACACATGATCGTTCATATCTATTTATATCCTCTGGTATTCTGTCTTTTAATCGTTCCTGACGCGCTCCGCTCATCGTGTGCTGTGGTGATTTCACCTCACTGACGCAGCATCAAAACGCGCACTCTGCTTTGCGGTCAGGAGATCCCTTTGATCTGTTCAAAAGTAACTGATGAGGTGAAAAAGTAAGAATCAAGGCAACAGTTTTTCTGGAGAATTTAGAGGAGATGCAGGAAGATGAGAGACAGACAGGACAGGAAAATAGTTAAATAAAAACAAGAAAACAAAACAAAGTGTTTGAAAGTAAAATGTAGGTAGATTTATCTCCACTACACAGTTTATAAAACAATAAGTTATACACATGTAACATTTATACATTTGATACAATTCAGATGATCTGAATCAGATCCCCTTCAAAACTCAGTCACACAGCCAGGGTCGTTTCAAGGCATTTTGGGGGCCAAAGCAAAACGGAACACCCATCAATGGTTGTTCCATAGTTTAACCCCAACTAAAGAAATACAAAATTCCTTCTTTTAGTCCTAAAGCTAGGCACCTCAAAAGCAGATGTTCCTCTCAAATCATACCAACTCTATTTTCTGAATTTTGGCATGCAAAATATTTGTACTAGCTTTATACATAAATTGTGGTGTTTTTAAGTCCACCAAATCATTAAAATTCAGTACATTATATTTGATAAATAAAGGGTAAGACGGATCTCTATAGCGAGTGTTACTGATGACCTTCAAATCATTTTCTGTAAATTAAACAACAGTTGAGTATAGGTTTTATATGTTGATGCCCAGATTTCTACAAAGAAGGCCAAATATGGCCCAATTAGTGTGGTATATAATGTTAACAACCCTGAACTGTTAAGTAAATATGGCAATGGCTTTGGCAATTTTCCTTTTTAAATATGTGATTTCCAACTAAGATCCTCATCAAACATAACTCCTAAAAATTTGGTTTCCTTCAATCTTTTAATTTCCATACCATAAATTTTTAAATATATTTCATTATTACTTTGTCGTTAAAGAGCGGGTCAATTGAGCCTCGGAGTCCTTCTCCACCCATGTATCAATTTTAAAAAATGCTACATTAGTAAGCGTTGCCTGGAGGACCGAGAGGGCGGAGCCGCGGCAGTGACGAAGACGATGGCTAACTAGACGAAGCTAGCTCCCTTCACTCTGAGCAGTTTTTAGAAGTGGAGGACGTTTCTCCCCCTCCTTACCCAGACACTCGAGAAGAAGGGGACCAAGTCTATTTGGAGGAGACAAGCGGACCTGAGCCTTATTGTTTTGAGCTTGTGAGTTGCCTGAAACTCCCAGAACCGACCCAACAGAACCACCTCTGAACGGTAAGTAGCCGTTAGCCATAGCATTGGATTAGCTGCAGTGTTTGGCTCCACGGCCCTAAAAAGCTAGTATTCAGCATGTTTTAGAAGTTTATCTGCTTCAGCACACCTGGTTTTAATCAGCAACAAATAGCTGAGCTGCTTAACAGCTAATCTAACCTGTTAAAGCAGGAAAATCCACTGAAACGTGCTGGATAGCAGCTCTCCGGTAGCCCTGGGCTCAAGTTACAGTCTGCTGCATATAAAGTTATGAAAATACCCCATGAGAAAATTATTCTGTAATGCGTTCGGCCCACTAAAACTGCCCTGATTTCTTTATTTAT
>SSNQ01034059.1:200953-211482 GCA_006942095.1 Nothobranchius kuhntae | reverse complement strand
GTATAAAATAGCATATGATAATGTATAAAAGAGCATATGATAATGTAGAAAAGAGCATATGATAATGTATAAAAGAGCATATGATAATGTATAAAAGAGCATATGATAATGTATAAAAGAGCATATGATAATGTATAAAAGAGCATATGATAATGTATAAAATAGCATATGATAATGTATAAAAGAGCATATGATAATGTATAAAAGAGCTTATGATAATGTATAAAAGAGCATATGATAATGTATAAAAGAGCATATGATAATGTATAAAATAGCATATGATAATGTATAAAAGAGCATATGATAATGTATAAAAGAGCATATGATAATGTATAAAAGAGCATATGATAATGTATAAAATAGCATATGATAATGTATAAAAGAGCATATGATAATGTATAAAAGAGCATATGATAATGTATAAAAGAGCATATGATAATGTATAAAAGAGCATATGATAATGTATAAAAGAGCATATGATAATGTATAAAAGAGCATATATGAAAGATACATACATTTTCAATAGAGCATATGATAATGTATAAAAGAGCATATGATAATGTATAAAAGAGCATATGATAATGTATAAAAGAGCATATGATAATGTATAAAAGAGCATATGATAATGTATAAAAGAGCATATGATAATGTATAAAAGAGCATATGATAATGTATAAAAGAGCATATGATAATGTATAAAATAGCATATGATAATGTATAAAAGAGCTTATGATAATGTATAAAAGAGCTTATGATAATGTATAAAAGAGCATATGATAATGTATAAAAGAGCTTATGATAATGTATAAAAGAGCTTATGATAATGTATAAAAGAGCATATGATAATATAAAATAGCATATGATAATGTATAAAAGAGCATATGATAATGTATAAAAGAGCATATGATAATGTATAAAAGAGCATATGATAATGTATAAAAGAGCATATGATAATGTATAAAAGAGCATATGATAATGTATAAAAGAGCATATATGAAAGATACATACATTTTCAATAGAGCATATGATAATGTATAAAAGAGCATATGATAATGTATAAAAGAGCATATGATAATGTATAAAAGAGCATATGATAATGTATAAAAGAGCATATGATAATGTATAAAAGAGCATATATGAAAGATACATACATTTTCAATAGAGCATAGATCACTTTTATGTTCGAGATTCTTACAGTTGACATCTTTACACAGGATGGCCTCTTTAGCCACAGAGATATTGATTGGATATTGATCTGTATTATTACTATAAGACAATGTGTCTTTGTCACTAAATGCTGCCCATTCTAATTTTATATTATTATCATTATTATTGACATAATTAACTCCCATTGTATCAGGCAGTTGTTCCACATTTATGGCGAAAGCAAGAGGTATATGGTCTGACACAGCTACCCCATACTTTATAGTCATGCTATCCAAAGCTGCATGTCCATCAGCTGTACTAATACAATGATCCAGCCATGATGTAGTATGCCAAGCCTCACTAATATATGTGTAACTGTCTTTTGGCAACAGCACTTTGCTAGATAGAATAAGATCATTGTCTTCACACAACTGTGTTAAGTGTTTAGCAAACTGAGATTTTTTATCTGAGAGATCAGCATTAAAGTCGCCCACAACATATATACTATAAGTACTGTGGCTTTGAATAAATGCATTAATAATTGCCAACCTACTAATATATTCCCCTTCATTTCCAGCAGCTTCATATGGAGTATAAATATTAAGGATAACAAAACTAATGTTATTCTGGATATATTGTATGCCAATACACCAATCTACATCCAGTCTAATTGGCTTAATTACAGCATCAATTGTTTTGTTCCAAAGCACAGCCACTCCTCCTGATATTCTGCCCCTGACTATAGCTGTGCTGAGATCAGTAGTTGATTCCCCCACTCCGAAAAATTTAGGTTTGAGGTAGTTAAGTTTGTTTAGGCAGAAAAGTCTCTTGTAAACACAATATTTCACATTCTTCAAGCAAACTGTCAACAACAATACGTCGAGCTCTATCCCCTGCATCCTGGCCCAGACGCAGGCCACGACAGTTACAGGACAGCACCCGAAGAGACATGAAATTACACTTAAACAGGAGAGTTACAAAAACATCCACCCCCTCAGAGTTATCATGGATGTAAACTAGATCTATTAAACCTAAAATGGTTTTTGAAAAAGGCTGTAAAGACGTTTATTTCTGCTGTGACATGAATATATTTAACATGGGAGTCCATGAGGACTTGCTCACTTCTGGTGCCAGCCCCTAGTGGATGAGGGTGAAACGGCTTGGTACCCTTGCGCTAACCATAACCCTTTAACAAACATAAAAGTCGTCCCACACAGAGTAATTTCATACATTAAAACTGTGTGGTTATGGTTAGCGTAAGGGTTAGGGTTATTTTTTTGTAAGAGGGAACTCAAATTGACATCACACCGGCGCGTGACGCAGGGGAAACAAAATCTAGTGGGGATAACTACAGTGCTACAACACCGGTGTTTGAACCGTAGGCTCTAAAAATAATGGTCATATTTGCCCACCCTGTTGGCTCCTGTTGGGTTTGGAGAGTGAAGAGACCTCTCCAAAATGGCGGCGACGCTGTAACGCCTTCCATCGTCGTCTTCGTGGCTTTGCCGTTTCCTTCCGCGGGTCACGTGTTCACTTCCGGCTCGCGCCTGTTTTGGTGCTAAGCTAAGCAGCTAAACTGGAGCTACACAGACATCACCATGGAGCTCGTCTCTTCCGTCTGGGCTGAGAACGTTTCTAGGACCGACCTCATGAGAGGAATCATCACCGAGAAGCTGACCACGGCCGCGCGGGACATCCTAGCGGCCGTGGAGAAGGTCATTAGCGACTACGAGGCGGAGGCGTCGGGCTTCAGGGAGGAGATCCAACGGCAGAAGGTCCAGCTGGAGCTCTTGCAGCCTCGGGTCAAAGAGGAGCCAAAAGGTGGGATCAAACATGCTCTCTGGATATTCTTTAAATTAAAAACAGAAAAGTTTGAATCAGAACTTTATAAAAAGCACAGAAGTCGTGACGCAGACCACGTTGGTGCAGCTTCTCTTAATGTTTAGTTGGAAACATCTTGACTTGATACAGTAGACATTTTTAATAAAACAGCAGAGAGACCACCACGCCAGAAGCTCGTCCCACAGCGGCACAGACCAGGACACACAAGGGAATCCAGATGCTATTGTAGTTCAGGTTATCAATCAATCAATCAAAGCTTTATTTATAAAGCGCCTTCCGCAACCCTGTCAGGAAGCCCAAGGCGCTGAACATGGTACAGTAGAAGTACAAATATAGTGAATAAATCAAAAATAAAAGCAATTCAGAAATAAAAGCTATTCAAATTACAAAATACAAATTACAACAAAAAGGTGAAACATTCTAGTACAGGAGAGATGGGTAAAACAAGGGATAGAGTGAACCAATGAAAACTGTCAAAGAAATTCAAGATAAAAGAGGGCCGAATCAAACATATTCAGGAAACGCCAAGCGGAGGAGGTGTGTTTTTAGGTGACTCTTAAAGACTGGCAGAGATGGGGACAGCCTGACTGAGGGTGGCAACTGGTTCCAGAGAGACGGTGCTAGGACTGAGAAAGCCCGGTCCCCGCGAGTACGACACCTAGAACGAGGGACAGCGAGCAGGCCTTGTTCAGAGGAACGCAGAGCGCGTGATGGGGAGTGTCTGTTCAGGAGTGTGGCTAGATAAGGGGGACCACCACCCTGGAAGAAATGATAAACAAAGACGAGGATTTTGAATTGTGAGCGATAGCAAGCCAGAAGCCAGTGCAGGGAGGCCAGAACTGGGCTGATGTGGTCCCGTTTCCTGGTCCCAGTCAGGAACCTGGCTGCGCTGTTCTGCACAACCTTTAGGCGACGCAGTGATGACTGACACAACCCTGCATATAGAGAGTTGCAGTAGTCAAGCCTAGAAATTACAAAGGCATGCAGTACCCGCTCCAGGTGGGCTCTCGACAGCATAGGCTTGATTTTTGCAAGGCGTCTCAGGTGAAAGAAACTGGACCGGATCACAGAATTGACGTGAGCATCAAATTTAAGTCCTGCATCAAGTTTCACCCCCAAACTGGTAACAACTGGTTTTGAGTAGGGAGAAAGAGGGCCAAGATCAACATAACGACCCACATTCCTGCTGCTGGGGTGAAAAACAATGAGCTCTGTCTTTCCCTCATTCAGATGTAGATAGTTTGCCATTGGCCAAGACTTTCACCTCATTAACACAGGAGACAAAGGACTGGATAGAGTGACCTTTCTCCTGACACAATGGAGAGTAAATCTGGCAATCGTCAGCATAGAGATGGAATGATAGGCCATGTTTACGAAAGATTGACCCCCAGAGGTAGCAGATAAATGGCAAACAAAGGAGGACCAAGGATCGATCCCTGCGGGACCCCCCAGCGGAGCCCCTCCCAAGAAGAAAAAACATCACCCAGTTTAACACAGAATGTCCAGTTGTGGAGATACGATCTAAACCAGTCCAGAGCTGACCCTTTGATCCCAACCCATCGTTCCAAGCAATCCACTAGAATCGCGTGGTCAGCTGTGTCGAAGGCTGCTGTCAGGTCTAACAACAGAAGCAGCACAGATGTACCCTGATCTAGTGACAGATAGATGTCATTTAGGACCCTCAGTAGAGCCGACTCTGTGCTATGGCCAGACCTGAACCCTGATTGGAAAACCTCAAACAGATCAGAGTCAGCTAAATGTGAGACCAGCTGCTGATAAACGACTTTCTCAAGCAGTTTAGATGTAAAAGGCAGGGTAGAGATAGGCCTGTAATTTTCTATCACAGAGACATCAGCACCAGGTTTCTTCAGGTTCGGCCGAATAACTGCTGCTTTCAAAGCAGCTGGGACCACACCTGTGCTGAGGCTCCCATTGATAATCTGACCAAGTGAAGGGCCAAGGCACGGAAAGGCAGCCTTCCAGAGACGAGGCGGCAGAACGTCAAGTGGAGAGCCAGATGGCTTCTGCCTCGCAACAAGCTTATTCAGCTCAGAGTATGAAACAGTATTGAGGGAGCTCAGGGTGGGTGGTGATGGAGGAACTGGAACAGGGGCAACAGAGTTACCAGAAATAGCTGCTCTAATGACCGATACTTTATGAATAAAGAATTTGTGAAAATCTTCAGAGTTTCCAGCAGCTGTAGGAGACATGGAGCTAGGCTCCTGATACACCAGAACTGAGTTTAGCGTTTTGAAGAGAATCTTAGGATTATTGGAGTTTGTCTCAATGATGTCTGCAAAATAGGCCGTTCTGGCAGCCCTCACAGCATCCTGATAAGCAACCAGAGATGCTCTGAACAACTCACGCGAGACCTGTACGCCATCCTTTTTCCACTTTCTCTCAGGTATTAGTAAACAAAGGTTCACACTCAGGTAAAGTAAACAAAGGTGAAAAAGTACATGTAAAAGAAAAAAACCTAAAAGTCACACAAGCCCAGACAGTCCAACAGCGCCCACACTCCAGTCCCGTTATCACCAACACCGTCTGACCCATCATCTGGGAACTCGCAGTTTTATTTTCTGTCAGACTTGATCGAGTCCCACAGATCTCAGAAGACCCCAGTGCCATCGTAGGGCTCTGTTACCATCAGCGGTGGTGTTCTCCATCCTCACACCTAACGCGGGACCTTTATTCTAACAATGCGGCCTCCGGCGTTTCCAGTGCTGCCCATCACCTGGAGGTTTGTGTTGGTTCTCGTGAGGTCCCTGTCCCAACGCTGCTTGCCTCCAGCCTAGGGGGTATAGATTGTTTAATTAGGTAAATTACAGTAAATCGATTTTGCAAAAAACATATTGGTTTTATCCTGAGAGATGGTTTCCCAACTCATCACCGGGCCTAGAGTAAGACCCTGTGGTACACCAGACCTTGTCACAGACATCACATGTTGTTTCTGTCACATAATGAGGCCATCTTAGTGGTGTTATTGTCTTCTAGACAACATGGAGATCACCCAGAGCTTTGGGAGCTTCTTCAACACCAAGTATGCTGTGAAGGAGGAAATCCACACAAACTTCGAGGGAGTGGAGAGTCAAAGTGTCACGGAGCAGGATTACGACATGGATTCAAGGTGAAAGAAACATTCTCATCGATGGATGTCTCCTTTGTAAGTCTTATTTATTCTGCTATAAATTGACGATGATCTTTGTTGTTGTAGGTTCTCGACTCCAACATGTCAGACTGATGTGGTCAGAAGCTTGGACAGTCCCATAGATCTCAGGATCTGCTTCCTAAACGACTGGAAGATCGAGACCATTTCAAAGAAAAGTAAGAGCTGAGGAACTCAATCCAATAATCGATGCGTAGATATTTGACTGCAAAGCTGCGCTGAAGACATTAAAGGCTAATATAAGGACCCATAACAGGTTTAATCCTCTACGTGGAAGAGAAGACTCGGGCGTGTTTGATAGGTTTTCAGTATTTCATAAGGTTTGTCAGCGTCTGCAGAGCAGGTCTGAGGAAATGTGTTGTTCTTTGACTTTGTCCTAAGGACTGTTGTGAGTGAAGAGCTTTTGGGGGTGGCATGTTGGGTCCGACATGTTTTTAAAATAAAATAAGAAGCATTTATTGGTGAAAATGAACCCAGATGAAATCATGGTGATTAGGGCTGCAGCTGTCAAATATTTTTGTAATCGAGTACTCTATCGGGTCTTATCGATTAATCGAGTACTCTAATAAAACACCCTTTTGTGTTTGTAAACCATTATATCGAATAGCATGTTATAAAATATGAAAGACCTCTTAAAATGAGCAAGCAATTGCCAGTTATTCTTCAAGTTTTATTCAAAATTAGTTTTCAAAACTTCAGCACTTCAACTTTACTTCACAGTAAACAAATGCCTGTGCAAAAAATAAATATACAACCTGAGCCCATTTTCCCCTCGTGCGAGAATCTGCCAGCCTGCAAGCCAGACAAAAACTAGGAGGATAACTGTTGAAGTAGCGCTGCGAGCGGCTGCGGCCCAAACAGAACCAGAACCGCTCACGGCGCAAACAGCTCGCCGGCTGTTTTCCTATTAACACGTCTGTTTTAATTTCTACACTTTTTTTTTTTCTCACACAATAACAAGGATTGCTGAGAAAGCATGTTTGCCGTGGTCTTATCAAATTATACAGATCACAAAACATTTATTTACTTTCTTTCGTTTTCCTCCGTCACTCATAAATACCCGTGTCCTCCTGCAGCAATCCCGAGGGACAACAAATATCAATAACAACACGGTAAAAAGTCCGTCGTGTCGTGTAAAAACTGCTATTTTTAGCACATTTTTAGATCCGACGTGTTGCTACCAGATGTACGGTGTGAGCTGAAACTGAGTGCTACAAACGAAAAAGTCACGCAGTGTCCGCAGAATATATAGCGGACCTCCGAGTCCGCTTGCAGAAGAGACATTTACATGTGGATGTTTCCTGGTCATGTGCGGCAGCATGGAGGATGTGGTGTTGTGGTAGGCTAAATCCATTTTACAGTATTTACACTGGACTACGTTTTCCGCCTTACGACGTGAAAAATGGTCCCACACCTTTGACATTCTCTGTCTTTTTCGCACTCCACAGGGGTCCACGTTGTCCGCCATGGCTTAAGAGAAAGTTAAGTTACATTCGCTACTCTCGTGTGCATTCAGTGCAGTGTGTCTGTATGTGCCATTCGAGGCCGTTTGCTCAGCAGATTGCTCTCGTGTGCGGCAGGCTTTACACACCCATCCTAAAACACCGAGCCAGCAGCCTGGATGACTTCCTACTTCCTCTCAATCTGTCGCCTCCCTTAACACTGATCAGAAGATCAAAGAACCCCTCAACTCAACTCCACCACCCCTGCCACATCAAAGATCTGTTGCTCCTCTCCACCCGTTGTCACGCCTACCACCACAGCACCCCGCTGGGCAGCTAGACTATTTGCCCCTCTGAAACAATCAGTGCATTTACATGGAGCGTCAGAGGACCAAATCACTGCCTGAAGTCAAACGCTTCACATGCCTTTTTACACCTTGTTCTGGTTGAAGTTGAAGCTAGCTGACCTGGGGCCTCATTCATCAAGCTTGCTTACGCACAAAACGGTGTATGAAAACTGCGTAAGCAACTTTCCACGCAAACTTTGGGATTTATGAAAGAAAACGTAGTGGAAAAATGTGCGCAACTTTAAGCTGACTAAGGACCTGGCTTACACACATGTTGGACATGGAGAGCACCTGCAGTGCTGCTGCTGAGAAGATACAATTATGAAATCCTGCAGCATTATCACTAGTCCTGCTTCGTTTTCACACAGAGCAAGACCCCCCCACACACACACACACACACACACACACACACACACACTGGTTAGTGCGCGTGACTTTCACTCGGGAGTCTGTGGATCGAATCCTAATCTGACCATATTTTATATTCGCCACAGATCTCTCTGACGAACTCACAACTAGGGCTGCAACTAACGATTATTTTCATAATCGATTAATCTGTCGATCATTTTTTCGATTAATCGATTAATCGGTTTGTTATTGTTTAGCTATTTAACCTATACAAGTGATGAATACATTTCAATTAAGAAAAAGAAAAACAGAATTGTGCAGTTGACTGCAATCTATTTTATTGCACATGAACACAGTCAGCGGTGTAAAATGAGCTAAACTGTGCAAAATATCAGTCCAGAATAATTTTTGGCATCAAAATATAAGAGGTAAATTCCATAAAAAATAATGTAGAATCTAGAATAGAGTTTGTAAGTGGTATGCATTGCTGGGGGGTGAGTGTCTTGTTCCCCATGTAGTTGTCCATCGTTGCTTGTTTTTTTCTGCATAAGAAACACAAATAAACTGAAATAAGTACACGTATAAAATAAAGCAGCACACACACTACAACACTAAATCAATATTACATTATTTGAATTAATTAACAATATACAGTGATCATTTATTTTGATAAAAATGTGTTGTGAGGCGTTTTACAGCGTTAGACAGTAAAACAGCCTTTTAATAGTAAAAAAAGGACTTTCTGAATTTCTCCTGTATTTAAAAATTGAAAGCGTACAACTATGCCGCGTTATAGTCACCTGGACACAGCTCGTCTGTATATTTTTCTCCGCGGAGTTGTCCTTTTTGAATGAGGACAAGAACATTCTTATAAACAGACGTGCTAAATTTGCCAAGCGCATGATACACAACACGGAGGAGATTCACGATTGCATCTAGTCAATCAGAAGTAGAACACCGTAGACTGACGCTTAGTGACCCTTTGAGCCGTTTACAGACAAGCCACGAACCAGACCCGAAAGAGTACGTTTTGTTCAGATCTCGGTCATTGTTTCGTTTTCCTGTCTCCCAATGTGGCCCCGCCCACACATTAGAGACTGTTTAGCTGAAATTCTCGCCTACTGCCTCCGATTGGCGAGTAGAATCAGCTAGCGGGGGCTTGAATCCATTTTGTTCTCCTTAGCACACAAAAGCTTGCTGTAGCGTCACAAGCGCTATTTTTTAATGATGCTACATGGTTAAAGAAGCGTCCCGATACGTGGACGTCCTTGTTACCACATCTACGCGCCTGTCCTGGACATCGGCACACCTGTTGCTGGCCTGGTGAAGAGCATCGGGAGAACCGATGTCAGCAGGAAACGAGCGCTTCAGCACCACCCTAGACCAGTTGTGGCATATTGACGACTTTGGGATTCTGGTCCCTGGGATGTCCTCAGCTGTAAGGCGTATGTGTTGTTGGACAGTTTTGCTCCAGCCACTTGAATGACGTTTCCTTTGTGTTTCAGTGATGAAAAGCCTACCGTTTCAGCTGCTGCAGTTTCCCGCGGGCCTACAGGAAGCAGAGTTTTTTAGCCTGTTGAGGTCCAACTTTCCTCTTCTGGCAGCTGATGGACCCTATGACTTCTTTGTGACCAACAAAAGCGGGAAACTACAGCTTCTGACAGTGGAGTCCATGACACCAGAGCAGGTCTACGGGGCTGCCGGGACGTCTGACCTCTACCTCCGACCTAAGGTGACTGTCTGCTCCACACCAGCTTTGAGGACAAGCCTCGGGGCCTGGCTTAGGGGCCCAGAGGCCTCGGGGCCTGGCTTAGGGGCCCAGAGGTCTGCAGACGGATGTTAAAGTAAAAGCTCATGAAATAATGAAACAAATGTTTCAGCTTCCAGAGAGAGTCCAGGCCCAAGGGGACGATGCTCCAGCTTCACCCTCCACCAGGTACGCTGAGCACCTTTCTCCTAAACCTGAACAGGATGGTCGCTTACTCCGGGTATCCGCAGGGTCTTAAAAAGTCTTAAAAGTCTTGAATTTAATTTTGAGAATCCTCCATATATAGTCAGGTCCATAAATATTGGCACAGTGCTAACATTTTAGGCTCTATACACCACAATGGATATCAAATGAAACAAACAAGATGTGCTTTAGCTGCAGACTGTCGGCTTTTATTTGAGGTATTTACATCCAAATCAGGTGAACGGTGTAGGAATTACAACAGTTTACATACGTGCCTCCCACTTGTT
>SSNQ01034059.1:154569-191403 GCA_006942095.1 Nothobranchius kuhntae | reverse complement strand
ACCAGCAGAAGAGGAGCATCTGCCGAAGGCTGTTCTTGCAGGAGCTTGGGAGCTCCATGGTGAGACCAGCCCAGGCGAGGCGCACTCGCTTGCCGCGGTCCAGCAGCGCTGCAGCTTTGTTGCAGGTGCAGCAGCAAGCGGAGCCAGCTCCAGCCCAGGAGCAGACAAAGACAAAATGCCACCTTTGCAGGGGGCAGAGGAGCGTGCATGCACGCTTTTGCCAAGCATGTGGACAGGCTGTGTGCAAGGAGCACTCAACAGTTGTGTGCTCAGCCTGCAGCTGTTAGCTCGCTCCCCTCTGTGTCTCTCTCTCTCTCTCTCTCTCTCTCTCTCTCTCTCTCTCTCTCTCTCTCTCTCTCTCTCTCTCTCTCTCTCTCTCTCTCACACACACACACACACACTTTTTCTTTGTTCGTGTGCTTTAATAAAGTGTTCAGCTGGTTATCTTTCTAAGTGCATTTTTTGTGCTCTAATGACTTTAACGTGAGTATTTTCGAAAATATGACATTACACAAAAACTACAAAGTGAGCAAAAAATATTTTTATGCCTATTTGTGACACTCCAAGGCTGTGAAAACTTACCCACAAAAAAGGTCATCTGGACATAACACACAAAAAATGATTTGATTTTTTCATTTTTTGTACAGTTTTCAAACTTCGGGTTTTGCTAATAAACCTGGCAATGAAGGGGTTAAATCTGAGAAACACACACATATTTTATTATATTTTGTTAGGGCTGAAGTCAAGGATGAAATTCATGTAAAAAAAATTGGGACTTATGAAATATATAATATTTCTATGGGAAGCTTTCTAAGTGCATTTTTTGTGCTCTAATGACTTTAACGTTAGAAAATTTAAACGTTGGGTAAGGGTTACATGATTTCTAGATCTGAGACTAAATCTTTTTTAATTATATATTTCCTCGTGTTAACTTTGAGAGGTAACCTGTAACCGGGAGACAGAGACATGGTCACAAAGCTCCACCTGGACTGAAGCCAAACTGCAACAGTTGTAGAGGAAAGTTCGCAGACAGGAAGTGGGTTTGTCTATGCGGGACGCCCAAATGGTTTATCTGCATCTTCTTCAAACTCTTGAAATTAGTGTTAAAATCAATGAAACTACAAACTTCATCAGTAATGATAAAAGTTGTGTTCTGTAGCTGAAACTACACAAAACTTTGACTTCACCTACGGGAGAACTTTACTTGTTTTCACCCGGACTGTTTTCGTGGCTGCACCGCAACCCGGAAGCAGCTTGTTTAGATGGACGCGGGGAAGTTCTTAGGCCAGAGGAAACAAAACCATGTTTTACTGCAGCAGCGGAGGCTCGGAGCCGCTCAGCGTGGCTAAAGCCGACATCCTGAAGTCCGTCATCACCGAGAAGCTGACCACGGCCGCCCAGGAGATCTTCGCGGTGGTGGAGAGGATCGTAACCGACTACGAGGCGGAGGCTTCGGGCTTCAGGCAGCAGGTGGACCGCCAGAGGAGGCAGCTGGAGCTCCTGCAGCCTCGGGTCAAACTCCTCAGAGAAGGTCAGTGGGAGGCTGGAGGTGGTGCTGAGAGACTTCTGAAGGTTCATTACTGACACGTGGAGGTAAGCATGCTGTTTTATTGTGAATAAAACAGAGGAGGTCCCAGATCAGCTCAGCCAGGTGGTCGTTAGTGAGGAGCAGCAGCCCACCCAGCAGACAGGTGAGTCCCAGCAGCTTCACCCCAACCATCGTCCCACTCACCCGTTGAACTGACATGTCCTGTTCAGATGTAGAAAAACCCGGACTCCTGGACTTTCTCTGGTACAACGACGATGAGGAGGAAGAGGAGGACGCTGCTGATCAGGAGCAAAAGGAACAGCTGTTGGCTCAGCCCACTTCCATCTCCAGAGGAAAACAAGATCATCTGAAGGATCCAGATTACGAAATCCCGCCAAGGTTACTCATCCCAGTTTCCTGCTGTGGCCGTTCCCTAAAAACTGGTCTGAGACCAGCTTGGCTTTGGTGGTTGTGTCTGGGATGAGAGGACCTCCCGTCTACTGGAGTCAGATTAGAGTTCAGCACCCATCTGTTTTCATTTTCTATGGTTCTGACCTCAAAACACCAGGAAATGAGTATAATCCTAATCTAGAAGATCAGGAGCACAGGTTACATTTAGTACTGGATCACGTTACCGTGGAGATGAGAGTTCAAGGTAAAGTCTCTTTAGTCATCGCATGCTGGTGAAACTACCGATTTGACTCATCTCGGAGGGAAGTGGTGAGCTGGAGTCGAACCCCGATCTCCCAGTCCCAGGGTGGACTTTACCTCGAGGCCAGAAGAGAGGGAGATGTAGCGATGTCATCTGCGTAATCTAGCACCAAATACATACCAGAAACAAAAAGGTAAAGTGGCTGCTCCTCTCCTCCAGATTATCGTCCAGACATCCATCTGAGAGGCCCGGCAGACCTCGGCTCAGTGACACACAGAACCACCTGGACCTGCGGGTGCGGCTGCTGGAGGACTCTCACACCCAGGTGCTCTCCAACATCGGTACGGTCTGAAGACTCCACCCAGATGGAGATTGGATTAATCTGGATTATGAGATCCCTTTTTTATTTCCTCCCAACTTCTGAGTCTGTGATCATAAAGTAATGATTAGTTAACTTTCACAGCTCTAACAAAGTTTTGATCCGTGGAAAAATCTAGACCAGGGGTCGGCAACCTGTTCCCATCAAAGAGCCATTATTACCCGTTTCCCACAGTAAAGAAAACACCGCAGCAGCCGGGGCGTTGTGGGCGGGGCCTACCCTCAGACAGCAGAGCGCTGCTCACAACAGGTGACAGCAGCCGGTACCGGTCGCTCGTGTACGTCAAAGTTATCTTTCATAAGAAGATAATCAATAAAACGATTTATATAAAGTGGATCCAGAAGTTGTAGCCCGTCTCTGCTACAATATTTAGATATTTTTCACCCTGTTGGTGGTTTTACTGAGCAGGTGCCACTTTTGTCATACGTTTCTTTTTAAAACATGTTCAGACTGTTCAGAATACAAATCCAGGCTCTCTCACGTTTGATTGTTGTAATTAAACTTTGTAGGTGGGGAAGGTCAGAAAAGGATCCGATCATTTTGTTTTTCCCTCATTTACAGTGACGGAGATAACGGCGCAGTGCGCATGGCTCTGGTGTTAATCAAGTTAAATTTTATCGCTTTGCAACAATTTTCACAAGAAAACAGAACAGTTAAAAACAGGGCTTGTGTTGACCGGATAGTTCCCGTATTTGACCGTTTATTTTGACGGAGAAAGAATAGAAAGAACTACCCCGACGCATGCAGACGAACTGACACTTTATTCGTTACGCACATCGCAGATGTAGCTAAATCACTCAAGAAAAGATTTCCTTCTGAACATCTGAGCTGGACACTGCTCAGCGCAGCTCACTGTCAGCGCATATGTGCACAGCGAGCTGAAGATGTGGAGAGGGGCTTGGAGCGCGTTGCAGAATCAGAGCGCATGCAGGAAGATTCCTCCGACTGAAGCGAGTTTTCCAAACCCGGTCTCTCAGAGAGACTTGTCACTTAGAAAAAGTTCCCTGATTATGAAACTTTGGCTGAATAGTGCTTGTTCCTGTCTCCAATGTGGCGACACATCCAGGAGCCGTCTGAGGAGAATCCCAGAATCTCACATCCTCTTCAGCTCAGGAAGCGCCGATATGATTACGTACAAGCGTGACCCGGTCTCACAGTAAGACCGGGTTGGACCTGTTCAGGTTTACGCAGACAATCTTTACATTTAGAATTAGCTTACAGATGTAAAATTAATGCAGTAAAATATAAAGCTTTTTATTTAAATATCCATTCATTATTTTACAAGCACAGAGAGCCGCATCAGATGGATGGAAGAGCCGCGAGTTGCCGATCCCTGCTCTAGACTTTCTGACCTGTATGGAATACACCAGATTATCAGAGGAGATCTGAGGCTCAGCCACGCATGAGTTCCTGTCCCGACTCGCTGTGTTTGTTCCAGAAATCCATTTTATTTGTTAAATTCTGATTTCCCTACCCGGTTGAGCTCATCGGACCCTAATGATGATGTCATCTTCTATCGGGGTTGCAGATGTTTGTGTTAGATTATAACCAGCATCAGTGTTGTGCCTGAACGAGTTCATTGAACGATCGTTCATGAACTCGTTCATATTTTTGGAGAACGTTAACTGAACTTGCTCCATTTTGGTCTGATGAACGTTAGCGTGAACGCGCTCATTCTGGCGTTTGTGAACGCCGCTCTGAACGCAGTTCAGCTTGATTCAAGAAGGTGCCAGATTGACAAGGCGCCTTTCATACAAATGTTTGTCTAAAGCCATGCTGGCTAAAAGAGGGAAAATATCAGATCTGGCAACCCAAGTCATCGAGCAACACCGCGCCTGCATGAAAATACAGAGGGAGATTCAGTGATTGTAGCGACATGCAGCCAGCTAGCGTCAATGAGCAAAGCAGCCTCTTCGTATGAGCACCTTAAAGAGTTTTTTCAAAAGGTCAGTGATGATCCAGACGGGAAAAATATTACATTTCTGTTTAAACTTTGCCCGCCGGGTTTCAAGAAGCAACTCCGAACATCAACAACGTCAAAATCAAACTTGAAATGGCACGTTGAAGTAAAGCCCCCGGCTAGCCTTTCAAGATATATGCAAGTTATTAAACAATCAAAAGACACGGCCACGACGAGCGGCTCCTCTACCACCCAAAACCAGATAACGGCATACAGTAGCAGTAGCTGTGTTTTCATTTCCCAGCCGCAGGTAGACGACCTAATATTGCAGTATATCATCAGAGACCTGCAGCCTTTAAGAACAGTGGAAAGCCCCGCGTTCATAAACTTGATTTATGATTTTGAATTAATAATTCCTCATTAAAAAAGATTCAAACTGCAAATCTTTCCTCGTGCTTTTGGGAATGTAGGAGTAAAAGCTGCAGCTGGGTAAGTGTGCGGACTGAATGGGTAGCAACAATTTGAATATACCAGGATTCTGAGGGTAATATCTCACTACAGCATAGTGGGTGGAATAAAGAACTATGAACTAGTTCATTTGAGGAACTATGAACTTAGTTCAAAAATATGAATTATGAACTTTGAACTGAACTAGTTCATTTTAAACTGCATGAACTGAACTTTGAACTAGTTCACAAATACTGTGAACTTTCCCAACACTGACCAGCATCAGGTGTTGGATTAGGACCTGCATCAAATGGGAGATTAGGGCCTGCATCAGATGGGAGATTAGGACCAGAATCAGGTGTTGGTGCCAGATTAGGACCAGTATCAGGTGTTAGATTAGGACCAGAATCAGGTGTTGGTGCCAGATTAGGACCTGCATCAGGTGTTAGATTAGGACCCGCATCAAGATTAGGACCCGCATCAGGTGTTAGATCAGGACCTGCATCAGGTGTTAGATCAGGACCTGCATCAGATGGGAGATTAGGACCTGCATCAGGTGTTAGATCAGGACCTGCATCAGATGGGAGATTAGGACCTGCATCAGGTGNTTAGATTAGGACCAGAATCAGGTGTTGGTGCCAGATTAGGACCAGTATCAGGTGTTAGATTAGGACCAGAATCAGGTGTTGGTGCCAGATTAGGACCAGTATCAGGTGTTAGATTAGGACCCGCATCAGATGTTTGATTAGGACCCGCATCGGGTGTTAGATTAGGACCAGCATCAGGTGTTAGATTAGGACCCGCATCAAGATTAGGACCCGCATCAGGTGTTAGATTAGGACCTGCATCAGGTGTTAGATTAGGACCCGCATCAGGATTAGGACCAGCATCAGGTGTTAGATTAGGACCCGCATCAGAGATTAGGACCCGCATCAGGTGTTAGATCAGGACCTGCATCAGATGGGAGATTAGGACCTGCATCAGATGGTAGATTAGGACCTGCATCAGATGTTAGATTAGGACCTGCATCAGATGTTAGATTAGGACCTGCATCAGATGTTAGATTAGGACCTGCATCAGATGTTAGATTAGGACCTGCATCAGATGTTAGATTAGGACCTGCATCAGGTGTTAGATTAGGACCTGCATCAGATGTTAGATTAGGACCTGCATCAGGTGTTAGATTAGGACCTGCATCAGATGTTAGATTAGGACCTGCATCAGGTGTTAGATTAGGACCTGCATCAGATGTTAGATTAGGACCTGCATCAGGTGTTAGATTAGGACCCGCATCAGGTGTTAGATTAGGACCAGCATCAGGTGTTAGATTAGGACCTGCATCAGGTGTTAGATTAGGACCTGCATCAGGTGTTAGATTAGGACCCGCATCAGGTGTTAGATTAGGACCAGCATCAGTGAGGGACTGTTCTGATCCTTGGAGGGTTTTTCCTTGCTGGAAATTCTGACGTCCAACTAAACGGTTACAGAAGTTTATATTTAATTTTCCTCACAGGAAGTGTTATTCCTTTTATTCCAGTGTTTCGGACCACTCCGGTCCGGGACCTGAAGTGTCCCCGTGGTCTACAGGAGTCAGAGTTTCTGGACCTCCTCAGGTCCTCCTTCCCTCAGCTGGCTGATGGAGAACCTTTTGATCTCTTCACCACCGACCTCAGCAGGAAGCTGCTGCCTCTGAGGGTCAAAGCTCTGACCCCAGAGGAGATCTACTCCACCTTCCGGTCTACAGGGAAAATGTCCATCTACGTTCGTCTGAAGGTTTAAGTCTGAGTAATTTCTGATCTAATGCAACCTACATGGTGATGTTCTCTAGAAGAAATCAGAGATTTCTTGTGTTAATCTGCTGGAACCATCTGAAGGTTCCAGTGTTTGTGTGTCTCTGAACTCATCTTCTTTAGTCCTCAGGGGGCAGCAGAAGTGAAGATCTGCATCCTCCTGAGAACCCTGATGATGAACCCAGATCCAGCTGTGCAGCAGCATCTTCTGGTCCCACCAAAGGGATTATGAGGTAATCTTAATCCAGACCACGACTCTCTGGGATTAGAGGATAGCTTCATCACCTTCTGTGTCAGGTTGGTGTCTGCTGGCAAGAGGAGACGTGGCAGACCTCGCCTTGGTGAAGAACCTTCTCACCACCTTCTCAGGCTCTGCTTGTTGGACAATCCCAACTCGATCGAGCTCCCTAATCCCGGTGAGGATGGAATCAGAACTCACGGTGAAGATGCTGCTGCAGGAACTCCAGCTAAATTCCAAATTTTTGCAGAGTTGCAGAAATCTTCGGTGCTGGACCTGAAATGCCCCCGTGGTCTTCAGGAGGAGGAGTTTGTGCATCTGCTGAAGTCCACCTTCCCTCAGCTTGTTGGAGATGACAGAAGATTCAGCATCTATAAGTCGGACCGAAACAAAAAGCTCCAGAAGGTCAGAGTGAAGAGCCTAACGCCAGAGGAGATCTACAAGAACATGAAGTCCACAGGGATCAGGAAGAACTTCATCTACATCAAAGTGAAGGTAGAATAGAGAAGAAGTTTGTTTAGGGTTAGACGTCTCCAGCAGAGGGAGGGGTGGGACCAGTCTCCAGTGAAGCTCTGATGTAACAAATCTGGAGGTGGAGTCTTCTCCCCTCACATTATGTCATGCATCTGGGGGCAGAGTCTTCCCCCCCCTACATTATGTCACACATCTGGGGGCGGAGTCTTCTCCCCCTACATTATGTCACACATCTGGGGGCAGAGTCTTCTCACCCACACGTGATGTCACGCATCTGGGGTCGGAGCCTTCTCCCCCTACATTATGTCACACATCTGAGGGCGGAGTCTTCTCCCCCTCACATTATGTCACACATCTGGGGGCGGAGTCTTCTCCCTCTACATTATGTCACACATCTGGGGGTGGAGTCTTCGCCCCCTCACATTATGTCACACATCTGGGGGCAGAGTCTTCTCTCCCTACATTATGTCACACATCTGGGGGCGGAGTCTTCTCCCCCTCACATTATGTCACGCATCTGGGGGCGGAGTCTTATCCCCCTACATTATGTCACAATCTGGGGGGGAGTCTTCTCCCCCTCACGTTATGTCACACATCTGGGGGCGGAGTCTTCTCACCCCTACATTATGTCACACATCTGGGGGTGGAGTCTTCTCACCCTCACGTGATGTCACATTTGGGGGTGGAGTCTTCTCACCCACACATTATGTCACACATCTGGGGGTGGAGTCTTCTCACCCACACATTATGTCACACATCTGGAGGCGGAATCTTCTCACCCACACATGATACCATGCATATGGGGGCGGAGTCTTCACACATCTGGGGGCAGAGTCTTCTCTCCCTACATTATGTCACACATCTGGGGGCGGAGTCTTCTCCCCCTCACATTATGTCACGCATCTGGAGGCGGAGTCTTCTCCCCCTAGATTATGTCACACATCTGGGGGCGGAGTCTTCTCCCCCTACATTATGTCACACATCTGGGGGCGGAGTCTTCTCCCCCTACATTATGTCACACATCTGGGGGCGGAGTCTTCTCCCCCTACATTATGTCACACATCTGGGGGCAGTGTCTCCCCCCCCCTACATTATGTCACAATCTGGGGGCGGAGTATTCTCCCCCTACATTATGTCACACATCTGGGGGCGGAGTCTTCTCACCCACACGTGATGTCACGCATCTGGGGTCGGAGCCTTCTCCCCCTACATTATGTCACACATCTGGGGGCGGAGTCTTCTCCCCCTACATTATGTCACACATCTGGGGGCGGAGTCTTCTCCCCCTCACATTATGTCACGCATCTGGGGGCGGAGACTTCTCCCCTACATTATGTCACACATCTGGGAGCGGAGTCTTCTCACCCACACGTGATGTCACACATCTGGGGGTGGAGTCTTCTCATCTTCACGTGATGTCACATTTGGGGGTGGAGTTTTCTCACCCACACATTATGTCACACATCTGGGGGCGGAGTCTTCTCACCCACACATTATGTCACACATCTGGAGGCGGAATCTTCTCACCCACACATGATACCATGCATATGGGGGCGGAGTCTTCACACATCTGGAGGTGTAGTCTTTAGTTGTACAGCAGAACTGCTTCTTCCCACTGCACGTGAAAGCGGCGCGAAACGGAATGCGTGGCAGTTGGCCGCCTTCATGTGGGATAAGTCTCTTTCCTCTGCAGCAAAGTGTGCCATTTTGGACACGACCTAGAATAGACCTTTTAAGTCTATTTTTTTATGCGCTACGCTTCCAAAACATGTCAAACTCTGCAGTTTAGATTGCTCCAGACAGGAAGTCAAACACAAAAGCAGTGTAAAACATCCTGAAACTTTCTATATAAGTCACATGCAGGTAAGTGTTCGTCATTTACTCTTATAACCTCGTAGCCGATGTAAGCAACCTTTTTTGATTATTGCAGCTGTTTTTGTCCTCGATTGTTATTGTATGTGGACCTCTGAAATCACGAGCGGTGTTGCATTTCTCCCGTGATTTTGTGACATCACGGGATCAGCTGTGTGGAACACTTTCGCTCCCATTTCACGTCAGAATGGCTCCCGGTTGGGAACGAGCTTGTGGGTAAAACGGTGCTATTATGTTACCCGACCGCTTTCACAGTCGGTGGAAAGAAGGGGCCATGTTAACGTGTTCCGTAACCAGACACTGGGGGCATTGTTTTACCCCGGTTTCACACTGCAAACATCAGCGCAACGAACAGCAACGGAGGGGCTCACCTGCGAACTTCAAAGCGGTCCTTTTCACACCGGGAGAGTCTTGGCCGCGGCACGGCTTCCTCACTGCACCTTGCTGTACTCGCGAGATTCTAAAATCCCTCGAGACTTCCGACACCTTCCTCTTGGGCTGTGCGACATGACGAAATATTTCGCCTGGACGATAGAAAATGTCTATCATTTTATATGAAGCTCTATCGTTTACGTCACGGTTAGGAGTTTTATGGCAGTATTTTATGTCAAAAATCCCTTTATGGCATGCCCCTGCACACTGCAAAACAAAACAAACGAGCATTGAGGAAAACGGCAGGGCACGCGTTCTACACCGGGTTCAAGAAGATGACCAGCTAACCCAAACCGAGGAGCTTGTAGGTAAAAGAGGGGCAACAACGTCTGTCGTATGGATGTGGTCTGGATATAAAAAGCCCGACGTGGACCAGACAGCATATATTTATGGGCCGCATGGTGGCGCAGTTGTTAGCACTGTTGCCTTGCAGCACAAAGGTTGCAGGTTTGAAACTCGGCTGCGGCCTTTCTGCGTGGAGTTGCGTGTTCTCCTCATTCATGCGTGGGTTTCCTCCGGGCACTCCGGTTTCCCCCACAGATCACAACATACCCTATAGGTTATAAATTGTAAGTCGTTTTGGATAAAACTGTCTGCCAAATAAATAAACATAATAAAGAAACAAACTACAGTTATTTGTAAAGTTTGCCGCCTCCCAGTCCCAACAACGGACTCCAACACCACAAATTTATTTTATCATCTGCGCAAAAACCATGACAACGAAAACAGGGACAGTTAATGAGCAAAAACTGCGTCGAGTGTTGGTTGGCGTAAGCGCTCATAATAAACTACAGACACAGATGCTGCAACAGGCTTTTACTCGTGGCACGCCGTACAGCCATAGCTCCCACAGATGGAAGGAGATTACTGCTGCGGTCGCCAAGCACATCTGCAGAGATATGGTGCCAGTCTACGCAGTCGAGGAACGTGGGTTTCGTGAGTTGGTGCAGACACTCGATCCGAGATACGAAATGCCCAGCTGAAAACACATGACCAAAGTCGTGTTACCAGAGTTATATAATGCATGTCGGGCCAAAGTGGAGGCGGAGATTCACAAGGGGGTGTTTTATGCTACAACAGATATGTGGTCAAGCAAAACGACACATCCATATATGAGCCTGACGATACATTTTATTGACCAAGATTGGAACCTCTGCAGCCGGCGTTGACAGACAAGTTATTTCCCAGAAGACCACACTGGGGAAATGATAGCCAAGGGACTCAGAGAAGCACTTGACTTGTGGGGACTGCAAGAATATCGCCTCGTCTGTGTCACCACTAGGGCTGAAACAACTAATCGATTTAATCGATTATAATCGATTATTAAAATAGTTAACAACTTTTTTAGTCATCGATTAGTTGTTTAATAATCATATTTTACTGCATAAAGTCTATTTTTTTACCACAATCTGACATCGGTTACAATCTGTTAAATTTGCCGCCAGTGTGTGGCAGTAATGAGCCACTGATCTACCAGTGGAGCTATAGAAGAAGAAACGAGCCAATAAGTGCCCTCGGTTTTCACGACGTAACACATCTTGCTGTGAGAGATGGTGGAACAAGAAGAAATACGGAAGAAAAATAGAAGCGACAAAACTGAAGAGAAACCCCGGACAAAAACCTCACGAGTATGGGAGCACTTCACTCTAGATGCCATGAAAAAACGGGAGACCTGCAAAATATGCAAAAACCATCTAGCATGGCACGGAAGCACGACGACCCTAAGTGAACATTTGAGACGAAAACATGTGGGGGCTGATGCAGCAGAGGAAAGTCCGGTGAATCCGGTAAGTACCAGAAAATAAACAATCTAACGCAGATCAAATTTGGGAGCTGAGTTCATTATAGTGGATGTTAAACATGTTTTTTTGCCGCATCAGTCTACGGTGTTCTACTTCTGATTGACTAGATGCAATCGTGAATCTCCGTGTTGTGTATCATGCGCTTGCCAAATTCAGCACGTCTGTTTATAAGAATGTTCTCGTTAAGAGAAAAACGGCACAAACCCATAACTATGTTCCTCATTCAAAAAAGGACAACTCCGCGGAGAAAAATATACAGACGAGCTGTGTCCAGGTGAATATAACGCGGCATAGTTGTACGCTTTCAATTTTTAAATACAGGAGAAATTCAGAAAGTCCTTTTTTTTTACTATTAAAAGGCTGTTTTACTGTCTAACGCTGTAAAACGCCTCACAAAACATTTTTGTCAAAATAAATGATCACTGTATATTGTTAATAATTCAAATAATGTAATATTGATTTAGTGTTGTAGTGTGTGTGCTGCTTTATTTTATATGTGTACTTATTTCAGTCTATTTGTGTTTCTTATGCAGAAAAAAACAAGCAACGATGGACAACTACATGGGAAACAAGACACTCACCCCCCAGCAATGCATACCACTTACAAACTCTATTCTAGATTCTACATTATTTTTTATGGAATCTACCTCTTATATTTTGATGCCAAAAATTATTCTGACTGATATTTTGCACAGTTTAGCTCATTTTACACCGTTGACTGTGTTCATGTGCAATAAAATAGATTGCAGTCAACTGCACAATTCTCTTATGTTTTTTTTTTCTTAACTGAAATGTATTCATCACTTGTATAGGTTAAATAGCTAAACAATAACAAACGATTAATCGAAAAAATAATCGACAGATTAATCGATTTTGAAAATAATCGTTAGTTGCAGCCCTAGTCACCACAGACAATGCCTCCAACAACATCCTTGCCCTTCAGCTCAATTAAATGACACGCCTACAGTGTTTTGGCCACCGTCTTCATCTAGCTATTGGTGAGTGCTTAACTCTAAATCGATCTAAAATGCACACAAATATATTTCAGTACACAGTAATCCCTTAGAGCAATGTTTCCTTGAAGGTTCTTCCCCCAACTCTGACAATGGTCAACTTCAGAGATCCCAGGAGGACTTCATTATATTTATCTGTACTGCTAGAATATTTTAACCTAAACTATAGATGCTAACAGCTTCATAATGTCTATTTACTAAAAATGTAATAAATAGTGTAAAAATAAAGTATTCATTATGGTTTAATTACTCCAACGTGTGTTTAGATTTTTAAAATTTACAGAGATAAAAAACAATGTTTGTGTAGACTTGGCATACATTCTAAAAGTCATAATTATATGATTAAATACTGTAGTATTTAGTCATATAATTATGACTTTTAGGCTGAGATAAAATCAAAGTTCTGTTATAAAAATGTCAATCAGGAGATAGAACTGTACAGTTTAAAAAAATTGTAATTGTGAAATAAAAATCTGCATTATGGGATACAGAAGTCATATACTTAAATGTATAATCTAATTTATATATATAGACATTGATTAAAACATGTAATTAATGCATTTTATTAGTCCTGTACACAGTGTAATATTTAAAAAGTACATAATCTTATGTACACAGAGAGGAGTGTGAAACTAAAGGAGGTGGCGCGAGCAGTCGGCGTCTGCAAGAAGATCGTGGCTGCCTTCTCCAATTCATGGAAGAGGAGACGGGAACTGGCCGAGACTCAAGCAGATCAAAATCCACCCTTGCCACCTCATCAGCTGTTCACAGAAACCCCTACGAGGTGGCGCTCTATGCAAGCAAAGGGCGATCGAGCAGGAGAAAGCTCTCTCACAAGTCCTCCGAGCCGACAAGAAAACTCGTCACCTGGTGCCAACTTGGCAGGATATGGAGGTTCTGGAGTCCATGAACAAGGCGCTGACTCCTCAAGGAGTTTACAGATGCCTTGAGCATATCTGCCTCTACATGTAGATGGTGGTGCAGGAGAAGTCTGGGTGGCTACTCTTGAAGCTGGCTGCTGCTACATGTTGAATTATTTTACTGGCAGATGTTAACATGACCTACACGTCTTGCTTGGAGAAAAGTTCTAAATAAAATAAATATTTGGTTCCTACTACCTTTGTTTGGTATATCGTTTCAAACTGCATTGCCACATTGCAATTTTATATAAACTATTCATTCATTGAAATAAAATTAGCAGAAAAATTGTTGTATCGTGATGTATATCGTCATATGAAATTTTGGCCATATCGCCCAGCCCTACCTTCCTGGCAAGACAACGAATTACGTCGAGATTTCCGCCATCCTTCCTTATCGAGAGATCACAACCCCCCGTGAGGAATCGCACCGTTGCACTTCTTGAAAGAAACTGGTGGTAATCAAAGCCGTTCGGTCACTCGTGCTGACGTAAGTTATATATAACGTTGCATTTTATTTAGAAAATAACCGGGGATTTTACACTGAAACAGTGTGGTTGCCTGTCTTGCACTATGTGAACTGCGGATTTTGACGAGTCCCAGAAGCGGCTCGTGGAAAAAATAGAACTTGATCCCATCTTTTTCGGCGTGGCACAGCATGCCGCTTCTGAGACGCGGCTGAAAATTGCCGCGTCGCAGCTGGTTTGAAACACTCCATAGACTATAGTTGGATTCTATTTGAAGCGGTGCCGCTTCGCTGCCGCTCCGTTCTGCTGATGCTTGCCGTGTGAAACCGGGGTGAGTGTTGTCTCCAGCCTTGTTTCTGTCTTCCTGACATTCCCGACTCTTGTCCCTGATGCTACGTTTTACCAACATCTCAGAGCCTCCTGACTGGGTCATTGTTGCTGATCTGTGAAGCTTTTCATGGCTGACGGGAGGTTCCATGTTGTCCACAGGTGTTGGGTCATACATAAGATACTTAAGTATGTTTCTGTCCAGACAGGAGATGATGAGGAGAGTGAGGAGGATCCAGAACCAGCTGATGGTGCAGCGGCGGAGCAGGAAGCTGGTTTAAGTTCAAGGTAAATTACCAGGAGGCCTCAGAGCTGATAGAAACCAGCATTCTGGCTGAAACGCGTTTTGTCTGCAGCTCTGCTTCTGAATGTCGTAAAAGACGGAGCGTCCTCTCCGGCTCATCGGCATTACAGCAACAGGACGTGGATCCAGATCAGGGCGGAACGGGGAGTGGAATGGAATTTCATGTTGGAGAGCAGGCTTTAGATGGAGATGACGACTGCAAACCGGAGCTACAGGAGAAGGGGAAGGCCAGTAAAATTCCCTGTAAGGTGTGTGACCTGCAGTTCCTGGTCCTGGGGTCTCTGACCAGACACGCCTGGCGTCATCTGGATGACCCTCTGAGCACCTGTGGGGTGTGTGCAGAGGGCTTCCCGTCTTCAGAGGAGCTGAAGAAGCACCTGTGGTCTCACCAGAACACCATGGACTGTTCCTACTGCGGGAAGACCTTCTTCTCCATGAATGGACTCAACAACCACATCTCTCTGCACACGGGCAAGCGCTTGTTTAAATGCAACATCTGCAACAAGAGCTTTCCTTACTTGTCGGCGCTGAACAACCACCACTGGGTCCACGTGGAGGACAAACCGCACAAGTGTGACCTGTGTGCTAAGGCGTTTGGGCTGAGGGCTCAGCTGCTGGCTCATATTAAGACACACAACAAGAGCGACAGGTTCACCTGCAACATCTGCGGCAGGTCTCTCTACGACCTCCGGTCTCTGATGCGCCACAAGATTACCCACACTAATGAGCGACGTTACGGCTGTGACGTCTGCGGCAAACGCTTCAAACTCCAGGGGACGCTGAGGGCCCACGAGAAGACCCACACAGTCCGAGAGCGGTCCTACCTCTGCCACATCTGCTGCAAAACCTTTGTCACCAACTCCTCCCTGACCAGTCACATGAAGACCCACAGTGACGCCAGGCCCTTCGTCTGTACCATCTGCTCTAAAGGCTTCCTAACCAACACTGACCTCAGGAACCACATGCGCGTCCACACGGGGGAGACGCCGTTCAAATGCACCAAGTGTGGACGCCTCTTCAAACTCAAGAACACCCTGAGGAACCACATCCTGACCCATACGGGCATCAAGCGCTTCATCTGTAGCGTCTGTGGGAAAGCCTGTTCTCGTCAGGAGCACCTGAACGTCCACATGAGGACACACAACGGAGAGAGACCCTACAAGTGTCAACTGTGTGAGAGAGCCTTCACCCAGAGCCACTGTCTGAAGACACACATGAAGAGCCACCAGACTGGGAAGGAGACTCTGGAGGTGTCAACTACACAAAGTCCTTCAGTCTGATGAGGACACGATCCGTGTTTGATACAAATCACTAAACGAATAGGGCTGGTACTCAAGGATGTAGAAGGTTTACATTAGACGTAGACTCTATCTGTCCTACAATGACTGTCTAACAGACTCTTGTAGAGATGCTGGCAGTGTTGGACCAGTGTTATTCTCTTCCACGTTCCCAGGCTTTGTAGGATAGAAGTTCTGACTCTGTGGAGCTTCCTGATCCCGATAATCCCGATTTAAATTAATGTCATGATTAATCCAGGCGGCGACACTATTGGACGGCCAGAGGATGTGTGGGTAACGACCAAGCCCCCACAATGCGGGTCTGAAATTGAGGCCAACGCGGAAATGAAATAAATTGCAGTTCTCATCCACTCAAAAGTGCTCATCTGCTGGGGGCTGGTGTCAGAAACGAGCAAATCCTCATTGACTATAATGTTAAAAATACCAATTTCACAGCAGAAATAAACATGTTTACAGCCTGGTTCCAAAACATGTTTTTGGTTTAATTGGGGGGTGAATTTTTTTGGCACTCTTTTGTTTAAGTGTTTTAAATGCCTAAAATTCTGACTAATTGATGAGCATCAGACCCACGTGACCACAGCATCAGACCCACGTGACCACAGAGCTAGCTCCGTGGAAAGGCCTCAGTCTGAGCCTCGGCCTCGCCTGAAAACTGTTCCGCGATTTTTAGTCTCTGAACTTAGACCAGTAGTTGTAGCGTTTGTGTATTCTTTTTTGGATATTTGTGCAATTGTTGGACAAAATGACTTGCTGTGGTATTAATTGCACTAATAGAGCGTCCAAGGAGTCTCCACTTCATTTTTTTCGGTAAGTAAAATTATATTTATGTATTTTAGGTCACTGCCGCTTTTGCACTAGCTGAGCTTATCAAAGTAGCTAGCTATCTACCATTTTAACATGTAGTGTTTAACCATGAAATTTAGATGTAATACGGTAAAAGAATTAATAGGGTATATGTCGATGGGTAAAACCCAGTGCATTTAACATAAAAATGGGTTGAAATATGACGGAGCTCTCGGAGGGACACTTCCGTGTTCCATTCTTCCACCCGGTTCTCCCCAGCGGTCAGCCCGGCACATCTCTGACCACTTTGGCGCCTGGCTGCTGTGTGGGCTGACCGCTTGTGGAGCTCTCAGACTCGGAGAGAGACCTGACCACAGAAATACTGCAGCTCGGTGAGTTGGTTGATGCTTGATGTTAGTCTCCAGAAGTCTGTATGCCATCAGATAAACTCGCTCGTTTTTTTATTTTTTGCATATTTGTAAAATAGCGGTGGTGGGGGTGACTAAATAACTATTTTGTCCACAAAGAGCCGCGACCGGGTGCCCTGTTCTCAGGGGAACTAGTTTAGTTTAATAAAATGGAAATTAGTTAATAAAATTGATTATTAAAAGGTTCATATCCTATCCAATAAGGCGATAGACTCAAGTGGTTCGTTTTATATTGTTTTTTATAAAGTATGCATTTTGTATTAATCTTTATCCTAATTTTAGACCGTTTACTACAGGTCATGATAAGCTATTAAGTATTTTAAACCCAAATGCTTAAGTACTTCTTTGTATGAAGTTTTCCTCTAGGTGATCCAGAGAGGCTTGACCTTTGGGCAAGCAACCAAAGAAGACAGTGCTGGACTCCCAATTCACACTCCCGCTTGTGCAGTGAACACTTTGAGAGTCATCACTTCACCACGGACTCCAGGGTACACACACACATTACTTCATATTTTGGTTAAGATTGGAAAAATTGAAGCATTAGCTGTATAATATACAGATGTTACATTGCTGTGTAACAAGAGAAAAATTTCCCCCTCGAATTGTCTGTGACTGGGGCTGTTTAGATGGGAAACAATCACGTTATTAATTTCCATCTAATTCTATGGATATTTATTCTGATAAACAAATAAATTTTTTGTCAGTCTTTAATGTGTAACTTTATATATTGGCATGAATGAAAAATATTAATTTTAAACTAAAACGTTAGGCTTTTAAGGAGAAATTAACAAAATAAACATTCTACTGGTGTCAAATAAATCAAACTGTAATATATATATATTTTTTCAAAGTCTGGATTCTGGAGCAAATCTAACAACATATGCTTTATAAATAACAAACACTCCACATGGCTTTTACACACACACACACACACACACACAGTGCTCTGGTGTACCAGTGTGTTTTTGAGATACAGAAATTGACCTTGTCTGGTGTGTGTGTGTGTGAATCTCTTTTTTTATTTTTTATTTTAGGGGAGACTTTGCCTGAAGGACACAGCCGTACCTACAATCTTCTCTTCCTTTAAGGTCAAAAAACATCTTCCGAGAAGGAAAGTACAGGTAAGTAGGGATGACGAGGTAAGTGACAACCCCATTGGTTTTGTAAATAGTTTTGAGAAGGTTGCAGATGTAGATGTAGGTGTAGACAGTGCCATAAAAGTTGCTGTTGATCTGAGCAATATAATGATGCGTGAAGACTCACCGCAAGAGGTCTTTGTTACTCAATATGTAACACATGATGACATTCCTCTGGCAAGCAGTTGAGTGTGATACTGCTCATTCTGGTCACAGTGTTCAACACCAGAATGACTCAGACTCTGGTCAGTTTAACGCTGTGCCATTACAGCCAAATAGCATCCTGAGTGACCATTGCTATCAAATCAGAGTCTCCCAAAACGCTTAAAAGGAGAGTTCTGTCAGCAAATGAAAAGGTACGTGTAGTTCAGAAAAAGCTTAGATTGCAGACCCAGAAGACAAGGAGACTGAAGGCAAGAATTTCTTCTTTGAAAAGTGTCACCAAAATTCTTCAGAGGAAACTTCTAATATCAACTGAATGTGCCTCTCTTCTTGATGGTTTGGATGGTGTTCCAAAAGAGTTGTTTCAGAAAATAAATCGGAAGAAAAGATCTTTTTCTGAAAACTTGAAGCAATTTGCAACTACACTGCATTTTTACTCTCCTAAGGCTTATGACTATGCTAGAGAACTCAACTGTCCACCTTTGGCTAAATGGAAACATTTTTTCAGTCTGGCTAAAAGTCTGTTTAGTCTGTCTCATAATCATGATGTTATGTCATATTGAACAACAGTTGTATTTGATTCTAATTTTAATGATTCTGTTTCAGGTGGAAATGCTGTGTGATTCCTGTGTCCTGTGACCCATGACCTGTGTCAGCCCGGTTCTGGATGTGGCCTTGCTGAGTTCTCTGTAGCAAGGAGCTCGGCTATCTGGGAGGTGGTCTGAGTTGGTTCTGTGCTCTGTGGTGGCTGCTGGTTTCCTGGTGCTTGTGGCAGTTCCAGAGTGCACCTGATCCTTGGAGGTCTCACACTTCACATCCCAGCACACGCACGAACACATGCTTGTTGATGTTTGTTGTTCAGTTGTTCATCCCACGTTTTCTTGATTATTGTTAGAAATGTTTCTTCACAGCGGGTTGCTGTTTTTTATGTTGGTTTCCTAGTTGTTTTTATTTTTCTCTCTTATTTACTTGTTTGTCCTCTATCAACCCTCTTTATTCCAGATTGGTTCAGCATTTACATGCTGATGTGGCGATACATAACCCAAACCAATATTACAATAACATACATTTCTATTCAAGGGGAACCTCGTACACATTAAGGCTCCTCTTGATAGAGCAAATCTGTTCAGCACATTCTGACAGACAGACCACCTTTCTTCTGTCATGATGCTGTACAGGACATTTGTAGAGTTTTTCTTTTTAAAGATAAATAGTATTACATTTAAAGAGCAATACTTTCACATTATCATTTTCCCACACTTTCTGTATAACTGTATTTTGTTGTTTTTCAATAAAGAATGACAAATTATTTAAGTTTATGTTTTTTTTAGCACACAAATATATATCTGTAAACAATATCTACAAATATCTACAAAGCTAATATTTACATAACAAGTATGATTGGGTTTTGCAATACGGCACTATGTTATTTTAGTAAGATTTTTAAACCAAGTAAAGTTAGTAAAGAACACATTTCTATTGGCTGCTAAGAAACTGTTGGACTCAAAACAGGCCTGTTGTAGAAACAACTTGGCATAAATGATTCTTCCTTTTTTGTCTTGACCAAAGAAATTCCAGTAATTGAGCAAAAACATTTATTTTTTTACATCACATTTTATAAAATAACAGGACACAAAGTGTCGGGACATTTAAAAAATACTTAAAATAATAAAAAAAAGGGCCCAGAGAGCTGCAGAGTGAGTGGAACATTGGGTTGTGAAGGAAGAACAGAGTTGTCAACAGTGTTATGGCTATAGATTATGGCTATAAATTATATCAACAACACATTAGCTATAACAGTTAGGGATATGTTTATCCTGTTTGCCTGAAAATAAATCTGTCCTAAAGGCAAAATTCAAAAGCAGCGAGACTCCCACCTGGAAGTCTTTCACCGCTTTTGGAGCTGGCCATTAAGACAATCGGCAATATTAGTTAAAAAATATCATTTCCCCTATTTGTGAAATGAACTTTGTCTGACAAAAATATCCCTGGACTGGCATGTCTGATGTGAGAACATCACACATCACAACAACAGCACCATTTAAGTTAGAAATAAATGTAGCCGTAACACTGTTGACAAACCTCCTGGCCTTCTCAATTTTATCAGGTTTTACACCTGCCCTCCATCTACACCTTTGGGTGATGGATGACATGATGATAATCATATGAGGATGTAGAAGGTGAAGCTGGTGCAGGTCCCCCTTCATCATGTTGACCAGCTTCACACTGCTGACCACCCCCATGTCATTGCCGCCACAGTGGATGAGAAGGACATCAGGAGCTGCTCTTCCTCACAGGGAGTGGAAAAAGAAGGGGAGAAGGTCTTTCCACCTCAGTCCGCCCCAACCGAACCAGGAGACACAGACGTCAGGGAGGCCAAGGTTGTTGTCTCCGAGGGTCTCTGGGCACCACGCCTCACGCAGCTGTCTCCAATGATCCAAATGGCTATGGAGAAAAAAAACAGGTTGGCCTAGCTGTTTGAAGTACAAAACCATTCATGAAGTGGTCAAGACAGGTACTTGGTACTTACCCCCAAATTCCACTACCTCCGCTCCGCTCCGGTCCGCCCCCGCCTTCCGCAGCCGCTCGCTTCCGAACTCAATTTTTACTGGTACCCGCTCTACAACGGCTCCACTCCGGTGCGGAGACCTGAGGGGGGCAAACAAGCATGCGCGGGATTTTCGAGATCTTGCGATACAGTCCGATAAATAAACGCGGAAGTTAGATCCAAACACCCATTGTGTGGGAGAAGCATCGAAATGAGCTGTTTAATCTGCCCATCATTGTGTTGAGAGATCAGCAGTGTTTGGATCAACAAAGTGTGACTACTTTGATAGTGGAAACTGTATTTATGGCTTATTTTTGTGCATTTAAACTTCAGCCGCCATTGATAGTTGTTAAAAGTTGTTAAACCTGTGCATATGAAACAAAAAATGCCTTTTGTTTCTCGATTTATTGTGAAAAACGGAAGATGTGCTTGCTCCTTTTCCTGTTGGGCCGTTGTGATTTCTGGCCATTTACTGCGGAGGTGTTCCGGCGTCCGGCAAAAATAGGATCGAATCTATTTTTGCCGGACGCCGGAACAGAGGGCGGCGCACGGCAGAGCACGGCCGCAGTAGTGGAATTGCTCTGATTGACTAGAACGGGACCGATTTTGCTCCGGCGTTCGTGTCGGAGCGGAGCGCAGCGGAGCGGAGGTAGTGGAATTTGGGGGTTACACTTGCTGCTTTGTGTAGCTGACGTTGACACAGGCTGCCATGTTGACCTTTTAACAGATCTAAGAAAAAAATGTAATAAAAGAATGAAACTTAAAAAACTCCCAGACCTCATTTCATGATTGCTAATCAGCTCTGGCTGATTTATTGTTTGGATCACAGTGAGTTACACTAATTCTAATATATTTTTATTTCTATTATACATACATACTTTTTAATTTTTATTTCCACATGACTGTTATCAGGCTGTCTTGTTCTGGTTCTCATGATAATTCCGTGTCTTCCAGCAAGTTATCTTGTTCTTACTTCATCTGTATAATGTCTCTTTACTTTTGGTGAATTGTACTGAGTCCAGAATAAAGGCTAGTTGGCTTTACTAGATAAAAACAAGTATTACGTTTTAGAAATATATGAAATGTATTTAGCCTGCTAATTTATCTCAAATATTAATAACTACCGTATTTTCCGGACCATGAGTCGCACTTTTTTTCATAGTCTGGCCGGTCCTGCGGCTTATACTCCGGCGACTTATGTACCAAATTATGTAGGCTATACCGCGCTGCTGCGGGCCGGCTCCGGACCAGGGATGAGCTCCCCTGCCCCGCTGGGAATAAAAAATACACAGCCATCACCTGCTGGAGACTATGGCGCACAGCTGCGGGCTGGATCCGACCCAGGTTTCAGCTCACTTGCCCCGTAGGGAATTAAAAGACACACAGCCATCACCTGCTGGAGCCTGTTGCGTGCCGTTGCACACTGGATCCGGCCCAGGTTTCAGCTCCTCTGCCCCACCATCACCTGCTGCAGCCTGTGGCGCACTGCTGCGGGCCAGCTCCGACCCAGGAATGAGCTCCCCTGTCCCACTGAGAGGGTTTCAACGCCGCCATCCTCTACTGGTGACCGTGGCGCTCTGCGTTGTTTATTCTGTTATTGTTACCGGTACTTGTCTTGCAATGTGAAACGCTTGGTCTCAGATTTTGTAAGAAAAATAATAAAATTTCCCCCCAAAATGCGACTTGTAGTCCAGTGCGACTTATACATGTTTTTTTCTTCTTCCTTATAAATTTAATGGCTGGTGCGACTTATACTCCGGAGCGATTTATAGTCCGGAAACTACGGTACGTTAAAAATATTGAAAACTTGCTCAAAGCAAAATATATTTTCATTAAGGAAATAACTTATAAAATTACTGATTTAATACTTTTTTATTCACAGAAAGATAGTTTTCACGAAAAAGTGCCGCAAACCTCCACACAAACTCCGTGTGAGCTTCAGGTCGCTGGTGTTCCATAGAGTTGGCTCCGGTTGTAGCTAGGTAGCTACCTCCATTAGCTTAGCTCCCACATCCGCGTTAGCTTCAGGTTAGCTTGTAGCTAGTTCGACCGGGTGTCGTCAGTTGATCCCAGCCTTACAGCCCCACCTTCAGCTCCACCTCTCTTCCCTTTTGTGGAATTGTCTGGGCTTGACGGAACCTGTGACATGGTCAAAATGGCGGTGGTGGCCACCTCCCATTTTTCTTCAAAAACGTGTTATTAGAGCCGATGGAAACCCATTGTCCAATATTTACATGTCAATAGTAACGGCAGAGTAATGCTGCCTCTTTACCTGGGGACATGTGACTCGTCTCCTGAAGCTTAAGGATTGTTTTAAGTTGTCCTTTCTATCTATTACTTTTTTCTATCGGATGACTTTTGACTTTTTTCATTTTTCTGTTTGACGGGGTGAAAACCATCTCACCTGTGATGCAGGTATGAATAAACATTCTCTCATTGTGTAGAAGCCAGACTAAGTTACTGATGTTGAGATGATTCATGGATCAGTGGAGAGACTCCCCTTCACCAGGACAGGTTCACACATGTGGGTACATGATAAAAATACTCCATTACTTCCAAAGGGAAACTTGAAGGTATGGTAACTGGTCCAGCTGGTTTGCTGAGGTAACAAAGCCAAGGGAATCGATGCATCAGGACATGTCTGGAGAATAGTTTGGATCTTTGTTCTGATTGGTTTAGAAAAGCCTCATACGTGAGGAGTAGCTGTAAAGAGGAGGAGGTCCAACCCAAAGCAGGTGTGGGTGAGGAGATGTTTCTGTCTGGTTCAACATCTGGTTTGCATCCTTTAGCTGATGGATGAAGCTTCAACTACGTGCATCTGATGAGGAAGAGGCTGCAGACGGAACAGCTGCTGCTCCGCTGGAGAAGATCCAGGACCACGGTCTCCACTCTGCAGCTCTTCATGGTTTCTAACTGAAACATGACTCCTCCATCTGCAAACAAACATCGACGAGTCCAAAAAACCAAATGTTGAGTAAAAATGTCACAAAGTTACAGCCGTAATAACTTGAGATGTGTGTGTGTGTGCGTGTGTGAGTGAGAGAAAGATCTGCTGTGGCGACTCCTGAAGGGAAAGACCCAATAACAAATTTTTGATCTACTCAGCCAATCAGAATCCTCTCCTGCTCATGTGAGGGTTAGGGTTGGTTATGATGGTGACCAGTGATAACACGGAACATCCACCAGGATGTTGTGACATCATCAGACAGGAAACTGGGCCTTTTGTCAGCCGTGCTTCAGTTTGAGATTCTTCTCTAAAACATACTGACAGTCGGGGGGAGGCAGACCCACTGGGCCACTGACCTCTGACCCCAGCACTGTCAGTGTGTGTGGGGGCTTGTATTTGTACCCTTGTGAAGACCGGATTTGGGATATTTACTAACCTTCTTACGACCGATGGTCCTTGTTAGGACCAAAACCCGGTCCTAATACGAAGTACTCCCTAGGGATGAGGTTTACAGATAAGATGTGAATTGAGTTTTTGTTACTGATAACTTTAGGAATACACTGGTTAGGGTAAGGGTTTGGGTTAGGCATAGTGGACTCACTAAAATGAATGGAAGTCAATGCAAAGTCCTAACATGGGTACACATACAAGAATGTGTGTGTGTGTGTGTGTGTGTGTGTGTGTGTGTGTGTTATAAGGTCACGAGTGGATCCAGCTCAGTGGTCACTCTGATGTTTGCTGTGTGTGTTTCGACACACAGATTAATCGTTTGAACAAAAGTGAATGAGATTAATTTGCTCCTGCGGATCCGAGGATGGAGTGGACCCCCGCAGCACCAGTGAGTGTTTTTGTTATTGTTTAAATAAAGTTTAGAATATTTTTACTGCTGCTTACAGGGAGGATTCTGTTTACTAATGAATTTATTTGATTGGATCGTCCTTTGCTTATTTAATCCAGTTAAGGGTTTACATCGGGATCAGCTAACCCCGGTCCTTAGATCAGGTGTGTCTGAGCATGTGGGAAATATGAACCCAGTAATTATTATAGAACCCATCCAGATAAATAACCCCTATCATCAGTATGTAAATAACAGGTTAAGTAATCCCAGATATCTGGATGATTTGATAGCAGATGTCCTGCAAGTCTGTCTGCATATGTGAGTGAGATCTACGGCTGTTCGTGGACAATTAACCTGTCCAAGTGTGTAGATCTGTGATTCATAGAGCAGTAATAATCTGGATTACACGACCGGCTGTGGCGACTTTTAAAAAGCTTTTAAAATGTTTCTTTTGTTTGGTTTCTAAACGATTATGGATGTTTTTATTGTGATAAAAGCCTGTAGTTATTTATTCTAATGTATGTAAATTAGGATTTTATAGTTGAGTGAGCTTTTATTAGTGAACGGTTAATGAAATTATAGGATTTTTGTTTTGTGTCCTTTTTGACTTGCATGAATTATTTTGCTGAAGGACCCCTTGAAGAGTAGTTGTCAAGTTTACCTAACGGGGATCCAACTAATAAACAGTAAACAAATAAACAGTCACCTGGTTGGAATCCATTCCACAGGTGTGCCTCTGATGAGCTCAAACTGTTCCTGAATACCGAGAATAATTACTAACAAAATAAAACTCTGTTTTCATATTAAAACACTTTTTATAATATTAAATCATGAATGTAATAATTTAGTTTCAGGAGGCGGAGCCAGTGGGTCAGAACCGGTCCGGACCGGGCTGTGGTGAGTACAGACAACTACAACAATAATAATAATAATAATGTAAACCATCTAACAGCTCCTTCACTCGCCCAGGTGACCGGCAGGTGATTGGGTGGAGTCCACCTGTGCATCAGCAGCAACAGCAGTACCCCAGTCTGACCAGTGGGGGGCAACATAACCCATCATCCACACACACCACAGCAGCTGTGAGTGTTCTTATCTAACACACACCATTGTTTTAATAGATAAAGACACCAGCCAAGTTCCTGTAAACTTATATTTATGATATATTTAGATGGGAGTCCAGTTTATCACCAGGAATTAGCCTGCAGCATAATCAGACCAGATTAAAGATTAGGATTAGATTATTTCACGTTTTAGGTTATGGGAAGGATAAAACTTTATTGATCCCATGATGGGGAAACGTGTCGGCTACCACAGCTCAGGTCAGATAGCAAGAGAGTGCCCAAGAAATAAAAATACACCAACAGTAGACACTTACGCAGTAATCGTCATGGATACGGGTTGTCATCATAGTCTTCATCACCCTCTTTATCATCATCACTATCATCATCATCTTCACCGTCATCATTATCATCATCTTCATCACCCTCTTTATCATCATCACCCTCTTTATCATCATCACCATCATCATCTTCTTCGTCACCCTCTTTATCATCATCACCCTCTTTATCATCATCACCATCATCATCTTCTTCGTCACCCTCTTTATCATCATCACCATCATCATCTTCTTCACTGTCATCATTATCATCATCTTCATCACCATCTTCACATCATCATCATCATCATCATCATCATCATCACCCTCTTCATCAACATCCTCCTCCTCATCATCATCTTCACCATCATTATTATCATCATCTTCATCACCCTCTTTATCATCATCACTATCATCATCATCATCTTCACCGTCATCATTACCATCATCTTCATCACCCTCTTTATCATCATCACCCTCTTTATCATCATCACCATCATCATCATCTTCATCACCCTCTTTATCATCATCACCCTCTTTATCATCATCACCATCATCATCTTCTTCGTCACCCTCTTTATCATCATCACCATCATCATCTTCTTCATCACCCTCTTTATCATCATCACCCTCTTTATCATCATCACCATCATCATCATCTTCACTGTCGTCATTATCATCATCTTCATCACCCTCTTTATCATCATCACCATCATCATCATCTTCACTGTCATCATTATCATCATCTTCATCACCATCTTCACATCATCATCATCATCATCATCATCATCATCACCCTCTTCATCAACATCCTCCTCCTCATCATCATCTTCACCATCATTATTATCATCATCTTCATCACCCTCTTTATCATCATCACTATCATCATCATCATCTTCACCGTCATCATTACCATCATCTTCATCACCCTCTTTATCATCATCACCCTCTTTATCATCATCACCATCATCATTATCTTCATCACCCTCTTTATCATCATCACCCTCTTTATCATCATCACTATCATCATCATCTTCCCCGTCATCATTTTCATCACCCTCTTTATCATCATCATCATCATCATCTTCTTCGTCACCCTCTTTATCATCATCACCCTCTTTATCATCATCACCATCATCATCTTCTTCGTCACCCTCTTTATCATCATCACCCTCTTTATCATCATCACCCTCTTTATCATCATCACCATCATCATCTTCTTCGTCACCCTCTTTATCATCATCACCATCATCATCTTCTTCGTCACCCTCTTTATCATCATCACCCCCATCATCTTCTTCCTCACCCTCTTTATCATCATCACCCTCTTTATCATCATCACCATCTATATCATCATCACCACCATCATCATCTTCATCACCCTCTTTATCATCATCACCATCATCATCTTCTTCGTCACCCTCTTCATCATCATCACCCTCTTTATCATCATCACCATCATCATCTTCTTCGTCACCCTCTTTATCATCATCACCCTCTTTATCATCATCACTATCATCATCATCTTCCCCGTCATCATTTTCATCACCCTCTTTATCATCATCATCATCATCTTCATCACCCTCTTTATCATAATCATCTTCATCATCATTATTATCATCATCATCATCATCCTTATTATCATCATCACCATCTTCATCATTTTCATCACCCTCTTTATCATCATCACCCTCTTTATCATCATCACCATCATCATCTTCTTCGTCACCCTCTTTATCATCATCACCCTCTTTATCATCATCACCCTCTTTATCATCATCACCATCATCATCTTCTTCGTCACCCTCTTTATCATCATCACCCTCTTTATCATCATCACCATCATCATCTTCTTCATCACCCTCTTTATCATCATCACCATCATCATCATCTTCATCACCCTCTTTATCATCATCACCCTCTTTATCATCATCACCATCATCATCTTCTTCTTCACCCTCTTTATCATCATCACTATCATCATCATCTTCACCATCATTATTATTATCATCACCATCACCCTCTTTATCATCATCACCCTCTTTATCATCATCACCATCATCATCTTCTTCGTCACCCTCTTTATCATCATCACCCTCTTTATCATCATCACCATCATCATCTTCAAAATCATTATTATTATCATCACCATCTTCTTCTTCATCATCATCACCCTCTTTATCACTATCATCATCATCTTCACCGTCATCATTATCATCATCTTCATCACCCTCTTTATCATCATCATCATCATCATCTTCATCACCCTCTTTATCATCATCATCATCATCTTCATCACCCTCTTTATCATAATCATCTTCATCATCATTATTATCATCATCATCATCATCCTTATTATCATCATCACCCTCTTTATCATCATCACCCTCTTTATCATCATCACCCTCTTTATCATCATCACCATCATCATCTTCTTCGTCACCCTCTTTATCATCATCACCCTCTTTATCATCATCACCCTCTTTATCATCATCACTATCATCATCTTCTTCGTCACCCTCTTTATCATCATCACCATCATCATCTTCTTCGTCACCCTCTTTATCATCATCACCCTCTTTATCATCATCACTATCATCATCATCTTCCCCGTCATCATTTTCATCACCCTCTTTATCATCATCACCCTCTTTATCATCATCACCCTCTTTATCATCATCACCATCATCATCTTCTTCGTCACCCTCTTTATCATCATCACTATCATCATCTTCTTCGTCACCCTCTTTATCATCATCACCCTCTTTATCATCATCACCATCATCATCTTCTTCGTCACCCTCTTTATCATCATCACTATCATCATCTTCTTCGTCACCCTCTTTATCATCATCACCCTCTTTATCATCATCACCATCATCATCATCTTCATCACCCTCTTTATCATCATCACCCTCTTTATCATCATCACCATCATCATCTTCTTCGTCACCCTCTTTATCATCATCACCATCATCATCTTCTTCGTCACCCTCTTTATCATCATCACTATCATCATCATCTTCCCCGTCATCATTTTCATCACCCTCTTTATCATCATCATCATCATCATCTTCTTCGTCACCCTCTTTATCATCATCACCCTCTTTATCATCATCACCATCATCATCTTCTTCGTCACCCTCTTTATCATCATCACCCTCTTTATCATCATCACCATCATCATCTTCTTCGTCACCCTCTTTATCATCATCACCCTCTTTATCATCATCACCCTCTTTATCATCATCACCATCATCATCTTCTTCGTCACCCTCTTTATCATCATCACCCTCTTTATCATCATCACCATCATCACATCATTATTATCATTATCATCATCATCATCATCATCATCATCATCATCACCCTCTTCATCAACATCATAATCATCATCATCTTCACCGTCATCATTTTCATCACCCTCTTTATCATCATCACCCTCTTTATCATCATCACCCTCTTTATCATCATCACTATCTATCATCATCATCTTCCCCGTCATCATTTTCATCATCTTCATCACCCTCTTTATCATCATCACCCTCTTTATCATCATCACCACCATCATCTTCTTCTTCACCCTCTTTGTCTTAATCATCATCTTAATCATCATCTTCATCACCATCTTCACATCATTATTATCATTATCATCATCATCATCATCATCATCATCATCATCACCCTCTTTATCATCATCACCATCATCATCATCTTCATCACCCTCTTTATCATCATCACCCTCTTTATCATCATCACCATCATCATCTTCTTCGTCACCCTCTTTATCATCATCACTATCATCATCTTCTTCATCACCCTCTTTATCATCATCACCCTCTTTATCATCATCACCCTCTTTATCATCATCACCATCATCATCATTTTCATCACCCTCTTTATCATCATCACCCTCTTTATCATCATCACCATCATCATCTTCTTCGTCACCCTCTTTATCATCATCACCATCATCATCTTCTTCGTCACCCTCTTTATCATCATCACCCTCTTTATCATCATCACCATCATCATCTTCTTCGTCACCCTCTTTATCATCATCACCCTCTTTATCATCATCACTATCATCATCATCTTCCCCGTCATCATTTTCATCACCCTCTTTATCATCATCACCATCATCATCTTCTTCGTCACCCTCTTTATCATCATCACCCTCTTTATCATCATCACCATCATCATCTTCTTCATCATCATTATTATCATCATTACCCTCTTTATCATCATCATCATCATCATCATCATCATCATCATCATCATCATCACCACCCTCTTTATCATAATCTTCATTTTCATCATCATTATTATCATGACTCTCTTTATCATCATCATCATCATCATCATCATCAAATCACCATCTTCACCATCATCATCATCATCATCATCATCATCTTCACCATCATTATTATTATCATCACCATCTTCTTCATCATCATCATCACCCTCTTTATCATCATCACCCTCATCATCATCATCATCATATCACCATCTTCACCATCATCATCATCACCATCATCATCATCTTCAAAATCATTATTATTATCATCACCATCTTCTTCTTCATCATCATCACCCTCTTTATCACTATCATCATCATCTTCACCGTCATCATTATCATCATCTTCATCACCCTCTTTATCATCATCATCATCATCATCTTCATCACCCTCTTTATCATCATCATCATCATCTTCATCACCCTCTTTATCATAATCATCTTCATCATCATTATTATCATCATCATCATCATCCTTATTATCATCATCACCATCTTCATCATTTTCATCACCCTCTTTATCATCATCACCCTCTTTATCATCATCACCATCATCATCATCTTCATCACCCTCTTTATCATCATCACCCTCTTTATCATCATCACCCTCTTTATCATCATCACTGTCATCATCATCTTCATCACCCTCTTTATCATCATCACCCTCTTTATCATCATCACCCTCTTTATCATCATCACCATCATCATCTTCTTCGTCACCCTCTTTATCATCATCACCCTCTTTATCATCATCACCATCATCATCTTCTTCATCACCCTCTTTATCATCATCACCATCATCATCATTTTCATCACCCTCTTTATCATCATCACCCTCTTTATCATCATCACCATCATCATCTTCTTCTTCACCCTCTTTATCATCATCACTATCATCATCATCTTCAAAATCATTATTATTATCATCACCATCTTCTTCTTCATCATCATCACCCTCTTTATCACTATCATCATCATCTTCACCGTCATCATTATCATCATCTTCATCACCCTCTTTATCATCATCACCCTCTTTATCATCATCACTATCATCATCATCTTCCCCGTCATCATTTTCATCACCCTCTTTATCATCATCACCCTCTTTATCATCATCACCCTCTTTATCATCATCACCATCATCATCTTCTTCGTCACCCTCTTTATCATCATCACCATCATCATCTTCTTCGTCACCCTCTTTATCATCATCACCATCATCATCTTCTTCGTCACCCTCTTTTTCATCACCCTCTTTATCATCATCACTATCATCATCATCTTCCCCGTCATCATTTTCATCACCCTCTTTATCATCATCACCATCATCATCTTCTTCGTCACCCTCTTTATCATCATCACCCTCTTTATCATCATCACTATCATCTTCACCGTCATCATTATCATCATCTTCATCACCCTCTTTATCATCATCATCATCATCATCTTCATCACCCTCTTTATCATCATCATCATCATCTTCATCACCCTCTTTATCATAATCATCTTCATCATCATTATTATCATCATCATCATCATCCTTATTATCATCATCACCATCTTCATCATTTTCATCACCCTCTTTATCATCATCACCCTCTTTATCATCATCACCATCATCATCTTCTTCATCACCCTCTTTATCATCATCACCCTCTTCATCATCATCACCCTCTTTATCATCATCACCATCATCATCTTCTTCACCACCCTCTTTATCATCATCACCCTCTTTATCATCATCACTATCATCATCATCTTCCCCGTCATCATCTTCATCATCTTCATCATCATCATCATCATCATCATCATCATCATCACCACCCTCTTTATCATAATCTTCATTTTCATCATCATTATTATCATGACTCTCTTTATCATCATCATCATCATCATCATCATCATCATCATCATCATCACCACCCTCTTTATCATAATCTTCATTTTCATCATCATTATTATCATCACTCTCTTTATCATCATCATCATCATCATCATCATCAAATCACCATCTTCACCATCATCATCACCATCATCATCTTCTTCGTCACCCTCTTTATCATCATCACCCTCTTTATCATCATCACCATCATCATCTTCTTCCTCACCCTCTTTATCATCATCACCATCATTATCATCATCACCCTCGTTATCATCATCACCATCATCATCATCATCACCATCATCATCTTCTTCGTCACCCTCTTTATCATCATCACCCTCTTTATCATCATCACTTCATCATCTTCTTCGTCACCCTCTTTATCATCATCACCATCATCATCTTCTTCGTCACCCTCTTTATCATCATCACCATCATCATCATTTTCATCACCCTCTTTATCATCATCACCCTCTTTATCATCATCCCCCTCTTTATCATCATCACCATCATCATCTTCTTCGTCACCCTCTTTATCATCATCCCCCTCTCATCATTTTCATCACCCTCTTTATCATCATCACCCTCTTTATCATCATCACCATCATCATCTTCTTCGTCACCCTCTTTATCATCATCACCCTCTTTATCATCATCACTATCATCATCATCTTCCCCGTCATCATTTTCATGACTCTCTTTATCATCATCATCATCATCATCATCATCATCATCATCATCACCACCCTCTTTATCATAATCTTCATCTTCATCATCATTATTATCATGACTCTCTTTATCATCATCATCATCATCATCATCATCATCATAATCATCATCACCACCCTCTTTATCATAATCTTCATCTTCATCATCATTATTATCATGACTCTCTTTATCATCATCATCATCATCATCATCATCATCATCACCCTCTTTATCATCATCACCATCATCATCTTCTTCGTCACCCTCTTTATCATCATCACCCTCTTTATCATCATCACCCTCTTTATCATCATCACTATCATCATCATCTTCCCCGTCATCATTTTCATCATCTTCATCACCCTCTTTATCATCATCACCCTCTTTATCATCATCACTATCATCATCTTCTTCGTCACCCTCTTTATCATCATCACCCTCTTTATCATCATCACCATCATCATCTTCTTCGTCACCCTCTTTATCATCATCACCATCATCATCTTCTTCGTCACCCTCTTTATCATAATCTTCATTTTCATCATCATTATTATCATGACTCTCTTTATCATCATCATCATCATCATCATCATCATCATCACCCTCTTTATCACTATCATCATCATCTTCACCGTCATCATTATCATCATCTTCATCACCCTCTTTATCATCATCATCATCATCATCTTCATCACCCTCTTTATCATCATCATCATCATCTTCATCACCCTCTTTATCATAATCATCTTCATCATCATTATTATCATCATCATCATCATCCTTATTATCATCATCACCATCTTCATCATTTTCATCACCCTCTTTATCATCATCACCCTCTTTATCATCATCACCATCATCATTATCTTCATCACCCTCTTTATCATCATCACCATCATCATTATCTTCATCACCCTCTTTGTCTTAATCATCATCTTAATCATCATCTTCTTCATCATCTTCACATCATCATCATCATCATCATCATCATCATCATCATCATCACCACCCTCTTTATCATAATCTTCATTTTCATCATCATTATTATCATCACTCTCTTTATCATCATCATCATCATCATCATCATCATCATCATCATCATCACCACCCTCTTTATCATAATCTTCATTTTCATCATCATTATTATCATGACTCTCTTTATCATCATCATCATCATCATCATCATCAAATCACCATCTTCACCATCATCATCATCATCATCATCACTATCATCATCTTCTTCGTCACCCTCTTTATCATCATCACCATCATCATCATCTTCATCACCCTCTTTATCATCATCACCCTCTTTATCATCATCACCATCATCATCTTCTTCTTCACCCTCTTTATCATCATCACTATCATCATCATCTTCAAAATCATTATTATTATCATCACCATCTTCTTCTTCATCATCATCCTCCCTCTTTATCACTATCATCATCATCTTCACCGTCATCATTATCATCATCTTCATCACCCTCTTCATCATCATCATCATCACCATCATCATCATCTTCATCACCCTCTTTATCATCATCACCCTCTTTATCATCATCACCCTCTTTATCATCATCACCATCATCATCTTCTTCGTCACCCTCTTTATCATCATCACCCTCTTTATCATCATCACTATCATCATCATCTTCCCCGTCATCATCTTCATCACCCTCTTTATCATCATCACCCTCTTTATCATCATCACCATCATCATCTTCTTCGTCACCCTCTTTATCATCATCACCCTCTTTATCATCATCACCCTCTTTATCATCATCACCCTCTTTATCATCATCACCCTCTTTATCATCATCACTATCATCATCATCTTCCCCGTCATCATTTTCATCACCCTCTTTATCATCATCACCCTCTTTATCATCATCACCATCATCATCTTCTTCGTCACCCTCTTTATCATCATCACTATCATCATCATCTTCCCCGTCATCATTTTCATCATCTTCATCACCCTCTTTATCATCATCACCCTCTTTATCATCATCACCATCATCATCTTCTTCGTCACCCTCTTTATCATCATCACCCTCTTTATCATCATCACCATCATCATCTTCTTCGTCACCCTCTTTATCATCATCACCATCATCATCTTCTTCATCACCCTCTTTATCATCATCACCCTCTTTATCATCATCACTATCATCATCATCTTCCCCGTCATCATTTTCATCACCCTCTTTATCATCATCATCATCATCATCTTCTTCGTCACCCTCTTTATCATCATCACCCTCTTTATCATCATCACCATCATCATCTTCTTCGTCACCCTCTTTATCATCATCACCCTCTTTATCATCATCACTATCATCATCATCTTCCCCGTCATCATTTTCATCACCCTCTTTATCATCATCACCCTCTTTATCATCATCACCATCATCATCTTCTTCGTCACCCTCTTTATCATCATCACCATCATCATCTTCTTCGTCACCCTCTTTATCATCATCACCCTCTTTATCATCATCACTATCATCATCATCTTCATCACCCTCTTTATCATCATCACCCTCTTTATCATCATCACCATCATCATCTTCTTCGTCACCCTCTTTATCATCATCACCATCATCATCTTCTTCATCACCCTCTTTATCATCATCACCCTCTTTATCATCATCACCCTCTTTATCATCATCACCATCATCATCTTCTTCATCACCCTCTTTATCATCATCACCCTCTTTATCATCATCACCATCATCATCTTCTTCGTCACCCTCTTTATCATCATCACCATCATCATCTTCTTCACTGTCATCATTATCATCATCTTCATCACCATCTTCACATCATCATCATCATCATCATCATCATCATCACCCTCTTCATCAACATCCTCCTCCTCATCATCATCTTCACCATCATTATTATCATCATCTTCATCACCCTCTTTATCATCATCACTATCATCATCATCATCTTCACCGTCATCATTACCATCATCTTCATCACCCTCTTTATCATCATCACCCTCTTTATCATCATCACCATCATCATTATCTTCATCACCCTCTTTGTCTTAATCATCATCTTAATCATCATCTTCATCAACATCTTTGTCTTAATCATCATCTTAATCATCATCTTAATCATTATCTTCATCACCCTCTTTGTCTTAATCATCATCTTAATCATTATCTTCATCACCCTCTTTGTCTTAATCATCATCTTAATCATCATCTTCATCACCATCTTCACATCATTATTATCATTATCATCATCATCATCATCATCATCATCACCCTCTTCATCAACATCCTCCTCATCATCATCATCTTCATCACCCTCTTTATCATCATCACCCTCTTTATCATCATCACCATCATCATTATCTTCATCACCCTCTTTGTCTTAATCATCATCTTCATCACCATCTTCACATCATTATTATCATTATCATCATCATCATCATCATCATCCCCCTCTTCATCAACATCCTCCTCATCATCATCTTCACCATCATTATTATCACCCTCTTCATCATCATCATCGTCATCATCACCATCATCATCACCCTCTTCATCAACATCATAATCATCATCGTCACCCTCTTTATCATAATCTTCATCTTCATCATCATTATTATCATCATTACCCTCTTTATCATCATCATCATCATCATCATCATCATCATCATCATCATCATCATCATCATCACCACCCTCTTTATCATAATCTTCATTTTCATCATCATTATTATCATGACTCTCTTTATCATCATCATCATCATCATCATCATCATCATCATCATCATCACCACCCTCTTTATCATAATCTTCATTTTCATCATCATTATTATCATGACTCTCTTTATCATCATCATCATCATCATCATCATAGATGTGTATAAT
>SSNQ01034059.1:124169-149517 GCA_006942095.1 Nothobranchius kuhntae | reverse complement strand
CCAGATGACGATCTTTCTCATTTACAACAACTGTGTCAACAGCTGCTGTGAGATCCAACACTGGATCACCCCCATCAGCTGCTAATTCAAAACCTTCATCGGTGCAACATTTTAAAACCTCACTGGAAGATCTCTAAAATATTGAATTTATTAAAAAGTTCAGCAGTAGATTTGGACACATTTTTCTAGCACCTTATTCACAAAAGGAGTTTAGAGATTGTCCTGTAATCATCTGGCAGCGAAGCATCCATCCCAGGCTCCTTTAGAAGAGACGAACCGTCTTTAAAATCTGTTGGCACAAAACCAGAAGCCAAACTGCTGTTTTGCAGCGATGCAACTGCTAAACTTCCTAAAGCAGAAGTGGGGGCAGAACATCCTCCAGTCACTGGGTTTTTGCTCCTCTACCAGCCTAGCTAAGTCATCTAGCGAGACCGGTGGAAAAGAGATGCAGGTACAGGTCTGCACAAGGTCGGGATTAAAGGCTGTCTTTGCAGATTTAACAAGTTGCTGATAGGATTTCCACCGTTTCCTTAGGGCAGTCAGAGATGCATGCAGCTTGTCCGTTATCCACCACCACCACCCACCTTTTCCTTAGGGCAGTCAGAGATACGTGCAGCTTGTCTGTTATCCACCACCACCACCACCATCATTCTGCAGCGACTAAAGAGTCGAGGGAGTTTAAGTGTCTTCCACCGTGCCTTAGAGCCAATATGCTCCCTGTCCAACATTATCAGTGTTAATGTGGGTCACTGAGGCGTCTGCTGTCCAGAGGCAGCATGCTTGTGTGATGATGTCATGACCCCCCCCACCACCACTGTGGGTCTGCCCCCAGCAACTAAACAGCAGAAGCTAGAAGCTTCTGTCTCTTCCTGTTAGACAGCCGCTGCTGGAAAAACCCAGAGGTGTCCCCTCAGAGGATGGATCGAGCAACTGTTGAAGCCTATAACCTAATGCTGACATCTAGTGGCCACTCTGTGAACTGCAGCTAACCCAGACTGAACCCTTTTCTGTCCCCAGTCCTCTGTCCATCCCCTGGTCCCCCTTCTCCTCTACAGCGACAGACACCTGCCTCTCAAGTCTCCATACAGCCAGCCAATCAGAGAGCCTGCTGTCCAACAGGCTGACCCTTTCCTGTGGACACGCTCATGTTTCCATGGCAACAGTGTCTCCAGGTGAGCCGGAGAGGGTCCAGGCCATTCTTAACTGTTTAGGAACAAGGATCAACCATTTACCTGTTTACTCACCTGTTTATTTACCTGTTTATTCACCTGTTTACCTGGTTATTTACCTGTTTGCTTACCTGTTTACCTGGTTATTTACCTGTTTGCTTACCTGTTTACTCAGTTATTTACCTGTTTACTCACCTGATTATTTACATGTTTGCTCACCTGCTTACCTGGTTATTTACCTGTTTACCCACCTGTTTACCTGGTTACTCACCTGTTTACTCACCCATTTACCTGGTTATTTACCTGTTTATTTACCCACCTGATTATTTACCTGTTTACTCATCTGATTGTTTATGTGTTTGCTCACCTGTTTACCTGGTTATTTACCTGTTTCCTCACCTGTTAATTTACCTGTTTACTCACCTGGCTATTTACCTGTTTACTCACCCATTTACCTGGGTATTTACCTGTTTATCCACCTGTTTACTCACCTGGTTATTTACCTGTTTACCCACCTGTTTACCTGGTTACTCACCCCTTTACCTGGTTATTTACCTGTTTACCCACCTGTTTACCTGGTTACTCACCCATTTACCTGGTTATCTACCTGTTTACCCACCTGTTTACCTGGTTACTCACCCCTTTACCTGGTTATTTACCTGTTTACCTGGTTACTCACCCATTTACCTGGTTATCTACCTGTTTACCCACCTGTCCCCAGCAGCAGACAGCCCGTGAAGAAGCCTCTGAATGCCTTCATGCTCTACATGAAGGAGATGAGACACCAGGTCCTGCAGGAAGGACAGGAGAGGGAGAGCGCCGCCATAAACCGCATCCTGGGCCGCAGGGTGAGTCGTGTGGTGATGTCACAGGGGTATTCACACCTGTCTGGCCATATTTCTAAGAGAAGCCCCTCCCCTTGTCCTTCAGTGGCACGCCCTGTCCCCGTCAGAACAGTCCAAATATTACGACCTGGCCCAGAAGGAGAGACGGCTCCACCTGCAGCTCCACCCTGGCTGGTCCGCCAGGGACAACTACGTACGTACGACACGTATGACATCATCATCATGGAGAGGTGATGAGGACGAGTCTCATCTTCTTCCGTTTCAGGGGAAAAGGAGGAGGAGGCAGAACCAGCAGCTCACTGGAAGCTCCGGGTCCAGGTCCTCCTGCAGCTCCGTTAGAGGAGATCAGGTTTCATGTCTGGGTGGTTTCCTCGTCTCCAGTTAAACACGACTCATTCCAGCAGCTCAGCGCTTCTCGTTCAGCAGTGATCCGTTCACTTCTGAAGCAACCTACAGCCCTCTGGTCTCAAAACGCATGACCAACACCAAGCTAGCAGCTGCTGACCTTTAACCTCTGCCTGTAGACCTCATCAGTGGTTAATCCTGACCGGTTGGACCTGTGCCCCACTAAAGCTTCCAGCTGGAGTCCCATGACCTTCTTCTCCTTTAAAGATGGAAACCGGAACACGTGATTTATACTATCCACCGTTTTTAGATGTTCTGAAAGTTTAAAAGTACTTCATCTCTGATAAATGCAGCTCTCTGTAGCCACCCGTGCCTGAACGGCGCTTTAGAATAAAGGTTACAAAAACTACAGAGCTTCTCAGTGAGTCTTCATCATCATCATCATCATCATCAAGTTTTATTACACATCAGAAAAGGCTTTTTACACATTTACAATACTTCTAGAAAACCTCTGATAGGGACAGTAAATCGGGCCTTTCCTCCACTCCAGAGGGACGTCTGGGCACTCGTGTCTGCGGCCGTCTTCCACACCGGCTGCCGAACATGAAGTTATGAAAACACAAAGTGAGCAGACACTTTTCTTTCCCAAGGCTCGTCGTTCCGTCTCTTCTGAGTGGATCTTTAGATGCTTTCTGGAATTAACCTGGTTGCTGAACTCCACTGATAAAATGTTTACAACATTCAGAACAGAGGAGGGCTCATCTTGTTGTAGAAGACGTGTGGATCTTTGGATTTATGATCTCTGGGTTTCTGCTGATATATCGGATATTTACAGAGCTGTGGGAGGGGGGCTAATGGAAAATCTCCCAGAAGGTTACTGCAGGCAATGGGCGCTAGCTTCTCTCCAGCTAGCGGACCTCATCCATCCAGCTGCTCCATATGTAGCTGCGAGGTCCACCATGAAGATGAGGTAGATGATGGCTGAAGGTTGGTTGTGATCCAGGACATCTGGAACCTCTGCAGGCATCAGGGTGGGCGGACAGATGGTTCTCCTCACTCCACCCGCTCTCCCCCCACCACCCTGTACCTCTGCCGGCAGGACGACAGCAGCGCCAGCGGCGACCAGAACACCACCGGAACCGTCGTCTGGACGTTCTTCTCCAGGAAGTCAAAGATCGGGTTCCACCAGGTCCTAGACAGGAAGTTGTTGGGAGCTCGGCGCAGACCCTGAACACAGAAGAAGATGGAGATCAGCTTCCAGAACCGCAGCATCAGGACTGGTTCTGGACAGAAAAACGGGACTAGTGGAAGAACTGCAGCAGGATCAGGAACCTGAAGAAAGCTGAACGTTACAGATTCTAACATTCTTCGGACTCTACAGATGTTAGCGTGATGCGAATTAAATCTACACACAGTTCTGCATCTAGAACAACACAGAAGTTGGTTTAAATTGCAGCTGCAGGAAGCAGAAAACATCGATCCACATTGATAATAAAAACACAGAAGCTCCAAAACTAAACAATCCATAAATATCAGAAAGCATAAAACCCTAAATTATCTGTTTAAATATAGCGGCAGGCAGATCAGAGGTTCGTTCACACATCCGCCTGACTGCTGCTCCTGCTTCACTTCTCCCTCCTCTGACCACCAGAGGGCGGCAGAGCCTCCACTTACATGAGAGTTAGCCAGAGTGTGGTACCACCAGAAGATCCTGGTGGTGACGAAGTAGGCAATCACCACGTCGATGCTGTAGTGCTCGTGACCTACGAGGATGCAGATGACTCCAGAGGCGCTGAGGGCCCAGCAGAACCAGTGGTACCACCACATCCAGCTAGGTGAGTCTGGACACACAGAACAGGGTTCTTTTACTCTCCGGGCTCCGAGCGGCCGCTAACAGGAGCACCAGGGACTCGTTAGTAATGGAGACAGATGTTTGAGCTCATTAAACCTGCTGAGTCATGACTGGTTATCGCCTCACTTTTATAGAAATTAGTCCACTAAAAGCATTTTTACCCTAAAAATGAGAAGTCTCTGCAGCTCTGATGTTTTAGTTTAAACGGCTGTAAATGTTCCTCTATTTAAAGGTTTAGAACTACTTTGTTTTAATAAAACCGCAGATTAAATAATCATTTATCTAACCTTGTCAAAGAAAACCAACAATATCTCTTTAATTGAAGATTTCAGATGAAGATATTAGAATAACTCCTGCTGGCAGAACTCAGCTTCATCAGGATCAGAACCTCGGAGTGAACCAATTAAAACATTAACGTTGACACTTCATTCATCAACAAAAACTCCCCTTTTGTCCACATGGGGGAGCTGTTTGTTCTGCAGGAATTTATTACAGAGAGACGCTCTTCTGGATCTGATAGAAAATGATAGTGTGTGTGTGTGTGTGTGTGTGTGTGTGTGTGTGTGTGTGTGTGTGTGTGTGTGTGTGTGTGTGTGAGCATTCCTCACACTCTTTGATGAACAGGTAGGACAGCGTCAGCATGACCGTGTGACCGCTGTACAGGAAGTCTCCACACATCAGGTGTGACCCCGTTAGCGACAGACCTGAAACACCAAACACACACCTGCTGCTACTCATTCATGCAACACAGCTGGATGCTTTTCACAATAAAAGCCAATCAGTAAATGAAAAAATAAACAGAGGTTTTATTGTGAAAGGAGAACTTTTATCAGCCAATCAGTGAGCAGGATCTCAGTGATGTTAAACAGCTGGTGGGCGTTACCTCCTCCTGAGATCAGCTGGAGGATCCTCCAAATCTTCCCTGTTGAGTCATTGTAGAGCTACACGCACACGCACACACACACACACACACACACACACAGTTTATGCATGTCATGAGCTGTTAGGTGCTTAATTTAAAGAAGAGAGTGTGTGTGTGTGTGTGCATGCAGGGTTAGTACCTTGGGAGCACAGACCATGTGTTTCCCAGGCACGGGCAGCGTGGTTATGTACATGGTGACGCAGCGGTACATGTATAGCGTCCCGATCAGGAAGAAACAGCGACGGCCCACGATGGCCCTGGAGAGACCAGGACCGGGTCAGAAACACCACCAACATTATTTATATTTATACGTATTTAATGGTTTTAAACAGATGAGCTGGTTCTGGTTTTCAGGGCCGATACCGAGCCATTAGCATGAAGGCTAGCATCCATGTTAGCGTGAATGTTAGCAATACTCTAGCATGAATCGGGCATGAATGTTAACAAGAATGTTAGCATGAATGCTAGAATAAATTTTAGCATGAATGCTAGCATTAACGTTAGCGTGAATGCTAGCATCACTGTTAGCATGAATGTTAGCAATACTCTAGCAAGAATGAGGTAAAAATTTTAACAAGAATGTTAGCATGAACGCTAGAATCAATGTTAGCATGAATGCTATCATCAATGTTAGCAATACTCTAGCATGAATCAGGCATGAATGTTAACAGAATTGTTAGCATGAAGGATAGCATCAATGCTAGCATGAATGCTAGCATCAATGTTAGAATGAATGTTAGCAATACTCTAGCATGAATCAAGCATGAATGTTAACAGAAATGTTAGCATGAACGTTAGAAGAAGAAGAAATCAAGATAAAAATCACGAGGCGCTTCACAAAAACAAAAAAATGTAAAAATATAAAAAAGAATTTAGAAAATGATTAAAAATATATTTAAAATGAGCAAAAAATAGACAATTTGTGATTAAAAATGTTAAGAGAGAGAGAGTGAATAGGAAACAGGGAAATCAGTGGATCCTGAGGAAGGAGGAATAGGTGGGGAGAGCAGAATAAAGAGAGAGAGGTGAAGAAGGTCATACAAAAGCCAGCTTGAACAAGTGAGTCTTCAGCTGCTTTTTAAAGGAGACCACTGAGTCCACTGATATCAGGCTCAGGGGGAGAGAGTTCCAGAGTCTGGGGCCACTGCAGTAAATGATCTGTCACCTTTGACCTTTAGCCTGGTGCTGCACAACCAGTAGGCTTTGATCACTGGACCTCAGGGACCTGCTGGGGGTGTAGGGACTAAGAAGATCACCAATGTAAGATGGTGCTTGTCCATGTAAGGCCCTATAGACCAGAACCAGGATCTTGAAATGAACCCTGAAGTTGACTGGCAGCCAGTGAAGCTGGAGGAGAAGCGGGGTGATGTGGGTGTGTTTGGAGGACTTGGTCAGAAGCCGAGCACAGGTGTTCTGAACCACCTGTAGACGGTTCAGGGAGGTTCTGCTCAGACACGTGAAAAGAGAGTTACAGTAGTCTAAGCGTGAGGAGACGAAGGTGTGGAGAACCTAAAGGAGCGCTTTATATATAAAATGATAAAGGAGCGCGTCTTCCACAAGCGCTCCTAGCGTAAATACTAGCTGATGCTGGTAGTGATGGTGCGTTCATGAACAAAATATAAATCAAAAGTTTGAGTTTCAGATGGACTAATTCCTGATCACCGGTTAATCTCCTGGGTTCCTTCAGCTCTGCAACAGGACAGATTTTACTGTTTAAATTAGTTTTATTACTGCTGTCAGCTATACTTGTGAGGACATTTACCCGTTTTATTTACAGTAAAAACTGTAAAATTTAGTTCTAGTAAAAAATGCTTTACGTGTAAAACTAGAATACGTTTAGTAACATTTTAAATGTCTAGTCATAAGACCATTTTATACATAAAGCACGTTAGTCATATTAAAAACCTGGAAGTGAACTGATACTAAAATACATTTTCTCTAGGTGAGCTTCAAGAGGTAGTCCCCTAAACTAGTTTCCCTGACACAGCTGTGCCGTATCGAGAAAATGCCGAGAGTGTAAAGCAGTAATCAGAGTAAAGGGCAGCTTTTTTGAAGAAAACAGAAAATAAAACATGTTTTCAGTTATTTCACCTTTTCTGGTTAAGTTCATAACTCCTCATGTGTTCATTCATAGTTTTGATGCCTTCAGTGAGAATCCACCAATGTTAATGGTCATGAAGGTAAAGACAACACCCCGAATGAGAAGGTGTGTCCACACGTTTGGCCTGGACTGTAGTTACTCCAGATATTACCACGGGGTCCGGAGCTACCGTTCTGTTATTTGGATTCTATCTTGAGTTTATTTACGTGCTCTACATTGTTGTGTTTTCATTTTATCGACTAAGTCATTTACCAAGTTTTATTATACAACCATGTTAGTGATGATGGAAACATGTAGTTACTGAAAGGGAAGGTCTCAGAGATTATTCACCAACATGAAAATAATACAGCTGCATTAAAGAATACTAATCAATATTTGTAGTTTAACCAACTATAAGTTAGTGAACCCAGTATGTTTTTTTTTTTTTTAATAATCCTTAGTTACATAAAATATGGTCGTACTAGTTTGGGGGGTTAGGGTTACAAAACACACAGAAACAAAGCTGCAGCACATTAAAATAGCAATAATAATGTTTGCTAACTTGGTACCACTTCATCACGAACCAGTTACCCAGGTACAGGGTCTAAAAGACAGCTGGGTCGTGACCGTTATTAAGATAAACTCATAATAGTTGACTAAAGTTCTGATTTCGTTTTCTGACGTACCTGACACCAGTTAGAACGGGTAAGGGTTAGGGTGGTACCAGTGGGATAACTGGTCTTACTTGTGCTTGAGGAACACCCACTGGACCAGCCAGAGTCCCACCAGGATCAGTCCATTGACCTCGGTGACCGTGAAGGCCCAGGGAACGCGGTCCACATAGTCGAAGAACTTGTCGGGCAGTGGCGGGTTCAGAGACTTGTCCGGAACTCGCTCGTGGACAACGGTGATGATGACGGTGGTGAAGACCAGGTTGATGGCAGCGTAGAGGAAGGCCACGCCCGTCTTCCACCACTCGTTAGGGAGAGGGTTGTCGTGTTCGTCCGACCCGTTGATCTTATCGTATTCGCTGCGGTTCTTCAGACACCTGAAGAACCTGGTGATAGGGTCCTCCCTGAGCCGACGGCAGGGCCCGCACCACTTACCCCGGCTGTGACCATCACCCTCGTCTGTGGCCGGAGACGTAGAGGCACAGCGGGTAGGGCTACCGTTGGTAACCCTCTGTGAGGTAGTCTGTGTCTGGGAGTTTGATGAGCTCACAGATTCCACGGTGATCTGAACATCATTATCGGCGCGGATCAGCTCTGATGCCGCCATAGATCCAGTTTCTCAACCAGAGTCTCCGTAAAAGTCAGCCGATGATGACTAAACTCACAGCTGCTCTGTTTGTTTGATCTAGTCCAAACGAGTGGCTGATAACCCAGAACCAGGGTCTGACAAGTCCCAGTCAGTCCCGCAGGACCCCGGGGAAAGGTCCAGCGGAGACAAAAGGTCAATAATTCAATCAGAATCCGCTAACAAGGTTAAAGGTCGGCTCAGCTGATCAGGTCAGAGATCCAGCAGGAACCTGAAAACACAAATATAAGAATACGGCTAAGTAAAAACTACACTGGGTAGTAACAATGACTGGTCAGTAACATAAATACTAGTTAGTAACAAAGACTGGTTAGTAACATAAATACTAGTTAGTAACAAAGACTGGTTAGTAACATAAATACTAGTTAGTAACAAAGACTGGTTAGTAACATAAATACTAGTTAGTAACAAAGACTGGTTAGTAACATAAATACTAGTTAGTAACAAAGACTGGTTAGTAACATAAATACTAGTTAGTAACATAAACACAAACTACTTAAACCCTAAAGTACATGAAATGAGCCACAGTTTTCATTTATGGAATTGTAACTTTACTTTGTTGTGTGAAGTTTCATCCAGCAGGTTACTCTATTATAATTATCACACACACACACACACACACACACACACACACACACACACACACACACACACACACACACACACACACACACACACACACACACACACACACACCACACCCTACACATAGGCTCCTCCACCCGTCGTCAACATCAGGGGGAGGTTCTTTAGCACTGTCTGTCTCACCTGGGATCAGCTGGGCTCAGGTGCTGTTTACTAAAGGCTGAACAAGTCCAGCTCTGACCTGCTTGATCTTCAGTTGTTTTCTCAGCTGAAGAATGAAGAACCTGGTCCTGGTCCTGGTTCTGATGGACTAATTTCTGTTTCTTGTTTGTTCTTCACTTTAAACTTTTCTCAGATTTAAAAATAACTTCCTTGAAACAACCCATGTGGGTTTCGTGTAGAACCCATCTGGGTCCCATGGAGAACCCATCTGGGTTCCGTGTAGAACCCGTCAGGAGTCCAAAGGGAGCCAGTTGCAAGTGGAGGGAGTTGGAGACCAAAAGAGAATAAAATCTGGTAAATAGAACACGGAAACCACAGAAAGATCTGTCATTCGGGGTCTGCAGACATGTCCCCCGTCTCCCCATGTCCAAAACGTCCAGCTGAACTTCCTGTGACCCAAATATGAATCTGGTTTGTTACCAAACATGTTCACACATCTTCTGACCCTCATGAGTCTCCCACAGACATCATCCAGCAGGGTACTGGCTCCAGTTATGCACTCTGTCCGGCTCATCCCTTGAGTTAGAGTGAATTCTGATCATGTTTCTATACATCAGACCGAGTTACTTATGAGTCATGATTCTGCCCAATCAGAGAGCTCTGTATCTACCCCCCCTTTACCAGCCCTGGTTTGTTGTTGACACCTTTTCCACACAAACGTCCTTCCTCAGGATGATTTATGTCCCAGGAGGTTACAACATTTAACCCTTCAACATTTAGCTAAGAATGAAACTTAACATCTTTAACCATTAACATCAGCTCCATTAATTAAATGATAGCTTTAGCTTTTCTCCACCTGCAGCTAATCCCAGGACTATGAATAATCCGTCCCACCATGGTTAAACTGCTGTAGGATCAGGTCTCTGTCTCCTGTCAAATGTCTCTGCTGTCTCCTACTTCTGCAGAGTCCATGTGTGATGTTGACGTGTGAGGCTGGTATGTGAGTGAGAACCTAGAACCTGCTGCTGCAGGACGAGGAAACACACCAATAAAGTCACGATAAAAACTTCACAAAACCACGAAACTCACCGACGCGTTGGCCTTTCACCACGGAGGGATGACCTTTTAACCTCCATACATCCCGACCTGCAGTAAACCCCACAGAAGTGTCTACAGCTGACGCCCCTTTTGGCTGAAACAGCTGGTAATCATCAGCAAACAGTCGGTGTTGCTGATGTAGAGCAGGATTAAATGGTAAATGGCCTGTATTTGATATAGCGCCTTCTAGAGTCCTGGAGCCCCCCAAGGCGCTTTACAACACAATCAGTCATTCACCCATTCACACACACATTTACACACTGGTGGGGATGAGCTACAATGTAGCCACAGCTGCCCTGGGGCGCACTGACGGAGGCGAGGCTGCCGAGCACTGGCGCCACCAGTCCCTCCGACCACCACCAGCAGGCAATGTGGGTTAAGTGTCTTGCCCAAGGACACAACGACAGCGACAGACTGAGCGGGTCTCGAACCTGCAACCTTCCGATTGCGAGGCGAGCACTTAACTCCTGTGCCACCGTCGCCCCACGGTATAACGAGATTAAACAAAAACAGATTCAGCTTCATTGTTTCTCTGTAACAGAAGAGTTCTTAACCAGCGTTTAGACTCAGGAATAAATAAAGATGCTAAAGTAAAACATCCAACAGACGTTTCATCTTACGGTTTTATTTAAAACAAAGTTTTAATCTAATGAAATGTCAGCTTTTCCTAGGATGGAGGAATTTCTTTCTTCTCACAGACAGAGTGAACATTACTTCCGGGTGTTTTTGCNTCCACATAGTCGAAGAACTTGTCGGGCAGTGGCGGGTTCAGAGACTTGTCCGGAACTCGCTCGTGGACAACGGTGATGATGACGGTGGTGAAGACCAGGTTGATGGCAGCGTAGAGGAAGGCCACACCCGTCTTCCACCACTCGTTAGGGAGAGGGTTGTCGTGTTCGTCCGACCCGTTGATCTTATCGTATTCGCTGCGGTTCTTCAGACACCTGAAGAACCTGGTGATTGGGTCCTCCCTGAGCCGACGGCAGGGCCCGCACCACTTACCCCAGCTGTGACCATCACCCTCGTCTGTGGCCGGAGACGTAGAGGCACAGCGGGTAGGGCTACCGTTGGTAACCCTCTGTGAGGTAGTCTGTGTCTGGGAGTTTGATGAGCTCACAGATTCCACGGTGATCTGAACATCATTATCGGCGCGGATCAGCTCTGATGCTGCCATAGATCCAGTTTCTCAACCAGAGTCTCCGTAAAAGTCAGCCGATGATGACTAAACTCACAGCTGCTCTGTTTGTTTGATCTAGTCCAAACGAGTGGCTGATAACCCAGAACCAGGGTCTGACAAGTCCCAGTCAGTCCCGCAGGACCCCGGCGAAAGGTCCAGCGGAGACAAAAGGTCAATAATTCAATCAGAATCCGCTAACAAGGTTAAAGGTCGGCTCAGCTCATCAGGTCAGAGATCCAGCAGGAACCTGAAAACACAAATATAAGAATACTGCTAAGTAAAAACTACACTGGGTAGTAACAATGACTGGTCAGTAACATAAATACTAGTTAGTAACAATGACTGGTTAGTAACATAAATACTAGTTAGTAACAAAGACTGGTTAGTAACATAAATACTAGTTAGTAACAAAGACTGGTTAGTAACATAAATACTAGTTAGTAACAAAGACTGGTTAGTAACATAAATACTAGTTAGTAACAAAGACTGGTTAGTAACATAAATACTAGTTAGTAACAAAGACTGGTTAGTAACATAAATACTAGTTAGTAACAAAGAATGGTTAGTAACATAAATACTAGTTAGTAACATAAATACTAGTTAGTAACAAAGACTGGTTAGTAACATAAATACTAGTTAGTAACATAAACACAAACTACTTAAACCCTAAAGTACATGAAATGAGCCACAGTTTATATTTATGGAATTGTAACTTTACTTTGTTGTATGAAGTTTCATCCAGCAGGTTACTCTATTATAATTATCTCACACACACACACACACACACACACACACACACACACACACACACACACACACACACACACACACACACACACACACACACACACACACACACTCTAGGCCTAGGCTCCTCCACCCGTCGTCAACATCAGGGGTAGGTTCTTCAGCACCGTCTGTCTCACCTGGGATCACCTGGGCTCAGGTGCTGTTTACTAAAGGCTGAACAAGTCCAGCTCTGACCTGCTTGATCTTCAGTTGTTTTCTCAGCTGAAGAATGAAGAACCTGGTCCTGGTCCTGGTTCTGATGGACTAATTTCTGTTTCTTGTTTGTTCTTCACTTTAAACTTTTCTCAGATTTAAAAATAACTTCCTTGAAACAACCCATCTGGGTTTCGTGTAGAACCCGTCAGGAGTCCAAAGGAAGCCAGTTGCAAGTGGGAGGAGTTGGAGACCAAAAGAGAATAAAATCTGGTAAATTGAACACGGAAACCACAGAAAGATCTGTCATTCGGGGTCTGCAGACATGTCCCCCGTCTCCCCATGTCCAAAACGTCCAGCTGAACTTCCTGTGACCCAAATATGAATCTGGTTTGTTACCAAACATGTTCACACATCTTCTGACCCTCACGAGTCTCCCACAGACATCATCCAGCAGGGTACTGGCTCCAGTTATGCACTCTGTCCGGCTCATCCCTTGAGTTAGAGTGAATTCTGATCATGTTTCTATACATCAGACAGAGTTACTTATGAGTCATGATTCTGCCCAATCAGAGAGCTCTGTATCTACCCCCCCCCCCCCCCCCCCCCCCCCCCCCCCCTTTACCAGCCCTGGTTTGTTGTTGACACCTTTTCCACACAAATGTCCTTCCTCAGGATGATTTATGTCCCAGGAGGTTACAACATTTAACCCTTAAACATTTAGCTAAGAATGAAACTTAACATCTTTAAACATTAACATCAGCTCCATTAATTAAATGATAGCTTTAGCTTTTCTCCACCTGCAGCTAATCCCAGGACTATGAATAATCCGTCCCACCATGGTTAAACTGCTGTAGGATCAGGTCTCTGTCTCCTGTCAAATGTCTCTGCTGTCTCCTACTTCTGCAGAGTCCATGTGTGATGTTGACGTGTGCGGCTGGTATGTGAGTGAGAACCTAGAACCTGCTGCTGCAGGACGAGGAAACACACCAATAAAGTCACGATAAAAACTTCACAAAACCACGAAACTCACCGACGCGTTGGCCTTTCACCACAGAGGGATGACCTTTTAACCTCCATACATCCCGACCTGCAGTAAACCCCACAGAAGTGTCTACAGCTGACGCCCCTTTTGGCTGAAACAGCTGGTAATCATCAGCAAACAGTCGGTGTTGCTGATGTAGAGCAGGATTAACGAGATTAAACAAAAACAGATTCAGCTTCATTGTTTCTCTGTAACAGAAGAGTTCTTAACCAGCGTTTAGACTCAGGAATAAATAAAGATGCTAAAGTAAAACATCCAACAGACGTTTCATCTTACGGTTTTATTTAAAACAAAGTTTTAATCTAATGAAATGTCAGCTTTTCCTAGGATGGAGGAATTTCTTTCTTCTCACAGACAGAGTGAACGTTACTTCCGGGTGTTTTTGCATTTGACAGCTGACCGTATCGGTTTAACCAGACTCGGCTTCTCTCAGGTTTCTGTGTGCGTCCATCTCAGCGTCTCTAAGCGGTTGCTGTTCGCTGCTGCTTCCTGTTTACACAGCGACAGAAACTCAGCTTTATTAAGTTACAAACTCGAGAATTCAATTTGCCTCAATTATGGCTGATTCATCAACTCAAGACAGAGGAGAGTCCCATCCCAGAGCCCTCAGACACTCCTGCAGCCAAAGTTTGGTAATATGTGGCGGTTTAATGTGGAAAATAAATAATAACAACAGCTGTTACAAGTCCTAATTATTACTGCTCTCTACTTAAGCAGAAAATAAAACCAATCCACAATTCCAGCTGGTTTTATGTGACATAAACATAAAAATATACCTTTAAATAAACATCTGATGGCTGAAATATTAACTAAAGTGATGAATGTGACCCAAGCCTAAAAAAAAGTTTTCAGTAAGAAGTTTTTAAACTGAGCTACAATAACCGGACAAATATTTATTTGGTCATTTTCAGACTAAATAACAACAAAATCGACCTAAACTGTAAAATAAACAATCAAGTTGTTTCTACTAAATAACTGAGAAACACATTTAGGTGCAGAGAAAAGCAGGGTTAAATTTAACAGAAAAACTTTTCTTTTTTTAATAAACCACCCCTTCAGGACCTAAAAACGAGCCTCAGAGCTGCAACAGCTGTCAACAGATCGATTAATCGATAGTTTCAGCGTCGTTGACGCACTTTAAATCAAACTTTCAGACGTATTAGATACAAAATAGCTACAGCTTCTGGAGTTCACGTCCTTCATTTTGAGTCTTACGACATCCAGGTACACTCACCTGTCTGTAGACCGGAAGGAGCTATCTGCGTCTTTCCCCCAAAAACCGGTAAAACGGTTCTGGAAACTGGTTCCCCTCCAGGACTTGAATGAAAGCTAATCTTCCCAGCTCGTTTCCACACAAACTGGGATTTTCATTCTCTTTCTGCTAAACTTTTTCCTCTTCTTCTGCTCTGCTGAGTGCCAGAAACCAACCACGCAAAGCCCCGCCCCTTCCTCGTGCCTTTCCTTCAGGCCTGGTGTTGTTCAGATTCCAAATATGGCGCGTCTGATCCCGCCCACATCCGGTCTCTTCACCGCTGACTCACCGCTGGTCACCATGACTCGCCTGAGCTCGGATCCACTCGGGAATTCCCGTCAGTTCCGATAAACGGGTCTGTTTCAAATAAAACGATCTTTTAAAATTTAATCATGCTTAAAAAATAAACGTTTTGACTGGAAAAAACTGTAATATTTTATAAGTTCTGACTGAAAATGTTCTGCTTTACGAGGTTTTGAGGTTCCAGGAAGTGAGTGATCAGAATGTTACGACTGGTCAACGATAACTAAACAAACGTACTTGAAAAAATTTGAACTAAAATAGTTGAAGCTGAGTGACCGGAGGGTTAGGTCATTGGTGTAATTCAGAGCTACTCTTTCTAGAACACATTTCAGCAAAGTTGGAAGGAAAAAGGTGTTCCACTAGAAGCTGCTGACATAAGCCCTCTGTACAGCTAGACATGAGTTTTATTCATCATCAGGACAATGGACCAATGGTTAGTTTAGCCAAATGGTCATGGAAGCGTTTATCCAGCAGCGATAGAAGAAGCTGGCATGAAGCGCATGTCAGGTGTGTAGTAGACAAGTGTGTAAATAACTGCAGACGTGGGACGGTGAGCATTGCATCATTGACCACGACTTCCTGAGTGGGGATGGCGGTCGCTGCTCTGCTGCTTGAACCGATATAAAACCTGAACGTTAATAAAACAAGTGATTAGATTACTGGCATATCGTGTCCACGCATACCCACCAGCACTGCTGTCAGTTACAATAACTTTATAAAATGATCCATGTTTCCACAACCATACTGGAAAATACAGAAACGGCCCTTCTGCTGGCTCGGTCCTCTCAGGTTTCACACAAGCTGGGCTCTTAACCCTCTCAGGCTCAAAACAAGTTTTGATAAAAGGACGAACAACTAAGTCCTTCAGGGGAACTTCTGAGTAAAAACATGCTCATGAAATACGTGTGTGGAGTAACCCGGTAGGTTTTAACGTTGCTAATCTGCTACGCCTGCCTCCAGAGGGTTAAGGATTCAGAATGTCAGCATATCGCTATTGCTTCAGCAGTAAGTGACGTCACAGATCAGTGACGTCACAGATCAGTGATGTCACAGATCAGTGATGTCACAGATCAGTGCCAAAAGATGTCCACAGTCATGATAACAACAGTTAGAGCTTTTATTGTGTGAAAGTACACTTTTACATCATTCAGGGGCGTGTTGTAGTCTCAGACAGTGCACCGGTGTCTGATCTAAAGTCTAAACCGTCCTGTTGGATCAGAACTTCCAGGATGGTCGGAACGGGCTCACCAGCCACTGAGCTGCAGTCAGACTCCAGCAGGAACACGAGTCCAGAAGCACCAGAACTCTACATGAAACTGGACCTGTTGGTGGTTCTGGTTCTGACCCGACCCAAACACAACAGTCCTCTCTTGTTCTAACTGTGGGACCGTCAGGATCTGGATCTCCTTCACTTTTCATGAATCCAAGCTGCTGCTCTTTAGGAATGAAGTCTCAGGAGCAGCAGAGTCCTTTTTCATCCATCATCCATCAGATCCTTCACTCAGAGTTTCTCTCTGGTCCACAATCAGATGAATCAATAATCAAAGATCCATCAGCCATCAGAGGAGTTCTGGTCCTGATGTCCTCTGGTGGATCAGGAACCTGGACTCTCCCTGCAGATTGGGAGGCAGAGCTCTGAAATGTCAGATTAACTGTTTTAGTGTTCAGCATCCATCCTTTGCTCCAGACCCAACATCTGTACCTTCTACTGTCTCTCTCTGTGGGACGTTTCCGAGTCAGACTGAGGTCTCTAGTTGTCATCGGGTCTTTATTCACCGTGGTTCTGGTTTTGTAGAGCTGGTGCTGTTTGTCAGGTTCATCAGAACCATTCTTATATAGATGGGCGGTCCTGTCCAGGTTGTCCACCCACTCTTCTGTATACTCTTGTTTGGCATCAGCTGTTGTTCTGAAGGGCAGCACGACAGACCCCACCTGTTGCTTCTTCACCTGTTCGACTGAGTGAACAAAGATCATCATCATCCACACACACACACACACACACACACACACACACACACACACACACACACACAGGACTGTTTCAGCTGTTATTTTCGTTAAGGAGTGTGCACGTACAGCATGCGCGCCTCGTGCACGAGCCTACTATTGAAGCTGCCGTTACGCTTTTGGCCTGAGGGGGCAATCGCGAGCATAAACATTCAAAACTCCGTGAAGTCCCTTTAAGTGTGTTTTTTAAAAATACCTTCCATAGATCTCACACACCTGTTGTATTAACTTTTTAAAATTATTTTAATTCTCATTGTTTAACTGATTTTTAGTGATTGATTCTTTTTCTATAAGTTTTGACTCTAAGCTCTGGACAAGAGTCACACAGGGGCGTGTCCAGAGAGTGGCCTGGGGTAGCACATGCCACCTTTAGAATCTGATTGGCCACCCCAGGTGCCACCCCACTAAGTTCCAGTTTAAATTGACTTTACATTGTCGACAAAAGGCTTGGGTTGTAAACTCCAAAATAGTGTGTGGGTGCATGCACCTTTCACCTTGTTTTCTAGCCCAGGCATGTAGTATTAATATTATTTAATATTTTTTCATATTCACATACATAGTATTTAGAGTCCCACTCAACTCCAGTTGGTGGCAGTAATGCAACAAGAAGTGACTTGCTAACCACCACAAAGGTAGAAGATGAACAGGAAAAAAAAATGGTGATTGTGCAATGTGAAACTCAAAAATTCACTAGAAAGTAAATAAATAAACGATTTGTGTAAATAAATAAATAAGCATAACCATTGGCGCCACCCATGAATAAACAAGTGTCTCACATGGGCCACCCCATTTTAAAAGTCCTGGACACGACTCTGGAGTCACATATGTACCCACAGCAAACCCACTATGATTAAAAACACTAAAACATGTGTCCTGTATCAGAGCCACATGTGTGATGTTTGCTGGAAAAAAATCGCATTCAAATCGGTTCTGAATTCATGGAGTTATGGTTGATTTAACATGCTGACACTTCAATGCTTCTGTTGGGGGGGGGCTCAACCAATCCAAGATGGCGGCACCACCGCTCGTCAGCGCCCATAAAGCTCCGGACCCCATGTGACTCTCAGTTAGTAGACGCCATATTGGCAGGAAAAAAGGTAAACAAACATGGATCGTAAACATGAACATGAACGGATTGGCTTGGATTTTACTTCGTTGGAGTTTACTTCACACTTTAAAACTGAAGAAATCATTTTATATAGTCAGAAATTAAATAGACTAAACATCTCCGACCCTTACCGTGCCCCTGGGATACTTTTTAAAAATACCAGAAGCTGTCGGAGCGGACTTCTTACCGGATCTGGCGGGGAACTCCTTGGGATTTACCCGGAGGAGCTGGCTCAGGTGGCTGGGGAGAGGGAAGTCTGGGCCTCTCGACGCTACTGCCCCTGTAACCCGACTCTGGATACGCGGATGAAAATGGATGGATGGATGGACAAATAACAGATTTACATGTAAGTAGTTTAAATAGAGTGCTGTGCTGTTTGAATGTATAAACTGAACGCCAAGAGAAATCACTAGTCTGATTTTTTTCCGTGAATAAAATAAATATGTCAGGCAGGAGCGTCTCAGGATCTGTCTGAGATCTGTCTCGGAGAGAAAGATAATAGCAGTCCAAAGTGCTTTTTATGTGTGATCTGACAATTGATCAACCATTGCTTAAGAATTAAATACAGCTTAGCCGGTTAATTGCTGTGATCATAAAACACGTAAACGGCAGCACGCAGAACTCACGAGGCAACGTTTTACGTGATGTTTACTTGTTGCTATGAGTAATAAGACAGAAAAAGCCACGCCAAAATAAGTTTAGGAAGCCCACTAAGAATTGTAATAAAAGCATTTAAAATAAATACCACACACAGTTGAGGAAACGTTGGTTTAAGTACCTGATATGAAGTGGTCGCTGCATAAGCGAAAACCTTTACTCTCGGGATCCCACAGCTTCATTTTCGCCCGGTCACTAGCGCGTTTTATTACAATGATCCAACGTTTGCAGCGCTCCGGATCTTGGGGAATCCTGTAGATGGCTCATTCCTTATGTCGTCCGCGTCTGTTCTGCATCCTGGGGCACAACAGGAATCTACCATATTTCCTGTCTGATTGAGTTTTCTGACAATAACAAATAGTCCAGCTGCGGGCTTCTGCCTGCCAATATGGCGCCGTTTCGATTTGAACAGTTGCATGCCGGGAGAAGTGACGTCAACTCCCGGAGCTCCCAGTAGCGGTCACGCGGGGTCTACTCCAAAACCCTGATCCGCTCCGCGCAGGCGCCAGAAAAACTCCCGCGCTCCAAGCACGCTCACGCATTGAGGGGGGACACAAAATAACGGTACACCGGAAGCTGCGAGCAGAGAAAACCACCATCGAGGGTGGCGGAACTGTTGGGGGAGGATCGACAGATGAGTGGAGCGAAATTTGAAAGATTACGGTTTGTTTCTGGATTTTGACGACGGATTTAGGATCACGGACTTTGGTGGTTGGCATAAGCTGGTGTGTGAATGGCTGGAATGGCGTCTCAGGAGGAGGATGAGGACGAAATGGATTTTGGTGAATGGACCCAGGTTTCTAATGGCGGAAGAGCAGGTAGAGGGAGGAGCAGGATAGATGGGGAGAGTGTGTTTGGCTCACAGACCAGTAAACGGGATTTGGAGGAGGTCAGTTCTGATGAAGGTACAAATGTTGTCCGGAAAAGTAAAATAATCGTGAGGTTCAGAAAGGAAGATGAGAAGGTTCAGTTGAGCCCAATTGCTTTGTCAAGAGAATCGAAAAAGAAGTTTGAGGAGGTTCAACTGGCCAAAATTCTAAGGGATGGGAACTTGCTGATAGTAGTGAAGACGGACGAACAGAAAAGGAAAGTACTGAACGTTGAAAGTATTTGTAAGAAGATAGTGAGTGAAAAGAGGGTGCTCGGAGAAAATAAAGTGACACGGGGGGTGATTACTGGAATACCGGTGGAGGAAGATCTGGATAAACTTAAGCTGAGTATTCGGGGTGGTGAAGTGAGCCGGGTGAAAAGACTGTTAAAAACAATAGCTGGAGAGAAGGTTGAAAGTTTGTCCATACTTTTGGAGTTTCAGGAGGATGTCCTTCCGGAGAGAGTTAGAATAGGGTGCATGAGCTTCCCTGTTAGAGCTTATGTCCCTCCACCCCTCAGATGTTATAAATGCCAGAGGTATGGACATATTGCAGCAGTGTGCAAAGGGAAACAGAGGTGCCCTAAGTGTGGAGGTGATCACAGATATGAGGAATATGGAGGGAATGTACAAGACAAATGCTGCAACTGTGGGGGGCAGCACAGGGTGAGTTATGGGGGCTGTGAGGTCAGAAGGATGGCAGTGCAGGTTGAACAAATAAAGGTGGTTCATAACATCAGCTACGCAGAGGCTCTGAAAAGGGCGCAGATGGGAAAGGTTGAGGCTAGAAAAGTTCAAACGCAGTCGCCATCAGATTTTGTGCAAATACAGGAAACTCACGCAGGATTGACAGTGGAAGATGATTTTGTTTATGGCGTATGTCATGAACTGTACGGATCAAGTGAAACACAAAACAGAGAACATAAAAATAATTGTGAAAGGAGCAGAGAGATTTTTTGGCATTAAAGACATTTCATGGGAACATATCATTAAAAGACTTGGGGAGGAAGGGAAAGCGGAGGTCCTAGTGACAGGACAGCATGATTATATTACAATGGAATGCCAGAAGTTTGATTGCAAATGGACAGGAATTTAAGGGATTTATCGATAAATACAAATTAAAACCTGACATAGTATGTGTTCAGGAGACATGGCTAAAACCTAATTTAGATTTTGTTATTGCAGGTTATGATGGTATCCGTAGGGACAGAAAGGAAGGTAATGGAGGAGGATGTATGACGTTTGTGAAACGAGGAACTCGGTATAGGACTGTGAATATAGGATCGCAGTTGGAATACATAGTTATTGAAATCTGGTCGAGAAATTGTAATTTTAAAGTAATCAATTTTTATAATCCAGGCAATATGGATGAACTAGATACACAGTTAGAGGGGAAAGTAATTTGGTGTGGGGACTTCAATGCACACAGTTCCTTATGGGGCAATAGCAATGATAGGAATGGGGAAGTTATCGAGGAACTGATGGAAACAAAAAATTATGTATGTTTGAATGATGGAAGTGGTACAAGATTAAATGTTAGAGCTGGTACAGAATCAGCAATTGACCTCACATTAGTGTCGGATTCCTTAGCAGGTTTTTGTTCATGGCGGGTGATTAAAGACACAACTATTGGTAGTGACCATTATCCCATACTGACTGAACTTGAGGTGAATGTAGAACAATGTGATACAGGGAATGTACAAAATTGGTGTTTTGGTAAGGCAGATTGGGAAAAATTTAAAGTTATTTGTGACCAGGAAATGGAAAAAAATAGATTTGAATGTTGATGTTGATGCATTGAATTTTTCTGTTTGTACTGCAGTTTTAAAGGCAGCAAACCAGGCGATAAGGAAGAAAGAAGGTATGAGAATAAGAAGATAGTACCCTGGTGGACAAAGGACTGTGATGAAATTATTAAGGGTCGAAATAAGGCTTTTAAAATTTTAAAGAGGAATCACAGTTTAGTTAATTATACGGGATATAAAAGATTACAGGCTGAGGTAAGAAATGCAAAGAAGGAGTATTGGAGGGGCTTTTGTAATTCAGTGGGGAGGGAGACAAAATTACAAAATGTTTGGTCGATGGTTAGAAGAATGAATGGCATAAGAAAAGAGTATGGTTATCCGATATTAAATGATGGTGACGTACTAGCAGTAACAGACGAAGAGAAGGCTAATTTGTTAGCTAGGACATTTGTTAAAATTCATAGTTTAGATAATGTTAGTGTAGAAGGTCAGAGAGGCAGAGAACGTACATTTCTGGAAAATGTAGAGTTGTTGGAACAGGGTGAGGATGATGATAACTTGTTAAATATTTTATTTACAAAAACAGAATTAGATTGAGTTTTGCAAAAATCCAAGGTATCAGCACCAGGAAAGGATCAGATTTGTTATATTATGATAAACCATTTTAGTGATACAGCTAAAGAAATTTTATTAGAACTATATAATAGAGTTTGGGTGGGTGGGATATTGCCACAAAGCTGGAAGGAAGCAGTGGTCGTACCCACAGGAAGACCAGGAAGAGATAATACCAATCCAGGAAACTATAGACCTATAGCGTTAACGTCTAACGTCTATTTGTAAGATAATGGAGTGCATGATAAATGAAAGATTAATGTACTACATTGAAAGTAAGGGTTACTTGTCTAACTATCAAAGTAGTTTTAGAAGAGGAAGGAATACAATGGATCCTGTTTTGTGTTTAGAACATGAAGTTAGGAAAGCACAAATAAACAAAGAGAGTGTAGTTGCTGTCTTTTTTGATATTGGAAAAGCTTATGATACATTGTGGAGAGAAGGCCTTTTAATTAAGATCAAACAAATAGGTATTGATGGGCGTATGTTTAAGTGGATCAATAACTTTTTAATTGGACGACAAATTCAAGTGAGAATTGGGAAGATTTTGTCTGAAAAGTTTCCTGTGGAAAATGGTACACCACAAGGTAGTATCGTGAGCCCATTATTGTTTTCTATAACGATAAATGATGTTTTTAATGGTATAAGAGATGGGATGGGGTTTTCACTTTTTGCAGATGATGGGGCAGTATGGTATAGAGGGAAAAACGTAGAGTTTATGGTAAAGAAACTTCAAGAAGCAATAGACGAGGTGGTGGAATGGTCATACAGATGGTTTTAAATTCTCTGTAGATAAAACTAAGACAATGTTCTTCACAAGGAAAAACGTAAGAGATGATCTTAAACTTGAATTATATAGTCAAGAGTTAGAAAGGGTACGTAAATTTAAATTATTGGGTGTATGGTTTGATGAAAGGTTGACTTGGGGTGTTCATATTCAGAGTATAATGGATAAGTGTAAGAAGGTTCTAAATATAATGAGGTGTTTAGTTGGGTGTGAATGGGGTGCGGACAGGAAGTCTATGAAGGCCATATATGTTGGATTGATCAGATCAGTATTAGATTATGGGTGTGTAGCATATGCGTCAGCAGCAAAAACTACTCTTTTAAAATTAAATTCTATCCAGAATCAGGCACTGAGACTCTGTACAGGAGCATTTAGAACAACCCCAATAGCAGCTTTACAGGTAGAGATGGGTGAGATGCCAATAGAAATCAGAAGGGAACAAATGGCTTTAAATTATTGGGCAAATCTTCGGGGTCAGAAGGACGATCATCCAACACAAGACATACTGAAACCTTGCTGGGAGAAANTGACCTCACATTAGTGTCGGATTCATTAGCAGGTTTTTGTTCGTGGCGGGTGATTAAAGACACAACTATTGGTAGTGACCATTATCCCATACTGACTGAACTTGAGGTGAATGTAGAACAATGTGATACAGGGAATGTACAAAATTGGTGTTTTGGTAAGGCAGATTGGGAAAAATTTAAAGTTATTTGTGACCAGGAAATGGAAAAAATAGATATGAATGTTGATGTTGATGCATTGAATTTTTCTGTTTGTACTGCAGTTTTGAAGGCAGCAAACCAGGCGATAAGGAAGAAAGAAGGTATGAGAATAAAGAAGATAGTACCCTGGTGGACAAAGGACTGTGATGAAATTATTAAGGGTCGAAATAAGGCTTTTAAAATTTTAAAGAGGAATCACAGTTTAGTTAATTATACGGGATATAAAAGATTACAGGCTGAGGTAAGAAATGCAAAGAAGGAGTATTGGAGGGGCTTTTGTAATTCAGTGGGGAGGGGGACAAAATTACAAAATGTTTGGTCGATGGTTAGAAGAATGAATGGCATAAGAAAAGAGTATGGTTATCCGATATTAAATGATGGTGATGTACTAGCAGTAACAGACGAAGAGAAGGCTAATTCGTTAGCTAGGACATTTGTTAAAATTCATAGTTTAGATAATGTTAGTGTAGAAGGTCAGAGAGGCAGAGAACGTACATTTCTGGAAAATGTAGAGTTGTTGGAACAGGGTGAGGATGATGATAACTTGTTAAATATTTTATTTACAAAAACAGAATTAGATTGAGTTTTGCAAAAATCCAAGGTATCAGCACCAGGAAAGGATCAGATTTGTTATATTATGACAAACCATTTTAGTGATACAGCTAAAGAAATTCTATTAGGACTATATAATAGAGTTTGGGTGGGTGGGATATTGCCACAAAGCTGGAAGGAAGCAGTGGTTGTACCCATAGGACGACCAGGAAGAGATAATACCAATCCAGGAAACTATAGACCTATAGCGTTAACGTCTAATATTTGTAAGATAATGGAGTGCATGATGAATGAAAGATTAATGTACTACATTGAAAGTAAGGGTTACTTGTCTAACTATCAAAGTGGTTTTAGAAGAGGAAGGAATACAATGGATCCTGTTTTGTGTTTAGAACATGAAGTTAGGAGGGCACAAATAAACAAAGAGAGTGTTGTTGCTGTCTTTTTTGATATTGGAAAAGCTTACGATACATTGTGGAGAGAAGGCCTTTTAATTAAGATCAAACAAAATGGGTATTGATGGGCGTATGTTTCAGTGGATCAAGAACTTTTTAATGGGACGACAAATTCAAGTGAGAATTGGGAAGATTTTGTCTGAAAAGTTTCCTGTGGAAAATGGTACACCACAAGGTAGTATCGTGAGCCCATTATTGTTTTCTATAATGATAAATGATGTTTTTAATGGTATAAGAGATGGGATGGGGTTTTTACTTTTTGCAGATGATGGGGCAGTATGGTATAGAGGGAAAAACGTAGAGTTTATGGTAAAATGGTAAATGGCCTGTATTTGATATAGCGCCTTCTAGAGTCCTGGAACCCCCCAAGGCGCTTTACAACACAATCAGTCATTCACCCATTCACACACACATTCACACGCTGGTGGGGATGAGCTACAATGTAGCCACAGCTGCCCTGGGACGCACTGACAGAGGCGAGGCTGCCGAGCACTGGCGCCACCGGTCCCTCCGACCACCACCAGCAGGCAACGTGGGTTAAGTGTCTTGCCCAAGGACACAACGACAGCGACAGACTGAGCGGGGCTCGAACCTGCAACCTTCCGGTTACGGGGCGAGCACTTAACTCCTGTGCCACCGTCGCTTCAAGAAGCAATAGACGAGGTGGTGGAATGGTCATACAGATGGTTTTAAATTCTCTGTAGATAAAACTAAGACAATGTTCTTCACAAGGAAAAA
>SSNQ01034059.1:96473-108236 GCA_006942095.1 Nothobranchius kuhntae | reverse complement strand
AAAAAATCCGCGAATCCGCGATGAACGAACCGCGAAGTAGCGAGGGATTACTGTATAGTGAAGTTGACTAGTTCATACACCCCCTACTGCTGCTCTCCAGAGTGTTCTGCAGCATAATCAGCACGTTCTCTTTGAACTTGATAGTGTAATGACCTGGCTGGGGTTGTAAGCCAGGTGCATTCTGGGTATTGCGTTATATGTGTTTCCTATCGTTCTGCTAGTTCCTATGTGCTGATTTGCGTGTTGTGTGAGTGTTATGTAAGCCACAGGGAAGGTGATGTGTGTTCTGTGGAGCGGGTTGAATTAGCATGCTTAACTGACACCGTGACTCTGTGTGGTAGGAGTGTGATAGAGGATCGTGTCTGTAGCGTTACAAAGCGTTGAAGAAAAAGCCTATTAAAGGGCTGCGTGAACCTCTACTACCACCTGCTGGTTGATTTGGGGATTATAACCCTGCCGCTGAGACGCTCATACTTGCTTATTACCACATTCCACCCGGCCACAATAAGAGACCGGCCATTATTCACCTCCGCTGACTCCGACACCGGCCAAAATTGGAGACCTGGCCTTTAATTGAATACCGGCCTGTATTAGAGGATTTACGGTGTATATATATATATATATATATATATATATATATATATATATATGTGTGTGTGTGTGTGTAGTCTAAGGATGGACTCTTATGGAGTCGAAGCTGTGTTAGCTTTGCAGGCAGGCTTTGATGGCTGTTCAAATGTTTTGATGGTTCAAAGAGTTTCCTCCGGATTGGCCACTCCGAAGTTCTGCTCAAAAAACTGACTTATTTTGGGAAGTGACCTTAGTTTTATTAATTCCTATGTTATGATTTTCTGGCAAATCACAACGTGCCATGTTCAGCAGGTTTTACCAAACAAACCTCAGAACACTCCTCCTCCAGATAGAAGATTCTCTGATTTGTGGATAAGAAATCTCTATGTGACATGACATTTAACTGTATGTTGTGTCTGTTTTGTGTCTGGAAGATACACGTGTGTGTGAGTGTAAATCATGATTACCTTGTCATATCAAACATTACTGATCATAACATATACAGTAAATACTGTATTTCAATGTAATAATATTCATTTCAACTCATTGATTTAGGCACAGATTAATCAAAACATTATTTAACAGCTTGTCCATTCATTATATGATTTTTTAAGTGTTCTATTTAACCATATTGTTAATTTCATTTCATCATTATTTTAACATTGCATTATTTATAAAGTTTTTTCTTTATTCTGTGAGGAAAAGTCTAGATAAGCAGCAGCTTGGCAGAAAGTCCTTGGTGAAGCAAAACACTGTGTTAACAATCTCAGTGTCAACAACGCTGCAGAACCTTTCTTGCAGTTTGGAAAATTTGAGGGCACCAGAGGCAGAATATGTCTGTAGATTGCCGTATACTGAAGAGGACAAACTGTAGATGAAAAATGACCCATTCTGGACATTACATATGTAATCCTGCAACTTTAATATTTTTGTGTCTGTGTTGTCTTTAGATGTTCAGCAGTTGGTGCTGATTTGAAAAGCAGCTTCTGAAGAACTGAGGTCTGCTTTGAACCAGAAGGACCTGGAGCCCCTCAACATGACCAAGGACTAGGAGGAGCAGCTTAATGAGATTTAAACGTATGCCACCAACATTTCATTCTCTGCAGTCTGTCAGTTTAAGGAAGGAGGAAGATAAGTTTTGTTGTTACAGTTTGATCAGCACCAACCTAACTACAGAGATCTTCCAACCAGCAGCACCACTGTCCCAATGACAGCAGTAAGTGGTAGAGAGGACTGTGGAGGAGCAGAAAGTACCAGCAATCCATATCTAAATCTTTGTGAAGATGATTCCAACTCTTCAGAGACTGAAGTCAGCAATAATGAAGATGACCAAGATGGCAACAATTCTGAATGTATGCTGAAACTCATGTCAGGCTGTGAGCCTAAAACTAAAGATTGTAACGACTGGAAGGAGAGCAGGTCTTCTAAATCACATGTTAAGGCTGGCAAATCTTTTCACTGCCCAGATTGTAGTAAAGAATTTCGCCATGAGTGGTCTCTTCACAAACACATGACAGGAATTAATCACTCAGAAGTTAGGCCTTCAAGCTGTTGTATTGATAAGAAACGTGTTAGAGTGAAGCAAAATATTGGACAGAAGCCTTTTGCTTGTGAGCTATGTGGAAAAAGATTTAGAGTAAAGTTCAGTTTAGACATACACATGAGAGTCCACACAGGACAGAGGCCTTTTGCTTGTGAGCTTTGTGGAAAAAGATTTAGAGTAAAGTTCAGTTTAGACATACACATGAGAGTCCACACAGGACAGAGGCCTTTTGCTTGTGAGCTTTGTGGAAAAAGATTTACCCAACAGGGAAATTTAAACATACACATTAGAAGCCACACAGGAGAGAAGCCTTTTCCTTGTGAGCTCTGTGGCCAAAGATTTAGTGGAAAGTCAAGTTTAACTATACACATGAGAGCTCACACAGGACAGAAGCCATTTGCTTGTGAGCTCTGTGGCCAAAGATTTAGTGTAAAGTCAAATTTAACCATTCACATGAGAGTCCACACAGGACAGAAGCCTTTTGCTTGTGAGGTCTGTGGCCAAAGATTTAGTGTAAAGTCAAATTTAACCATTCACATGAGAGTCCACACACAACAGAAGCCTTTTGCTTGTGAGCTCTGTGGCCAAAGATTTAGTGTAAAGTCAAGTTTAACCATTCACATGAGAGTCCACACACAACAGAAGCCTTTTGCTTGTGAGCTCTGTGGACAAAGATTTAGTGTAAAGTCAAGTTTAACCATTCACATGAGAGTCCACACAGGACAGAAGCCATTTGCTTGTGAGCTCTGTGAACAAAGATTTAGTGTAAAGTCAAATTTAAACATTCACATGGGAGTCCACACAGGACAGAAGCCGTTTGCTTGTGAGCTCTGTGATCAAAGATTTAGTGTAAAGTCAAATTTAAACATTCACATGAGAGTCCACACAGGACAGAAGCCGTTTGCTTGTGAGCTCTGTCAACAACGATTTTCCCAAAAGGAACATTTAGTCACACACATGAGACTCCACACTGGACAGAAGCCTTTTGCTTGTGAGCTCTGTGGAAAAAGATTTAGAGTAAAGTTCAATTTAGACAGACACATGAGAGTCCACACAGGACAGAGGCCCTTTGCTTGTGAGCTTTGTGGAAAAAGATTTACTCAAAAGGGAAATTTAAACAAACACATTAGAATCCACAAAAGAGAGAAGCCTTTTGCTTGTGAGCTCTGTGGCCAAAGATTTACTGTAAAGTCAAGTTTAACTATACACATGCGAGCTCACACAGGACAGAAGCCATTTGCTTGTGAGCTCTGTGGCCAAAGATTTAGTGTGAAGTCAAGTTTAAACATTCACATGGGAGTCCACACAGGAGAGAAGCCTTTTGCTTGTGAGGTCTGTGGACAAAGGTTTACCCAAAAGTCAAGTTTAAACAGTCACACGAAACTCCACACAGGACAGAAACCTTATGCTTGTGAGGTCTGTGGACAAAGATTTTCCCGAAAGTCTCATTTAGAATCACACATGAGAGTCCACACAGGACAGAAACCTTATGCTTGTGAGGTCTGTGGACAAAGATTTTCCCGAAAGGCTAATTTTGAATCACACATGAGAGTCCACACAGGACTCAAAGAATCCCGTTAACTCCAATGATTCCTGCTATCATTTTAATTTTCACATCTTTAATGTTTAGCTTTGTTTAGTCAGTGGTGCCAGGTTTGGTTTCTGAATGAATTAATGTAAAATGTTAGCTTTCCTGTTGCAGCAAATGATTAAATGTTCACTTTCTATTTACTTTTGTTTAGTTAAGTTTAGTTTTTTTATCTCAAACAAATAAAACATACATAATAAAAAAAATAACAGAAAAAATATATGAAATCATCATTCTTTTTTTTCTTCCTCTGTCTGAAAAGGAGTAGGCTGAAGTCTAAACTTTTATGTCCCTACCCCTTTTATACATATCAATCTTTACTTATACTTAGTATTACTGTACCAAATGCAACACAAAACCACATTAAAACAACAAATAATACAAATCACCCAAACAACCAAACTATTTGGGGAAAAAAGAAAAGAAAAGAAAAGAAAACCTCTTTTTTTAAAAATAAGGACAAAAACATAAATCATCTATTTTGCTCTCTATACTTACTTAGAATATCCATCCATTGCCTGAACCAGCTTGTCCACGGGGGGGGGGGCAACACAGAGACACACAGGACAAACGATCATGCACACACTCACACCTAAGGACAGTTTAGACGGACCAATTAACCTAACAGTCATGTTTTTGGACTGTGGGAGGAAGCCGGAGTACCCGGAGAGAACCCACGCATGCACAGGGAGAACATGCAAACTCCACGGAGAAAGATCCCAGGCTGGGAAGTGAACCCAGGACCTTCTCGCTGCAAGGCAACAGCTCTAACCACTGTGCCACTGCGCAGCCTTATTTAGAATATGTTTTTCATTATTCGTTTTAAACAGGTTTATATTTGTCGTCGTCTTCCTCTGCTTATCCGGGTCTGGGTCGCGGGGGCAGGATCCCAACTTGGGAGCTCCAGACTGTCCTCTCCCTGGCCTTCTCCACCAGCTCCTCCGGCAGGACCCCAAGGCGTTCCCGGACAAGATTGGAGATGTAACCTCTCCAACATGTCCTGGGACGACCCGGAGGCGTCCTGCCAGCAGGACATGCCCGAAAAACCTCCCCAGGGAGGCGTCCAAGAGGCATCCTGACCAGATGCCCAAACCACCTCAACTGGCTCCTTTCGATCTGGAGGAGCAGTGGTTCTACTCCGAGTCCCTCCCGAATGTCCAAGCTCCTCACCCTATCTCTAAGGCTGAGCCCGGCCACCCTACGGAGGAAACTCATTTCGGCCGCTTGTATCCGCAATCTCGTTCTTTCGGTCATTACCCAAAGCTCATGACCATAGGTGAGGATTGGGACGTAGATCGACCGATAAATTGAGAGCCTGGCTTTCTGGCTCAGCCACTAGTTTATATTTGTACTTACTTTAATTTCTTCTTCTAAACTGTTCCATAATTTAACCCCTATTATTGTGATACACATACTTTTTAATGTTGTTCTAACATTATGTATCTTTAAATTTAGTATTCCTCTCAAGTTGTATTCTCCTTCTCTCTCTGTGAACAGTTTCTGTATTTTATCAGGTATTAATTTATTTCTTACTTTATATACTATTTGTGTTGTTTTGTAATTAACCAAGTCCTGGAACTTCATTGTCCGTGTTTTAATAAAAAGTTCATTTGTGTGATCCCAGTATCCTGCATTTGTTATTAATCTGATAGCCTTTTTCTGCATTGTCGTTATTGTTTGTAAATTACTTTATTACGTATTTCCCCAGACCTCTACACAATAACTCGAATATGGCAGTAGCACTTATTGTATAATATATAAAGTGCTTTCTGATTAAAAATATTCTTAGTTTTCCCCATTATAGCAATGCCAGGTGCAAGCTTCCCCCAACATATTTGATATGTGGCTTCCAACAGATTCTGCTGTCTATAACCACTCCAAGAAATTTAATCTCATATACTCTTTCGATATTTACATTATTAATTACTATGTCTACTTCATTGTATCTGCTTTCATTTCCAAATAACATAAATTTTGTTTTATCTAAATTTAGTGACAATTTATTTACATCAAACCATTTTAAAAATGTATTTATTTCCTGTGTGACCACATCCAGGACCTGTTGCATTTCCACACCCGAGCAAAAAACATTTGTGTCATCTGCAAACAATACAAACTTCAATGCTTGTGAAACCCTACAAATGTCATTTATGTACATTATGAATAGTTTAGGCCCTAATACTGATCCTTGAGGTACCCCACATTGTATCTCTCTTAGTCCTGATTTATGTTGATTTATTTGCACAAATTGTTGCCTATTTGATAAAAAAACTTTTTATCCAGTCCAATACTATACCCCTGAAACCATATTTTTCCATTTTTCTTAACAATATGTCATGGGTAACTGTATTGAATGCTTTCTTCAGATCGAAAAACAGCCCTATGCATACTTCTTTTTGTCAATGCATTCTGTTACATCCTCAATAAGATCAGTCAGTGCCTGGACTGTTGACCCATTATTCCTGAAGCCATACTGGCTTTCAGTCAGCAACTCATATTGATCAACGAAATTATCAAATCTTTTAACAAATAGTTTTTCTAATATTTAGAAAAATTGTGAAAGTATTGACATGGGTCTATAATTTGTAAAGTGATGCTTATCTCCTGTTTTGTAAATAGGAATTACCCTTAATACTTTCATCCTATTCGGAAAAACCCCTTTTTGAAAAGAAATATTACAAATGTGTGTTAATGGTTTTACAACGCCCTCATCAAAATTAGCATATAAGCTTCTCTTATTGAAATGAGCCATAGTTAAACCATTTTCTGAGTTAAATGTTTTATTTCTCTTAAAAAGCATTGGTTCTGAGATGTGATTGGAACATTTTAATGAATGAGCACAAATAACAAATAATTTTGATAGTTAAGGGCACTTTTGAATGAAACGTGCTTCTGATCTGAGATCTCTTAAATGAAATGAAAGGCAAATTAGTTTTGGTGTCACATCAGTTAGTAAATGTTTGTTATTGGGGAAGAAAAGGTTGAAAATGAAGGGTGTGTTTTATTACCTCTTTGTTCACCGTTTTGAATCTGTTGTTCACTAAGTCATCTGTTTTGAATTTGAACTAGCTTGCAAGTTCCTTAAGGCTCTGACATCGGGGGAATTCCCACTGGTCTGGCAGACCGGGGTGGTGATTCTCCTATTTAAAAAGGGCGACCGCAGGGTGTTCCGACTACAGGGGGATCACACTCCTGAGCCTTCCTGGTAAGGTCTATTCAGGGGTTCTGGAGAGGAGGGTCCGTCGGATGGTTGAACCTCAGATTCAGGAGGAGCAATGTGGTTTTCGTCCTGGCCGTGGAACACTGGACCAGCTCTATACCCTTAGGGGGATCCTGGAGGGTGCTTGAGAATTTGCCCCACCAGTCTACATGTGTTTGTGTATTTGGAGAAGGCGTTTGACCGCGTCCCTCGGGGGGCCCTGTGGGGGTACTCCGGGAGTATGAGGTACCAGGCCCTCTGATACGGGCTGTTGGGTCCCTGTATGACCGGTCTCAGAGCTTGGTCCGCATTGCCGGCAGTAAGTCGGGTTCGTTCCCAGTGAGAGTTGGACTCCACCAAGGCTGCCCTTTGTCACTGATTCTGTTCATAACCTTTATGGACAGGATTCTAGGCGCAGCCAAGGTGTGGAGGGCATCCGTTTTGGTGGCCTGAGGATCAGGTCTCTGCTTTTTGCAGATGATGTGAGAGGGTGCTCGCTGCAGAACTACTAAGTTGGAGTTGCACCATAAGGGGGAGCTGTACCAGAGTCAGCCCCGCCCATTCACGCAAACTCAGCCTAGCCCACTGACTTCTTCCATTTTTGTTTTTCAACTTTATCGCAAACTAACCTGACCCACATGAATTACGGCTGTTAGTAGTTTACAATTGTTAATGCTATGTTCTATGCTCCAATTAAGCAAGATAAATATAACTTGCTACATGACAAAGCCTGAATATATCTCGAAATGAAAAGGTTTCTTTCAGCAAATATCTGCCCACAACCACTCCCAACAAGAGGGGCGTACAACAGCATTTACAGCTATCGAATGGGTTCTGGTAGTGCAGTGGTAAGATTGTCCCACTTAAGTTTTGCTTTCCCCTCTGCTGATGCTGGTTCGATTCTCGGTGGGGTCGGCAGCAATCTATTTAGCCAGGTGGAACATTTAATTGTTTATATTTTAGTTGAAATGTTTATTTTCTGCAAAAGTTCTTTGAATTTGGTTGTTCCTAAACAGCATTTTAGTTGAAACTCTGCGCACAAATGGACTCACACTGGCTAAATAAACAAATAAAAAAAAAAACATTAGTCATTATAGTTTAAACGGTATACCAATAAATGGTTGTAAACATAGTACTGGCAAGTGTAGGTAGAACAGAAGAAAAAGGGTTTTAAACTATCTATGTACTTCCGCTACTGGGAGGCGAACCTGCGCAAAACTATATGTGAATCTGACTCTTTAACCACTTCACCACTACATCTAATAAAAAGCAGGTGGCGTTACATGTAATTGTGCTCTCCAGTGTGTCTTTGTAGATGGGATGTATGGTTTTTCCGCTGGTGTCTCAGTAGAAGTCATTTCAGAACTAATTTGTCAGAAAATTCACAGAATATCCAGATTTGAGAACCAAGACCAGACCCGCTTTGGGGGAGGAGACTAAATTGAAGCTGAGATGGGAGGAAAATGCATGAATGAGGCCAAAAATGGCTTTGGTGTGTTTCTTATGAGGAAATGACAATATAACATGGTCAAAAGTTCCAAAAGTTAGATTTTTAATTATATGGAACCTTTACAAAAACTGTTCAGTTAACTTCTCAACTCAGTCCTCAATCTTGCATTTTAGATGATATTAGCTATAACACCCTCTTTGATTCCAGAATGCTATCAAGTCTGACAACTGGAAGGAATTGGACTGACTCTGATGGAATGGGCGGGGCTGACTCTGGAATGGGCGGGGCTGACTCTGGTGCAGCTCCACCTTCTGGTGCAACTCCGCCTTTGTGGTTCTGCAGCGAGCACCACTTGGATGATGTGATCCTGTTGGCTTCATCAGACCGTGATCTTCAGCTTTCGCTGGAGCAGTTCGCAGCCAATTGTGAAGCAGCTGGGATGAGAGTCATCTCCTCTAAATCTGAGACCATGGTCTTGATTCGGAAAAGGGTAAAATGCCTTCTCCGGGTCAAGGATGAGGTCCTGCCCCAAGTGGAGGAGTTTAAGTATCTCGGGGTCTTGTTCACGAGTGAGGGAAAGCTGGAGCGTGAGATCGATAGGCGGATTGGAACTGCATCTTCAGTGATGCGGGCGCTGTACCGGTCTGTCGTGGTAAAGAGAGAGCTGAGTCAGAAGTCGAAGCTCTCGTTTTACCGATCGATCTACGTTCCTACCCTCACCCATGATCATGATCTTTGGGTAGTGACCGAAAGAACGAGATCGTGGATACAAGTGGCTGAAATGAGTTTTCTCTGAAGAGTGGCTGGGCTCTCCCTTAGAGATAGGGTGAGAAGCTCAGTCATCTGGGAGGGGCTTGGAGTAGACCCGCTGCTCCTCTACATCGAGAGGAGCCAGTTGAGGTGGCTCGGGCATCTGGTCAGGATGCCTCCTGGACTCCTCCCTGGTGAGGTTTTCCGGGCACGTCCAACCGGGAGGAGGCCTAAAGGTAGACCCAGGACACTGTGGAGGGACTATGTCTCTCACCTGGCCAGGGAACGCCTTGGGATTCCCCCGGAGGAGCTGGCCCAAGTGGCTGGGGAGAGGGATGTCTGGGCCTCTCGCCTTAGGCTACTAACCCCGCGACCCAACTCCGGATAAGCCATGGGTGGGCCTGTGCCCACCAAGGCCCACCCATAGCTCTGCCCCTTGCTAAAAGAGCTGTTTTCTAATCCGCTATGCCCTGAATCACACAAGTGTTGTATTTCAGTTGAAATGAAAAGTAAGGATGTGTGTTTCGACCACGCCTGTCAAGTGCTTTGCATTTTTCATTGTTTATTGTTAGTAAAACATTCATAATTACAGAGTTTAATTGATCCAATGTGTCAAATGTGAATTTTTCACACTTCTTCACCGTTTCAAGTAGGTGTCATTAAGATTTCTTTTACTGACACTGAAAATCATCAGAAGAAATGTGTGTACTTTGGTCGCCTGAAATTCAAACAAATTAGATGACTAAATTGTGACTAAATCCTTCCATTTTCATCCGCTTATCCGAACCTAAATCGACCGGTAAATTGAGATCTTTGCCATCTGGCTCAGCTCTCTCTTCACCACGACAGACCGGTACAATGCCCGCATCACTGCAGACACAGCACCAATCCGCCTATCGATCTCACGCTCCAGCTTTCCCTCACTCGTGAACAAGACCCCGAGATACCTAAACTCCTCCACTTGGGGCAGGACCTCATCCCTGACCCGGAGAAGGCATTTTACCCTTTTCTGAATCAAGATCATGGTCTCAGATTTAGAGGAGCTGATTCTCATCCCAGCTGCTTCACACTCGGTTGCGAACCGCTCCAGCGAAAGCCGGAAATCACGTTCTGATGAAGCTCACAGGATCACATCATCTGCAAGAAGCAGAGTCTCAATCCTTAGGCCCCCAAAACAGATCCCCTCAAACATGTTGTATGTGCCACAGAATATGATTGTAAATACCTTGTAAAGTTAGAAAAGTTATTCCATGAGCCAAAAACAAAAGATAATTTAAAGCACATATGTCAGACTCAAGGCCCGGCCCGCCAAGCATTTTTATGTGGCCTGCGAGATAAATATCAAAAATATATTAAAACTGGCCCGCTGGCTGATTTTACCTCAAAGACTACAACTCCCATGATGCTTTGCGGCATCAGCGCGGAGCCGACACGCCCCCTCCTTTGTGTTTTTTCCAGCGCCTGCTGCCGGGTGTCTGCAGCTCCGCTGTCTCGGACAAACTACACTCCTCTCACTCAGCGCCGAGTTCACTCAGCTGTTTTCTGACATTGAAGCCCAGAAACGGAGATTCTAGCCGCTCAGTAATGTGTTCACGACTGAAAGAGAAAGTTTTCCAACTAACGTCCAGACAGAGCTGATATAACTCCAGCGAGCAGCGACACGCTCAAACCAGCATGACTCTGTGGTTGTGTTTCCTCCCCGACACACAACAACGTGGTCAAGCTGCTCAGACATGTTCATCAGCACAAACCTATGTGAGCACCTGTTGTCATCTAATGTTGTCATTATTATGATGAAGATGAACAAAACAACAGGAGTCTCCTCCTCAGCTCAGATCAACCCCATGATGCAGGTATCTGGCTGGAACAGGTGAGCATCACAGTAAACCAGTGGAGCAAACTGAGCTTTAAATATGTTGGTTTGATGCTCTTTTTCTGCTCCAAAACATGAAAGTTAACAGGTGAGATGTTGCATTTTCATTTAAGATAAATAATACTTTTACTTTGTTGTTGGCCCGTGAGAAAAGATTTAACCTACAGTAAACAGGAAGTGGAAAGGCTGCAGATAGATGAATAGAAAATCCCTTTATTGTTCCTCAGTGGGGAAAGCTAGACGTCACAGCAGCGATGACACGTATTACAGGAGAAAAAAGGAGAATAAAAAATAAGAAAAATGAATAAACAAGAAAACATAAATCCTGAATAGATTTTTGAAATGCTGATTATACCACAAGTAATGAAACCACTGATGCCTTTTATTTAAAACTGACTTGCTTGTGTGTAATTTGGTTATTCCACATTCAGTGTTAATGCAGAAATAAGTTTGTTTCCAAATTTAAAGGTTCAAAATTGCATATATGTTGATAAAGAAAACGTGCAAATTTGCCGTCACTTTTTCAAAAAATATTAAGTTTGGCCCTCGACTCCGTCCCAGAGTCTCATTTCGGCCCCGTGTGAGTTTGAGTTTGACACCCCTGATTTAAAGGGAGATAGATGAGCAGTCTTGTGTGCTCAGATGCGTCAGGACTCTTGCGATATGGAAAGCGTAGGTGAAAATATATTCATAATTGGCCTCCTGTTGTCAGGGCGACCCAACCTTTGTGCTGGTAGCCACTTAACCCTGGTCATTTGATGAAACACATGGCTTTGGCCATGCTACAACA
>SSNQ01034059.1:22332-32693 GCA_006942095.1 Nothobranchius kuhntae | reverse complement strand
CTCAGGAGAGAAGCCTTTTGCTTGTGAGCTCTGTGGAAAAAGATTTACGCAAAAGGGAAGTTTAAACATACACATTAGAATCCACACAAGGGAGAAGCCTTTTGCTTGTGACCTCTGTGGACAAAGATTTAGTGTAAAGTCAAGTTTAACCAGTCACATGAGAGTCCACACAGGACAGAAGCCTTTTGCTTGTGAGCTATGTGGAAAAAGATTTACACAAAAAGGAACGTTAAGCACACACATTAGAATACACACAAGAGAGAAGCCTTTTGCTTGTGACCTCTGTGGACAAAGATTTATTCTTAAGGGACATTTAAAAAAACATATGAGAGTACACACAGGACAGAAGCCTTTTGCTTGTGAGCTCTGTGAACAGAGATTTAGTGATAAGTCAAGTTTAAGAAACCACACGAGTGTCCACACAGGACAGAGGCCTTTTGCTTGTGAGCTATGTGGAAAAAGATTTACTCGAAAGGGAAATTTAAACTCACACATTAGAATCCACACAGGAGAGAAGCCTTTTGCTTGTGAGCTCTGTCGACAAAGATTTTCCCGAAAGGAACATTTAGTCTCACACATGAGACTCCACACTGAACAGAAGCCTTTTGCTTGTGAGCTCTGTGGAAAAAGTTTTAGAGTAAAGTTCAATTTAGACACACACATGAGAGTCCACACAGGACAGAAACCATATGCTTGTGAGCTCTGTGAACAAAGATTTAGTGATAAGTCAAGTTTAAGAAAACACATGATTGTCCACACAGGACAGAGGCCTTTTGCTTGTGAGCTATGTGGAAAAAGATTTACTCAAAAGGGAAGTTTAAACGTACACATTAGAATCCACACAGGAGAGAAGCCTTTTGCTTGTGAGCTATGTGGGAAAAAATCTATTACAAAGGCAAATTTAACTAAACACATGAGGGTTCACACAGGACAGAAGCCATTTGCTTGTGAGCTCTGTGGCCAAAGATTTAGTGTAAAGTCAAGTTTAAACCGTCATATGGGACTCCACACAGGACAGAAGCCTTTTGCTTGTGAGCTCTGTGGACAAAGGTTTTCCCAAAAAGCACATTTAGGATTACACATGAGAGTCCACACAGGACAGAAGCCTTTTGCTTGTGAGGTCTGTGGACAAAGATTTTCCCGAAAGGCACATTTAGAATCACACATGAGAGTCCACACAGGACTCAAAGAATCCCGTTAACTCCAATGATTCCTGCCTCCATTTTAATTTTCACATCTTTAACGTTTAGCTTTGTTTAGTCAGTGGTGCCAGGTTTGCTTTCCTGTTGCAGCAAATGATTAAATGTTCACTTTCTATTTAGTTTAGTTTATTTTTTTATTTCAAACAAAGAAAACATACATAATAAAAATATATATATATATATAAAATCACCATCCTTTTTTTCTTCTTTGTCTGAGAAGGAGTAGGCTGAAGTCGAAACTTATATGTCCCTACCCCTTTATACATATAATTCTTTACTTATACTTAGTATTACTATTCCAAATGTAACACAAAACCACATTAGAACAACAGATGGTACAAATCACCCAAACAACCAATCCATATGGGAAAAAAGAAAAAACATCTTTTTACAATTCATAATCAAACTTATCTTACTTTAGAATAAGGACAAACACATCATCTATTTTCCTCTCTATACTTATTTAGAATATCCATCCATCCATTGTCTGAACCGGGGATGGGGGGGGGGGGGGGGGGGGGGGGGGGGGGGGGGGGGGGCTGCTGTGCTGCTGGTACCTATCTCCAGTGTTCAATGGGCAGTCAGGCGGGGTACACCCTGGACGGAGAGCCAGTTCATCGCAGGGCAATACAGAGACACACAGGACAAACAATCATGCACACACACACTCACGCCTAAGGACAATTTAACAGACCAATTAACCTAACAGTCATGTTTTTGGACTGTGGGAGGAAGCCGGAGTACCCGGAGAGAACCCACGCATGCACAGGGAGAACATGCAAACTCCATGCAGAAAGATCCCAGGCTGGGAAGCGAACCCAGGACCTTCTTGCTGCAAGGCAACGCTCTAACCCCTGCGCCACTACGCAGCCTTGTTTAGGATGTTTTTTATTATTCATTTTAAACAGGTCTATATTTGTACTTACTTTAATTTCTTCTTCTAAACTGTTCCATAATTTAACCCCTATTATTGTGATACACATACTTTTTAATATTGTTCTAACATTATGTATCTTTAAATTTAGTATCCCTCTCACGTTGTATTCTCCTCTCTCTGTGAACAGTTTCTGTATTTTATCAGGTATTAATTTGTTTCTTTATATACTATTTGTGCTGTTTTGCATTTAACCAAGTCCTGGAACTTCATTGTCCGTGTTTTAATAAAAAGTTAATTTGTGTGATCCCAATATCCTGCATTTGTTATTAATCTGATAGCCTTTTTCTGCATTGTCATTATTGTTTGTGAAATACTTTTGTACGTATGTCCCCAGACGTCTACACAATAACTCGAATATGGCAGTAGCACGTATTGTATAATATATGAAGTGCTTTTTGATTAAAAATATTCTTAGTTTTCCCCATTATAGCAATGCCAGGTGCAAGCTTCCTCCTAACATATTTGATGTGTGGCTTCGAACAGATTCTGTTGTCTATGACCACTCCAAGAACTTTTATCTCACATACTCTTTCGATATTTACATTATTAATTACTATGTCTACTTCATTGTATCTGCTTTCATTTCCAAATAACATAAATTTTGTTTTATCTAAATTTAGTGACAGTTTATTTACATCAAACCATTTAAAAAATGTATTTATTTCCTGTGTGACCACATCCAGGACCTGTTGCAATTCCACACCCGAGCAAAAACATTTGTGTCATCTGCGAACAATACGAACTTCAATACTTGTGAAATCCTACAAATGTCATTTATGCACATTATGAATGGTTTAGGTCCTAATACTGATCCTTGAGGTACCCCACATTGTATCTTTTAAGCTGGGTGGACGCTGTGCGACTTTTTCACTCGTAGCACTCAGCTTCAGCTCAAACTGTACGACTTCCTCGCAGGGCAGATCTCATGAGTCATGCGCGCACACTGTACGACCCAGTTCTCGGATGCGACCTGACTGCTCACACTACGTCTGGTAGCAACACGTCGGACCTAAAAATTATTACTAGGGAAATAGCGGGTGAGTGGTGTTGATGCATGACTGCGCATACGCCGTGAGCGGTTCTGATACTTTTTGGGTCGCAGCTGCTCGCTGCGCCGCTTCAACAGTGCGATAGCCTCACGAGGGACGAGCAAAATATCAAACATGCAAGAAGTCCTTGCGAGCTCACGATTGCTGATCGGTAGCTGGTCACGTGGTGTTAATCACCTCTCGTAACCCCCTGTATACTACACAACGCTCAGCGCAAATGTCGCCACGATCTTGTGGATTCTCGCACGAGTGGAAAATCGGCTCAAAAAAGTGAAAAAGTCGCACAGTGTACGCCCGGCTTAAGTCCTGATTTATGTTGATTTATTTGCACAAATTGTTGCCTATTTGATAAAAAAAAACGTTTTATCCAGTCCAATACTATACCCCTGAAACCATATTTTTCCATTTTTCTTATCAATATGTCATGGTTAACTGTATTGAATGCTTTCTTCAGATCGAAAAACAGCCCTATTGCATACTTCTTTTTATCAATGCATTCTGTTACATCCTCAATAAGATCAATCAGTGCCTGGACTGTTGACCTATTATTCCTGAAGCCATACTGGCTTTCAGTCAGCAACTCATATTGATCAACGAAATTATCAAATCTTTTAACAAATGGTTTTTCTAACATTTAGAAAAATTGTGAAAGTATTGACACGGGTCTATAATTTGTAAAGTGATGCTTATCTCCTGTTTTGTAAATAGGAATTACCCTTAATACTTTCATCCTATTCGGAAAAACCCCTTTTTGAAAAGAAATATTACAAATGTGTGTTAATGATTTTACAACGCACTCATCAAAATTTGCATATAAGCCTCTTATTAAAATGAGCCATAGTTAAACTATTTTCAGACTTAAATGTTTTATTTCTCTTAAAAAGCATTGGTTCTGAGATGTGATTGGAACATTTTAATGAATGAGCACAAATAAAGAAAATTTGATAGTTAAGGGCACTTTTGAATGAAATGTGCTTCTGATCTGAGATCTCTTAAATGAAATGAAAGGCAAGTTAGTTTTGGTGTCACATCAGTTAGTAAATGTTTGTTATTGGAGAAGAAAAGGTTGAAATGCGGGTTCGGGGATTGCACAGGCACCGAGAACCCTGCAGCCGCAGCTCCGGTTGGCTGCTTTGATAATGGAAGCGTAGAACATGGCCCACTTGGACTCAATGTCCCGTGCCTGGACAAATGTTTTTAAATATTATAAATAATATAAATATAGATAATATTTGTAAACTCACCCTGAGATACATCGATTGCCCTGCGATTGTGTATATATACATATATATATATATATATATATATATATATATATATATATATATATATATATATATATATATATATATATACACACACACACACACACATACATACATACATACATACATACATAGATAGATAGATGATAGACATTTCCAAACGGGCTTACACAAACATTGGCTTAGTTTTAATCTCAACAAGTTCCTCTACATCAGCATTCTTTGTTCCATGGAAGAATGCAACAACGTCACACGTCTTAATTACGTTTGTTCCGAGTTGGATATCCAATTTCATTTTCTTTACTTCTTCGTGAAACAGAGCGATAAGGGTTTGTTCTTATCTTTCTGACAAGTTTTGATGTTCACTGCTGCCTTCATCAGAGAAACTGCCGGATTTTGATGACGTCACTTCCTTTTATCCGCAGGCAGCAGAGGACAGTGTCGCCCTCTGCTGATCACCGTGTCCCATGAGTGGTCCAGCGTGTAGACTCCTTTGTTCCTGTTCATGGTCCTGGGTCCACTCCTCCTCAGCTCTATTGCTTATTTGATCCATCTTTTGGATTTCTGTTGCTCTGTGTTTATGATGCGTGTGTTCTCCTAGTCCATTATATGCTTTTCTCTTGTACGGTGGTCTTTTATAGCAGATTTATTTTATTGTGCTTTCTGTCTCTTGTTTTGCTGCTCATGTGTGTCTTTGATTGGTTTCAATCTCACACCTTTTTTTGTATTCTATATTTGTTGTGTTGAGTCAGCATTGTTTCGACCATTGCAAAGTTTGCATGGGTTTTCATGACTCCACATTTTTGCACTGATGAAATCTTGTCTTTTGGGTGTACGAGTCTTTTCCGAACTGTCATATACTGATTTGTTGGAGTTTATTCATCGCTGTTATCTTTACTGTTAAGCCTTTGATGTTTATTACTGGTTTTGGCTTGGTGTCTTTTGGCTTTTTGGTTACCAAAATGGACCCAGGACCTTTAACAGGGACAAAGGAGTTTACACGCTGGACCACTCATGGGACATAGTGATCAGCAGAGAAGGCGTAGACAGCTGAGGGTGATATCGTCCTCTGATGCACGCGGATAAAAAGTGATGCCATCAACATCCTGCAGTTGTTTTGACGAAGGCAGCAGTGAACGTCAAAACATGTCAGAAAAGATGACAACAAAATCACTCTGTTTAATGAAGAACTAAAGAAAATGAAATTACATCACACAATTTATGGCAAGCAGGCATTCAGACATTATAACATGTAGCTGTTAGCTAGTAGGCTAATGCAGAGCTAACACCTCTCTGTGTTTTGGTGGTATTTTACATCGGACAGTGTGCATACAGCCTTTCCCTTCAGGCGTCGCCACTGCACGTCATCGGTCTGCATCAAGTCCCAGTTCACAGTGTCATCTCTAACAAAAACATGTGCCAGCCAACAGTGAACATACGCCAACAAACACAGAGAAATTATCAAAACTTGTGGCCTCATTCTGCAGCACCTGGGCTGACTGCATCAGTAGCTACAAGTGTTGTGCAGAAACAAAGTTGGATCTGTGAAGCGTTAAGGCTGAGTAATCGAATCCTTTCTCCGCCAGGAGACAGACGATCAGAGTGAGAGAAGCAGAGTTCTGGCTGCAGACCGTCGGAGTCCCTGAGCATCACAATGTTAGTGAGAAGGGGGGTCAACCGATCCAAGATGGCGATGCCACCGCACGTCAGCGCCCAATGGCAGTAGCGGTCACGCGGGGTCTACTCCGAAACCCTGGTCCACTCCGCTCCACCCAGGCGCCAGAAAAACTCCCGCGCGCCAAGCACGCTCACGCATTGAGGGGGACACAAAATAACGGTACACCGGAAGCTGCTAGCAGAGCTAGCTTGTTGTTGTCCTGGTGCCTCTCTGAGAAACGCGCTCGTTTTGCTGCTTTCATCAGACTGAAGAGGTCCCCTCTATCAGACTCGCTCATCTGAGTTGGTCATGATGCAGGATCGCTGCTCGCTCTCTCATCCATCCTGCTCACACTCTCCGACGGAAAAGCCCCGAATCTGAATGTGACTCTGGAGGAAAAAGCGGTTAGCTCTACTCCGTGAACTCTGGTGAGCAAAGGTCCTCTTTTCCAGACTGGATGTGTCCTCAGCTGATCAGAACCAAAGCGTTGGATCTTTAATCTCCTGCGTTGCTCTGAAGCAGCATCTTAATCAGCTCTCCTGCTTTGTTTCTATTGCAGCTGTTAGCTAAACACGGCTAAAGAAAACCTGCTACCACTTCAGGATCATCCATCAGCATGGACACAGGTACTGGTGTGTGTGTGTGTGTGTGTGTGTGTGTGTGTGTGTGTGTGTGTGTGTGTGTGTGTGTGTGTGTGTGTGTGTGTGTGTGTGTGTGTGTGTGTGTGTGCGCGCGCGCGCGCGCCTGTTTTTATATGTTGAAGTGGTCACATTTGGACTTTCAGTTCAATTCAAAAATACTTTATTAACCCCAGAGGGAAATGATTTAACTTGTAGCATGTGGACATTCTTACATTGTGGGGACAATTTGCTGGTCCACACAATGCTAAGCACCCTAAAACACAAGGGTAATTTCCAGACTATGTATATATGTATGTATGTATATATATATATATATATATATATATATATATATATATATATATATATATATATATATATATATATATATATATATATATATATATATATACGCACACACACACACATATATATATATATATATATATATATATATATATATATACAGTTTATATATATATATATATATATGTACTGTAAATCCTCGGGCCTGTATTTGTCTCAAGCTCATCAAGCTCCAGGCCTTTATTGGAAGGAGGACCAGAATTAGAGGCAGGCCTCAATTTCTATTTGAGCAAGTTGAACTAGTGGTTCGCTGGAGTCTTTGACAATTAAAATTGCGCCCACATTTTCAAAGTTAAACACATTTCTTTTAACAACGGTAGTTTCTTCTTCAGCCCTCTCCCCCCTCCCCCTGCGCAGCGGCCGCAAACTCACTGATGCACCTGCAGCCTCTCAGAGTTCCTGCTGCTCTAAACATTAAAATAATTATTTCATTTTCTGTTCCTCACTTCTGATTACCTTCAATGGTGTCTGTTTGTTGCAACCACCAGGTACAAATAACTAACGTGTTTTATTTGAAGTTAAAGTCCAAGGAGTCGACTGAAAGAGAGTATTTGTATTTTAACAGAAGTTGCCATAGTTTGTCTCACTCGACTTCATTGTTAAAAGCATCGGCTTGGTCCACGACCTGTTCAATGTGAGAGAAAACCCCCGGGAGTGGCTCTGATGGAAGCTGTGGTTGTGGTGGTGGAGGCTCTGAGCTCGGTAGGGAGCACATTATTTCCCCATGCTCAGAGTCACCAACCGCAAGGCAGTGAAAGTCAAGGTCAGGAGTCAAAACGATGGGGTGGGGGTCTTCAACACCCACCCAAAGTTCCCCCCTTCCCAGATCGACAAAAGCTTCAAGGCGCTTTAAAAGGTCAGCGCCAAGGATCAAAGGCATGGCACCATGCTCACAGACGTACACGGGGTGTGTCAACGTCATAGGACTGATCGTGAAGTGGAGAAGAGACCTGGATGACAAGATCATGTTACGAGGAGAGGAAACACGGTTACTGCACATGAAATTAATTCTGGAGGTTGAACCCCTCCTCCAGCAGCAAGACAGAGGCAGTTAGTAATAGGATGTTACATGAGAGTGTAGTCTGAACCAGTGTCCAGAAGAGCGTTGCAGGGGAGCACCCGTTCCAGTATCACCGACACCAGGGGCTTACCTGCTCTCCCATGAGACAAGAGGTGTCCCAAGAACAGTTTGGTAGATTCGACACCAGGGGGCGCTGGGCCATTGTCACAGGCAGATGAATCATTCATCAGTGCAGCAGGAGCAGTTTTTTGGTTTACTACCTGGAGATCAGAGTCAAAGAACTTGTTATCTGGTTGCAGGTTTTGTGGAGATAAATAAATAGATGTGAGAGGTAAAACCTGCCAGGACAAGAAGCTTTCTCAATAGCATCAATTATTTTATCCAAAGATAGAACCCTGTCATCCAAAGATAGGAACCTGTCATCAAAATTTTGGAAATTCTGGTTTAACTTGGAAAACTGCTGTGAATGTCCAATCTCATTTCAGTGAGAAAATCCATGAATAATTTATCCCGGTCTGCAGCCATCTTGGGGATGCCACAGAAACCGTTCTTTTGTGATTAAATGAAAGGGAACTGGATAAAAAAGCTTTTGCTGGAAATGCCGGATTAAAACACGCCAGCAGGTGGCAGTACCGGATTGAGGAAGGAATTTGGTGAGAGAAGGAGAAACGCGATTGCGTCACTTCTTGTTCTACCGATCTCTTCAAAATAAAAGCACAAGTGATAACGGCTGTACTTTTTAAAGTTTATTGACCTTAACTCGGGGTTTAATAAGCCAAAATGTTTTCCCTGGAGGGATTTAGAGTGGAGATGCGGACTCGCTGCGGCGAATTGTTGATAAAACCCCTGAAGAAGCTTCAGTGGTGTTATCTCTGAGCTCAAAGAGCTAATGCTAACTAGCCACACCACGTTAGCAGGTCTGGGTCTAAACAGAACCAGGACTTTAGGCTTAATTCACTAGGGAAATCAACCTCTTCGACCAAGCGACATACCGTGCACAGGTTCTTGTATTAATTGTCGGTAACAGCGTATAATTTACGGTATTTACTTCACTAACGCTCTTCCGGATAGGCTTAAGACTAGCAATCTTGAGCTAGCCAAACTGCGGGAATCAAAGCGCGCTCTGGTGTGTAACGACCAGCTTCAGGCGATTGCCATACCGTGCACAGGTTCTTGTATTAATTGCCGGTAACGGCGTATAATTTACGGTATTTACCTCACTAACGCTCTTCCGGATAGGCTTAAGACTAGCAATCTTGAGCTAGACGAACTGCGGGAATCAAAGCGCGCTCTGGTGTGTAACGACCAGCTTCAGGCGATTGCCTGGATAGTTCCATTTTAAAGTTGGAATTAATATCCGGTATTTTGCATCGGCTGTTAAATAATTCACGGTTGATCAGACCGGAATAAGGAGGTAGCTTTGTGCAGACGTTGGACGTCTCTGGTCCGAGTAACAAAACAAGCATACACAAAAGTGACAGAATCACATTCAAACGTTACGACATCACACAATTGAACCCACATTCACTTACTTTTAGGAGTTTAAATGAGTTGAAAGCAAACGCTTATGACAGATACAGACTTGGTAACCAAAGAGTCATTCACTGCAAGATAAACCTCCCTTTCGGAGATGAAAGTGCAAAGAGTCAGTGCTCTTCAAGATAGACCTCTGCAGGCTGATGGCTTGGGAGAGGAAAAGAGAGTGATGGAAACTCCAGTTTAGAGCAGAAACTGTGTGATATAATATCAGAAATGACACGAACAGTGGCGGCTTGTGAAAAATATTTTTGGTGGGGCTGTGCTATTTTTTTTTTAAACAAACTTGTGCTTTCTGAGCTTTGTGCACAACTTCACTATTTCCTGAATTAAGCACAGCTCTTTTATTTCCTGTCTTACATCATTGGACAAACTGATTAATCCAGGTGTGTCTGACTATTGGCACGCTGCCTTGCGGACCAAGGTTGAAAAATACTGCATTAAATTGCACATAAAATAACATGACCATAAATGGTAAATAGGCAATGCAAGAGGCAAGTAACAAAAACATTTTGTTTAATTTCAACATTTGAGTGAACACGAAAAATTATGAGCAGGTCACTGTTACAGTAATGGTAGTAAACACTACTTAGACAAAATGCCAGAAATTTACACTGTTAGGACTTATGGAAAGTGGAAACACTTTCATAGGAAATAATGTCATCAGTATCCTCTTACAAATGTCATATTTCCCACTTTTTGGGACAA
>SSNQ01034059.1:0-17932 GCA_006942095.1 Nothobranchius kuhntae | reverse complement strand
TAATTCTAACAAATTTTATAGGTCATTACACATTATTATTACTTAGCCAATACCTGCTCAAGGTGTTGTACAAGACCCCGGTATCCTCGCAGGAAGTGGTCCAGGGCACACAGCAGGTGTCCTACCCAACGGGTCCCACCTATTCTGGTGGGCACCAATGGCTTTTGGCCAAGAACCTGAAAGCTGTTAATTAGGTTTGCCCTGTTGAGTGGACTGGTGTGATAGAAGGTGTATAGCCCAGAAAGCAGATCTTCCACTTTCTGAAACATCGCATTTGAGCGCATAGCATCAGAAAAGCTCAATTCGAGGCGGTGTGCCATGCAGTGGATGCCAATGATGTAGGTCCGGTCACCCTTCAACTTGCTGACGACTCCATTTTTTGCTCCAGTCATTACTGCTGCTCCATCTGTTCCCATAGCAACTAGTTTGCTTCCCCAGTCATCACTCACTTCATCCATGATGTCACTAATGGCTTTGCTAATGTGTGATGCGTCTGCCTTCTCCACTGACTTGATGCCAACAAACGTTGACTTGATTTTGCCTTCGTGACTAAATCTTACATAAACCAACTCCTCCTCTTTCACAGAACTGTCTGTGGAGCCATCAGTGGTTATAGAGAGAAATTTTGTGTTTTTAAGATTCTCTCTAATGTTGTTTCTTTCTGCCTCAGCAATATAGTGCATAAACACTTTGGCCTGCTTTTCATTCCTGTACGTTGATCCCACACTTATTCCCTTTTGTTCATCCAGACTGCAAAGAATGAAAATAGAATGTTAAAAATAAAAGGATATTTTTATATTTGCATATTGTAAATATACAATAATTTTAATCAACATAACTTGCCTTCCTGGTAATAACATTTTGTATTATTATAATTAATTAGCCATATTTCACATCTGAACTTAAGAGCATGGACATTTCAAACAAACAAAGTTTACTTACTCGCACATCCACTCAAAATCAGAAAATGGCCTTGCCTTCTTCCCAATAGCATGCACGGTGCGAAACAGCGTTTTCATTTTTGTGCTTGTTTTCTCTGACATAGCCATTAGCGCCGAGACCATGGGTGTCACCAGTGGAGACTCAGATTGAGCCCGGGACATGGATGTGCAGGAAATATGGCACTTGCTGTTTTCATGTTCTCGAATAGTCTCAAGCTTCATCGTCTTATTTCCTATGACAAACGAGTTGTTGCAGTTCTTCTCTCGAGCGTGTTGGCGGCAAACGGTGCAGCTCATTTGCGCAGATTCTGGGTCATAATGTAGCCAGTGTCTTACGACTCCGCCGTCTCCAGTTCGCCACTTCTCACAAAATCTTCTGGTTGCCACTGGTCCTGTTGGTTTTTCTTCCAGTTCGGCAAGTTTTCTTTTGGAAGGCTGGCTGACTCCAGTTAAAAACCGCCACATTTCACCGCTAGTTTTAACACGCTAACTGCTAAGTTGATAAACTGATTGAATGAGATATTCGGAAATGACGTTGGATGCGGCGCTCACGTTTCGTGTACGTTTGTGTACGTTGCATGCAGGCGGGAGGAGTATCACAGAAATCCATGGAAGACGACTGATAAACATAACTAATTTGGTGCAAACATTTACTCGCCAGGTGGCAGGTAGAGCTCAAAATTTTACTCGCCAGATGGAGCAATTTACTCGCATTTGGCGAGTGGCGAGTGTTAATTTCGGACCCTGCCCCAGAGCCATGTGCACTGCGCTGTACTTCTGACTGTAAATGAGGGGGAAACGATTTAATCGGATCCTTTTCTCTTCAACATGGTTTAATGTAAAGTTTCATTCAGTACAAACTTTAGTTACACCAATCTAACGAGACAGAGCCTGGATTTGTATTCTGAACAGTTTAAACATGTTTAAAACGGAGACATGCGTGACGCGTCTAAAATCCGCACCTGCTTCGCTATTATGGAAATTAAACTAACAAGGTGAATAACATCAAATTATTTTAGGCACAGACAACATCCCCCACACTTTTGAAAATCTTGAAACGTGCCTGGTCACTCGTGTACGTCAAAGTTATCTTTCATAAGACAATAATCAATAAAACGATTTATATAAAATGGATCCAGAAGTTGTAGCCCGTCGCTGCCTACAATATTTTGGTATTTTTCACCCTGTTGGTGGTTTTACTGAGCAGGTGCCACTTTTGTCACGCGATTCTTTTTAAAACATGTTTAGACTGTTCAGAATACAGATCCAGGCTCTGTCACGTTTGATTGTTGTAATTAAACTTTGTAGGTGGGGAAGGTCAGAAAGCAGCTCAGAAGCGCCTATGATTGCGCACAAGTGTGATGCGTCAACCCGGTCTCACAGTAAGACCAGGTTGGACCTGTTCAGGTTTACGCAGACAATCTTTACATTTAGAATTGGCATACAGATGTAAAATTAATGCAGTAAAATATAAAGCTTTTTATTTAAATATCCATTCATTATTTTACAAGCACAGAGAGCCGCATCAGATGGATGGAGGAGCCGCGGGGTGCCGACCCCTGTGCTAGCCTACTTTATTGTCCCCAGCAATTTTTAAACCCCACTCAAGTGTATGGTTATTGTCCCCAGCAATTCTGAAAACAAACTGACGCCCTTGGTCAGCTGTAATAAAATCAGAGAATCTGTCTGATGAACAGCCTGAAAGCCGATGATGACTGAACAGTGATGTCATCATCTGATGAACATCTGCTCTTCACATCTGCGCTTCATCTGCTCCATCTGACTGTCTGACATGAGCTAGTGAATCTGTTCAGTCTCTTTCACACCTTTAATCTGCAGATGAAGGAGGGAACATCCATCATGTCCACAGTCTGTCAGCAGGATCTGATCCAGAGTCAGAATCAACACGTCTGCTGTAGGAAAACACTTGGACTCTTCTAGTTTCCATCTGAGCTCAGAGCCTTTAGACTGAGTTCAGCTCAGTGAACAGAGACGATCTCTTAGCTTCCTGTTCCCGTCAGCTCCACCTCTTCACGTGCACACGCAGGAACATGCTGCTGGTGTCCAGCTTTACTCCATCAGAGCTCCAGCAGGCCTGGGACTCGGAGCTCTAGTGTGGAACAGTGAGGTGTGTGTGGACACACTCCCATCAGAAAGCAGGGATGTGTTTGTTGTTTGTTCTTGAAAAAGGAACCAAACAAACCAGGTTCTGACTCAACAAGCTTGGATGCAGAAAGATAGCCTAGTGAACTAAACCAAGTTCTTGCTTTGCAAAGTTTGGTCTAGGAATGCTCCACTGGAACCTCTGCAGCCCCAACGGCATTCTGGCTGGCCAATCACAGCTCTCTAGAGGGGCTTCAAACACATAAAGAGTTGTGATTGGTCCATACTAGTGGACCAATCATAGTGCTCTATCTGCTTAGTGAACAAATCACAGAGCTTCATCCACTTTGTAGGCCAATCAGGGCACTCTATATGCCTGGTGGGTGGGATGATGCAACAGAGTGAAACAAGAGTATGTCACATTCATTGTCCAGTGGAATGCGGAGATCATTTGAAAGACAACGGTAGAACCCTAACCCACAACCGAGAGCCGTCAATGGAGCGTGGCCAGACTAAATAATACATTTATTTAGTCTGGCTTGCCAGTCTAGCAGAAAGAGGCAGCAGAGAGATGCTCTGTCCAGAATCAGACTCTAAACCTTCTGATTCATTTTTCTGTCTTTTTCATTCACTAAACTTATTTTCTGTTTAAACTCAGCAGCTCTAATAACTTCTGATGATCATCATCACAACATCTGGACTCACCTGAACTTTCTGCAGTTCCTCACTGCTGGAATTAGTCTCAGTTGTCCCCATGGTGATGTTCTGTACTTCTGCAGGTCCAACTCCTCCAGAACCTCCTCTGACATCAGCAGCATGTAGGCCAGAGCTGAACACTGGATCTCTGAGAGTCTCTCTGATCTGTTCCCTGACTTCAGGAACGTTTGGACCTGCTGATAAACTGAGAGGTCCTTCATCTCCATCAGACAGTGGAAGATGTTGATGCTTCTGTCTGGAGAGACTCCATCACTGTTCATCTCCTTCAGGTTGTTGATGGTCCTCTGGATGGTTCCTGGACTGATCTGTGTCTGACCCAGCAGACCTCCTAAGAGTCTCTGGTTGGACTCCACTGAGAGGCCATGAAGGAAGCGAACAAACAGGTCCAGGTGGCCGTTTTCACTGCGGAGGGATTTCTCCATCACTCTCTTTAGGAAGTCCTCCAGAGGTGAGTCTCTGTAGTGTCCTCCCAGGAAGTTCTTCATCACCTCCATGTTCCTGCTGCTGAGGCAGTGGAACATGTAGACTGCAGCCAGAAACTCCTGGACGCTCAGATGAACAAAGCAGTAGACTGGTTTCTGGAAGATCACACACTCTCTTCTGAAGATCTCTGTACAAACTCCTGAGAACACCGAGGCCTCTGAGACATCCAGACCAGCCTGCTCCAGGTCTTCTTGGTAGAACATGATGTCTCCTTTCTCCAGATGTTCCAACGCCAGCCTCCCCAGCTTCAGAAGAAGCTCCCTGTCAGCCTCCATCAGCTCCTGAGGACTAGTCTCGGGTCCTTCATGGTACTTGTTCTTCTTCCTCCTGGTCTGAACCAGCAGGAAGTGTGAGTACATGTCAGTCATGGTCTTGGGCAGCTCTCCTCTCTGCTCTGTAGACAACATGTTCTCCAGAACTGTAGCAGTGATCCAGCAGAAGACTGGGATTCCACACATGATGTGGAGGCTCCTGGAAGTCTTGATGTACTTCTCTGACCCTGTGGACACATGAAGGAGGGATCTGATTGGCTGCTGCAGGTCTGGAGGTGATCCAGACCAGAGCCGAGGGAAGCAGGTTCCCCTTGATGAGGCTTGTCAGCAGCACCTGGACTGATGACCTCTGTGTGACCTCAGAAAGCAGCTGACTGCTGTTGAAGTCCAGAGAAAGTCTGCTTTCATCCAGACCATCAAAGATGAAGAGAAGTTTCCAGACAGCCAGCTCCTCTGCTGGGAGCTTCTGGAGTGTTGGATAGAAGACACGGAGCAGCGTGAGAAGACTGTGCTGCTCATCTCTGATCAAGTTCAGCTCCCTGAAGGAAAGCAGAAGCACTGCATGGACATCCTGGTTCTCCGAGCCCTCGGCCCAGTCCAGAGTGAACTTCAGCACTGAGAAGGTTTTTCCAGCTCCAGCGACGCCGTTGGTCAGAACCACTCTGATGGCTTTAACTTTATCGTTATGTTGGTCTTTGTCTGTGTCTTCGTCTTCATCAGGTGAGGCTTTAAAGATGTCCTGGCACCTGATTGGAGCATCATGGAGCCTCTTGGTCCTGGAAGTGGTCTCCAGCTGTCTCACCTCATGTTGGGTATCAACCTCTTCACTCTGTCCTTCTGTGATGTAGAGCTCAGTGTAGATCCTGTTCAAGAGGGTTCTACTTCCTGGTTCATCACTTCCTTCAGTCACACGTTCACATCTGCTCCTCAGACAGAGCCGATGTTCTTCTAGAACCTCCTGCAGACCAACATCTGCTGAGAAATGTGACACAGAGCAGATCTGAATCCTGCAGCAGAACCAAACAACATTTATTGGTAGTTTCATCTCAATCATCTTCATGAAGATCTGAAACGTCTCACCTGGTCCTGAGCTGCTCTGATTGGCTGTCTGCTGTGCACTCCTGGTTCTGGTTCTGTCTCCAAACTGGGGGCAGGAGGACAGCTGGTCCTCCTCACCCACAGGACTCCTCCTCCTCCTTCTGTGGAGACATGTCTTCATCATGACTGATGAACCAGTGGAACAACAGCGAGTGGTGATCAGGTCCTTTCCAACATCTCCGACTACAGAATGAAGAGAAACCCGGAGTTTAAACCCGTCCACCTGCTGAGACGGCTGTTGTCCTCTCTGTGGACAACTCCTAAAGGACTTCAGAATGATGGACAGCTTTCTGTCCTCCAGCTGAGTTTAGGTCCAGATCACCTTCACACCAAAGCTCGTCTCACATTTCTGTCTCGAAAACCTGCAGCAGCTGCAGAAGTGGTTCCGCTCAGGTCCACTTCTGTTTCCAGCTGGACTCTTCCTGATGTTCTGGAAGCTTCTTGTTGGCAGCAAACAGCCTGCATAGAGCTCCAGGTGTGGGACTTTTCACATGAAACATTCATCCTGCTGTGATTCTGGAGAAACATCTTCAGACTAAACAATAAAAGCTCTGCTGCATGTTCACCTGCTCTACTTGGTCAGAGCTCCACTAGTTCATCGGTTCTACCACATATCCTGTTTTTCTGTCTGAGGAGTCAGAGGAACCAGTTAGAAACTGCTTTCTTACTTTGGGTCTGAAGGTCCAGGTACACTGAGGTCTGGAGGCTTATCCTTGGACCAGTCACTCTTCATAGACAGACAGCTGGGTCCTGGAGGTTCTGCTCTCGATCTGCGGTTCCGACCTCTGAAACACAAACATGTTGTAACTCAAATCACATCAGTCAGAGAGAAGATGTCAGATGAAGGTCAGTGAATTCTCCACACTGGACCTTTAATGTCTGTAACATCCTCTCAGATGATCAGAATCAGAAATCTGAACCCCATCATCTTCAGCCTCTGACTGTTTGGTTTATGAAGAACAAAGTAAAGCTGCTGGTTTCTGGAAAAGGTTCCTGAGATCAAAATTCTCCTTCAAACGACTCGGTGTCAAATAGGGACAAGTCACATGCTTTTATTTTGTAGCAGGGTATCTGCAGGTTTAAGGGAGCCAAATTTAAGACTTTTTAAGACCTTTTTAAGGCCATTTTGACCAAATTTAAGCAATTTTTTAAAATTCAATTTAAGCTATAATTTCCAGCTATTGCCTGGAACGGGTGCTAACCACGTCGCCAACGTGGGATTAGCCATCCAGTTACCATCAAACTTTCACTTCCCCATGGCGCAAGCTCCCACTAGCTTAACCAGCTAATGTGCTCATCTAAAAATAGCCCCCTTTCACAACCAACTGAATGTGTACGGTTCCGCTTATGCCAACATCACACACAAAAAATGCTGAACACCAACTAGAAATTTATGAAAATTTTATAGAAATAACAGAATCTTGTTTATTGGGTCCTTGGACATTTAAGACCTTTGGAAACTGTATTTAAGGATTATTTGTCATTTTTAAGGATTTTTAAGGCCTTAAATTTGGAAAAGCAATTTAAGACTTTTTAAGACTTTTTAAGGACCAGCGGATACCCTGTGTAGGATCACATTCCCAGCATCACTCCATCCACGGCTCTTTGAAAACATGGTGTCTGTAGAAAGCCTCTGACTTCTGCTCAGAAACATCTCTGGGAGTTAAACTCAGTTTAACATCCATGAGGGATCGTTTGGTTCTTACATCAGCAAATAAGTCATTTGTTTATGTTTCCTTGTTTCATCCTGTTCCTCTCAGCTTCTGCTTGGTCCATCAGAATTTGGTAACACAACAGTCCATGCATGGCTCCAGCAGAAAGCCTCTGAGATGTTAGGGTTAGGGTTCTCATGCAGAAAACAACCAGTGTCATCATGTAACGTACCAGAAGGGTCCATTTTCACCATCTACCCGACACAGGAGAACCTTTCATCTACAAACATAAATCCACTTTCTATTTGGCCTCCAAATCCATAAGGTTCTGCTCAGTGCTTGTTTACATACAAGAAGACAAAACATGCAGGCGTAAACATGCTCTCCCAAGGTCCTGCACTCTCTGCGTAAAAGCCCTCACCATCTACTCGAAGCCTGCAGGACTTTTACAACACATAAGTTACAATAATCATATGTGATGAATGAACAAGATTTTTATCATCAATCAATCAATCAATCAGCCTTTATTTATAAAGCACCTTACAGCATGCCACCAAGGTGCTGTTCAACAAAAGAATAAAACGATAAAACATATAGCGCCACAGACATCATTAAAACCACAAATAAGATTTACTAAATATAAAACATTAATAATTGCTAACCCACAGAATTAAAAGCCAGATCATAAAAGTAGGTTTTCAGCCTCATTTTAAAAACCGCTACTGATGGAGAGCTCCTAATAGTTAGGGGCAGTGCGCTCCACAGTTTCAGACCCGATGTTTAAATCAAATGTTTGAATAATCTGTGCTTTAACCAACGATGGCTTAGGAATGAATATTGTTCTTACAATGATCCATTTCAGATCTTATGATCAGTACGTGTTGATTTAACAAGTTCATCATTGTTTACACTCACACACATCACAATAAGATACTCATTAGGGTTAATATTCACCTCACACAACAGTTTTAAACATTCTCATCCACACAGTGTTAAAACATCTCGTGTCTGAAGAAGGCGTGGCTTTCTGAGGGATGTTGGTAAATACTCAAAAACGTGTCAAATCCTGATTGGCCAAACTTGGCCAAAACTTGTAACATCGTGGTTTATTAAAACAAGAATTACTTCCCGATTAAGTCAGTTTCCAGCTGACGCCCGATTCGGCCAAACCGGGAAAGAAGCATCTCTTTTGAAACAAACTCCTTTGACCTCCAGTCAAAAGCCTCTCTGCGACGCTGCAGCTGATACAGCCAAGCAGCTCTTAAATTCAGAGCCAAGCAAACTTCCACCTTAGATGCAAACAAGCATTCCAGCTTCTTGCCTTCACCTGGAGGGTTCTGAGACTGGACGGGTCCTATCGGAGCTATCTACAGGTTCCTGATATCAGAGGTCCGCACCGGCAGTGATCCAGCCAGAACCTCCACACAAAGGGTGCGTAGACTTGGCACAGATTGTGTCAGATGGTTTTAAAATCAACAACCCTCTAGTTATAAACAACAAATTATTTTGCAACCCAGACTTCACAACTTTCTCAGATACAAAGAATGGTTTTGCTAAACATCTAGCTTCCATCACAACATTTAACACATCACATTAAATCTCTCCATATCCATTCGTCTCATTATTCACATCTTGTCATGTATAAATATTAGTTTAAGAAAAAAAATTAAATTAATTTATTAACTATTTACTGACTGTCTGAATTACTGTAATACGAAGTGTGTTTATGGTCCCTGAAAAAGCAAAGAAACCAGAATCTTCTGATTAAACATTCAAAGATCAATCAGGTTGATATTTCATATTTATATGGACTCATCACATCTTATTGGTCATAATTAATGTGTAGTGATGATGTCAATCATTATCAAGTTCACTTGGACGCTACAATCATCACAATTCTCTAGAATAAAATCACAATCTTTTATTTTAGCAGCTAAAATTAGAGATTAATATCGGTATCAGTCCCAACTACGGTTGTAAGGATTAACCCGTATCTGTCCACAACAAACCGGAACGGCAAGCCATTTTAACATTTAATCAGCAACACCTCTCTGTGATTCCCGTTCTACACAACAATAATATCATTTATCTTTGTCCTAATAATATTCTTACCAATGAAATTAGAAAATATATGAACAAGTAAAAATTACATTTAGGTAATAAGTAATATTCATAACAACTGCACTACCCTGGAAACAATCAACGTCAATTGGACATGTAGATCATGTCTAAACTGAGTCCGTTGGTCCAGACCACGCCCGTAGAACATCCAGACTAGGTCTTTGCACAGTGGGTAGTAGGACTTTAGCATCTTCATTCATGAAGGTGTCTCCATCCTTCAGTGCTAGCCCTGACCAGCTGTCAGTTAAACAGTTCAGTCATTTTACAGCAACTCAAAATGGTATAAGGCAATAATAAATACAGGTGTGGTTCACTGAAAAAATATATTTTGATGATTATTTTTGATAATCAGTCACTGTGCAGGCTGAACATGAAAATAGTCTCCTACACCTGTCTTCTGCATTAGCTTCTGATAGAAAATGGACGGTGAACTCTAGGATTAGAAAGAGCCTGACAGACCTACGTCACACTGTCACTTAACGTTCATGGACTCACCCATCCTGACTCAGGACGTAAAAGGCTGTTGGTTTAAAGCCCAGGAAACAGCAGGCAACATCTCTGCTAGTAGAAGCTAACTGTTAGCATTAGCAACTCCATAATTCAATTCAAGTTTGTTTATATAGCGCCAAATCACGACACGAGTCGTCTCAAGGCACTTCACACAGTTAACATTCCTCTGAAACACAAACATGTTGTAACTCAGATCACATCAGTCAGTGAGAAGATCTGATGAAACCATCTCAGAAGCTCTGAACACACAAACTGCTGCAGAGAATCAGAAGGTTTCATGTTTGTAACTGAGGTCAGAAGAAAGCTTCTCTAGATGATGGACATCAGAGAGGAGAAACCTAAAGAAGGTCAGTCAGCTTCAGCAACACGTTTCTTACTTTGTGTCTGAAGGTCCAAGTCCACTGAGGTCTGGAGGACGCTGCATGGACCAGTCACTCTTCATAGACAGACAGCTAGGTCCTGGAGGTTCTGCTCCACTGAGGTCTGAAGGTCTGGGCTGGGAGGAGCTGCTCTTCATAGGACAGCTGGATCCTGATGGTTCTGCACTGTTCTCCTCTTCTTCTGCATAAACGTCCATCTTCCTCTTCAGTCAGTCAGAGCCAGAGATGAACCAGTTAGACAGATTGGGATTCTCCACTAAAGAAAACAACAGCGAGTGTGTTTTCTAGTGAGAACCAACAGGAAGTGAGACGGTGAGACGTGACGCAGCAGTTTGATCTGAAGGTGAATCAAAGCAACAGTCCAGAGGGGATTCAATTCAAGTTTATTTATAAAGCTCCAAATCACGACAAGAGTCGTCTCAAGGCCCTTCACACAGTAAACATTCCAATCCAGGTCAGTTCATTAAGCCAATCAGAAAAAAGTTTCCTACATAAGGAACCCAGCAGGTTGTATCGTGACTTCACAACAATCCTCATACTAAGCAAGCATTTAGCGACAGTGGAGAGGAAAACTTTTTTAACAGGAAGAAACCTCCAGAGGATCCTGGCTCAGTATAAGCAGCCATCTACCATGACTCACTTGGGATCGAGAAGACAGAGCAGACACATGCATACACACACCAACACAAGCCCAACCACACACAAACACACATCCACACTAACAACAGAAATACCAAGTAGTGTGTCTATGGTTACATTGTGATTTCTTAGTAAATATTCTATTTGTTGAGAGATTAACTAGGTTAAAGACAATAAAGTTTATCTGTAATTAAACAGGTAAACTAGTAGTAGCACATTCAATGTCAAAGAAAGTAAAAAGTTATTATTAGGAGAGGGAGAATGTTTAAGTGGTTAGCAGCAGTGTGCTAGCCGATGGCCCCCTCCATGAGGCCACCACAACTCATCAGAACATCATTGTAGCTTCTTCTGGGGAGAAAAACACTTAAAGAAAAATTAAAGTTAACAGTTGAAATAGCAGAAAATAATACAGTTAGAGAGAAGTGGTAGTAGAGTGTGGAAAGTGGTCAGTGTGTCCTCCGGCAGTCTAAGCCTATAGCAGCATAACTACAGAGATAACTCTGGATAACCTAGCCTTTTAGATGGAGGCATGTTAGAGGCAGGGCAAGGGAGAGTCGTCTTTACCGACTGTACACTCCACCTCCCTGTACTCCCCCACTTGTACAGATCTAGGCTAACATCAGATTTTAACCATAGGCCCTATCAAATAAACATGTTTTAAGCCTATTCTTAAAAGTAGACAGTGTCTGCCTCACGGACTAAAGGTGGGAGCTGGTTCCACAAGAGAGGAGACTGATAACTAAAAGATCTGCCTGCCATCCAATTTTCAGATATTTTGGGAACACCAGTAAACCTGCAGTCTGAGAGTGAAGTGTTTAAAAGTGTGAGTGTTGAGATTTCTGAGGTAAAAAAGATGATAAGTATTAAAGTACTCTAGCAGGGTATCTGCAGGTTTAAGGGAGCCAAATTTAAGACTTTTTAAGACCTTTTTAAGGCCACTTTGACCAAATTTAAGCTATTTTTAAAAATAAATTCAAGCTATTATTTCCAGCTATTGCCTGATTAGCCATCCAGTTACCATTAAACTTGCCCTTCCCCATGGCACAAGCTCCCACTAGCTTAATCAGCTAATGTGCTCATCTAAAAATAGCCCCCATTCACAATCAACTGCATGTGTACGGTTTCGCTTTTGCCAATATCGTACGCAAAAAACGCTGAACACCAACTAGAAATAAAAGAATCTTGTTTATTGGGTCTTTGGTAATTTAAGACATTTGGAAACTGTATTTAAGGATTATTTGTCATTTTTAAGGCCTTAAATCTGGAAAAGCCAATTTAAGACCTTTTAAGACTTTTTAAGGACCCGCGGATACCCTGTCTAGGGGGGGTCCTGCGGCTTGTTCAGCAGCTCACCTGTTCCACTGACAGGAGAAATCTTCTCATCAGCAGGTGATCAGCAGTGTCATTGTGAGAGATACAGATATTGTTGTGGTCAGACTAGGTGAACATATGCAAATGGTTAAACTTTATTGGTTTATTGGTTCAAAGGTACCCCACACTTCTTTTTTTCATGTTTAGTTCATGTAGACAGTTTTTGTTAAGAGATGTCTTACTTACAAGATGTCAATGAATGCACCTTTGGTGTATCAGAGAACTGCTTTTGACGAAGTGTCCTTGAACACCTCTCGAGAAGAGTCTCACTGCAGCTCCAGGCATGGAGTTCGAACGGAGCAGTTTGTGTACGTTGCATTGATAAAACTACGAAATAAAAGCCTCTTAAAGAGCAAATAACTCCAGTGGTTGTCCCTGCCCGCTGAGCTGCAACATCATGACTGAACACAGGCCCGAAAAAATCAAAGAGACGACTAAAAACACTGACCTCAGATCGGCCCACCGGGAATTTGGGTCCTGGTTCCGCTCACCACGTTATCTCTCATTGTGATATCAGAGCGTTATTGGCTCTGTTAGAATCCCAGCGCCTGGTGCGCGCGCAGTTTGTGTTTGTGCGCACCGCGGGAGCGAGCAATGAGCGCACGCGTTTTTGCAGTTTGGGCGGTGCAGAACGGTAGCTGTGAAGCTGACCCAAATCAGCACAAACAAAGCACTAACCGAGCAGCCTACTTGCCTGCACTTTTGAAGCTGATGGGACGGGGAGGGGTCAGCTTCATAGAGCTTTGTTTTGGTGGTTCGTGCACGCTCCATGCACGCTCCGGATCTGCGTTAAAGTCCCGCCTCCGTTTGACAGCAACAGGCAGATTTCTCCACCGTTTCCTCTATAAGATTGGCCATGTTCGAGATGAGCCAGTTCTGCGCAGATATGACCAGTGGTGATCGGCGAGCAGTGCTTGCCGGTTAGATTTGTGTCCGACTTGACGCCGACTTGCTCTGACATCATGCATACGTACGCAACGATATCCTCGTGAGATCAAGGCAGCCGCAGATTTTGGAGCAAGGTGCTGCAGTTGCTCTCCACTGGCTGCAAAACCTAGGGGTTGACGGGAAACGCCTGGTTCTCACCTGATCTAATTTCTGATTGGTTCACATTTTGATACAAACATCCGGTGGTAGAATGCAAAATGTTAGTTGGTCACATGTATTCTTTACATCATGTAACGTTGATCATGACAACTATATAGGACATAAAGAGAAATGTGTTTTGTGTTCTTTTGTCACGTTTCCTATGAGCACACTAAACCTACAGCTGATAGCCTTTACTTATTACAATCATGTCTTCATATACAATATATGATATCCACAAGCACGTGAGGATGTGTTTCGGTTGCTAACAGGCACCAGAATTAAAATAAATAATTAAACAAGTATGAACGCTAACGCGATATCTTCATCCATCGTCACCCGCGAGCTACACATGTAGGGAAATCTGTCTGACTGAAACGCCGGTGTTGTGCCCTAAATCGACTGGCTGCCAAAAAATGATTAGCCACCGTGGGATCGCTCACGGTTAGGTAATTGCATTTCTAGACGAAATTCCCCAGGATTTCGCCTTAAAACTCAGCATATCTAGCAATATGGACATTGAGAAAGCAGAGATAACCTCGTCCGGTACTTAAACAGATGTTTATCGCAGATATTAGTTTTTCCAGTTCTGAAGTTGTTTTAAGTGTTGCTATTTGTCTTAAACGTTCACAATGAGGATATATTAATCCTTTTTACAATATTTGCATTTGAAAGATGATTTGTGGGTCCACAAAAATAAACAATAATGAACAAGAGTCTGCTTCTAGACCTGCAGAAAGAGAAAGAATAGAAAAAAATGGGACACACAACAATACATCAGGAGCAAGCTATCACTGCGTCAGCCTGATGATGAAATATAAAATCAACATTGTTTAACTGAACAATCACACGATAATAAATCATAGTGCATTTAGTGGCAACGACAGCCTTAAGACATGTTGAACGTGCCAAAGCCCATACTTTTGAGAGCACCATGTGAGCACCCGTGTGTGTACACGCGCTTGTTTATGTAAGGTTTCTCTATAGGAGCGTCCAATAGAGAGCGTGAGGGACCACAGATCCGCCCCCCAAAGATGCGTAGGAGACGGAGGGAGCTCCAAGTCCCAGAGATCCAGGCGCTGCCCCAGAACACAGGAACCCCAAGGAGGCTGCAACCAGAAAGGCCCCCAGGTCCCCCTTGAGAGCCACAGAGGATCGCCCCGGGGGACCCCACAACCAGCAGCCGGCAGAGTCCTGGGAGACATCAGCGGCAAGCCCACAGGCCCGCCCGCAGCCTCCCACCCCCTAGCCGGCCGAGCCCGGGACCCAGGGGCGACCAACCCCGCCGGGGACCCAGCAGAGCCCAGGGACCCAGACCCCACCAGACAGCCACCGGGATTGATCAGGCAGACGCCAAAACTCTTAAACCCCAGGGTTTCCCTTACACAGGCGTAGCTGTGGCGGCCCGCCACGGCTGAAATCCCACCGCCACGCCTACAAGATCCCAAGTTGTATTTATTTTTTTTTGCGCTGTTTCCCGAAGAAGCAGCGGGAACTACTATGTTGTCGCTTGTGATCACAGCCGGCAGGCAGCAAGGAGGAGTAGGCAGGGCAAGGTGAAGTTACAACATAAGTTACTGAGTTTAAAATTAGAAAGGTAGCAGTGGATATAATGCTTTTTGGTTTACATGTTTAAACAGCATTAAGATAAACGAGTGTTGACGATCTTGACAGGGTTCCCTCCAGTGCTTATTAGGCCAGGTTTTCCTTCCCCCACCAGGCTAAGCATCACTTATTCATGTAAAATTTATTTTTTTTTAATGTCTGACTTTAACCGCATCTAATACTGTATTACGGCGTGAGCGCAACAGCAACAACTTAAGATCGATGTGTGAGCAGCCTGAGAGGTCGGGTGTTTTCATCTGAACCCTTAAAACCTCCAGCAGGCTACGCTGCACTATTGACGTGTTAGCGCGCGGCACTAACAACTTAGCGACGTGACATGTCTCGGAGAAAGCGTAAAAACACGTTGGACGCTTCTTCTGAAGCGGGAAAATAACACTTCTTCTTAAGCAGAGCACAACGTCGCCTCGGCTCGTTCACGGCCAAGCCGGACTGAGCTTGATAACATTGGCTGTGTCTCAATTCAGGGTCTGCATCCTTCGAAGGACCCAGCCTACCCGGCCGACGTGGGCTGGGTCCTCCGTCGGCCGGGTAGACCGGATGTTAACGGCTGTGAATTTGGACAGGCCTAGCCTTCATGAATCCCCGCCTCTCCCTCGGCGAACGTTCCGTCGCCTAGCAACCGTGGAACCGCTGAGCAGAAGGGAGAAGGAACTTTAAACGATGGAGCTCGAAGTTTTATTTAGATCTTTAATCATTTCCTTGACTGTTGGAGAGCTAATTCGGAGAAAATACTTTTGACAAGCTGAGCCTGAGCAAAGATGTGATAATAGTTTTTAATACTTTCTAAGGGTCTTCATTTGACCAAAACCCATTTATCACCTTTTAAGACTTTTCAGACCCAGCGGGATACCCTCAAGTAAACAATTCACATTTGTAAACCAAAATAAATTCAAGAGTTTAATGCAGAACTGATTTTATTTAGATATTTCTTTTATATGTACATGTTTAATCTTTATTAACCATTTTTTCTAGCAAAGTAAAAAGCTGTCAAAGTTCTCCCTTCTCTCCTGTGCCCTCTGCTGCTCTGCCTCCCTCTGCAGCCTCATGTCCTCCCTGATCAGCTCCAGAAGCTGGTCATCGCTGTCACCTTCCCCTGGATGCCCATTTTCTCCAGAATAGTCTTAACAAACATGTAAGAAAAGAAACAGGAAGAGAAAATAGGACAACGGGTTATTCCTTTCATGTTTTCGCAGAAAAAAATAAACTCAAACGAGTTTTTAAAATATGAGATGTTATTGTACCTCCATGCCACAGCCGCCGTATACTTTGGCTCCAGTGATCATGTGGTCCATCTCCATCCTAAGCTTAATAAATTCCCTGGTTTTCTCTTTTGTCCCTAAAATACAAACTTCTATTAAAATCAGGGGATAACGTAGCGGGAGAAGTACGACACCGAGCGGCCGAACATACGAGCCGAGACCGCAATACAAGCACTTTTACTGGAACATTTCTAACTAAAATAACGTTCATGTATCACAAAAAGTCCTGAACCTAACAGTTTTCAAGTTTATACTTACATTTATATGCGCAATCCTCTCCGACAGCTCCCGCTTCACTGTCCGCCATTGTTTTTAAGTTTTTCTGCCGGCCGGCCCGCAAGGCATCTTGGGAAATGCTACCCATTGAAGGATACACCGGACCCATCCTTCATTCAGGCGACAAGAAGGCCGCATTCGTCGACCGCATTTGAAGGAGTCTTCGAAATGGGACAGGCCTAGTCGCGGTGCTGTGACGTAACCGGCCGACGAATCCGGCCGACGTAGGATGCAGACCCTGAATTGAGACACAGCCATTGACCCAGCACAGCCACTGGGTCGTTGGAGCTGCTCCGTGACTGCCTGATGGAAAACCAGCGGGTTTCATCCATCGACATATAAATATTGGACATTGGGTTTCCATAGTCTCCAATAATAAGTTTTTGAGCTAAAATGGGAGGTGGCCACCACCGCCATTTTGACCGTGTCACAGGTTCCGTCAAGCCCAGACAATTCCACATAAGGGAAGAGAGGTGGAGCTGAGGGTGGGGCTGTAAGGCTGGGATCAACTGACGACACCCGGTCGAACTAGCTACAAGCTAAAGGACGTAGCAACCTAGCTACAACCGGAGTTAACAGTGCACAACACCAGAGCTTCTGAGTCAGAGGTACGCCGGACTGACCGCTGGGTAAAATCGGGTGGAACACAGAGGTCTCCCGACAGCTGCTGAAAGCCGGCAGCCCGCGCAGCAGACAGAAGCCGCAATCAGACAGAGATGCGCCGAGCTGCGGGGAGGGGAGAAACGGGTGGAAAAAAACAGTCTCCCGAGAGCTCCACAAGCCGATAGTCGGAACCCAGCTCCACCAATATGTTATATTTCAACCCATTTTCTAAAGTGCAGCATTATGTTAAATGCACTGGGTTTTACCCTATTACATTTAAATTTCATGGTTAAACAGTACATGTTAAAATCTAAGCTCAGCTCGGCAGTGACCTAAAATACATAAATATAATTTAACTTACCGAAAAAAATCAAGTGGAGACTCCTTAGACGCTCTATTAGTGCAATTAACGCCACGGCAAGCCATTTTGTCCAACAATTGCACAAAAAATATCCAAACAAGAATACACAAACACAGAGACTCAAAATCCTACTGAGGCCTTTCCATGGAGCTATCTCTGCGGTCACGTGGGTCTGACGCTCATTAATTATACAGAATTTTAGGCTTTTAATACACTTAAACAGAAGAGTGAGAAAGAAATTCACCCCCCTCAGAGTTGTCATGAGTGTAAACTAGATAATTTAAACCAAAAACATGTTTTGGTACCAGCAGGGTCTGAAATTAAATTTTTTACTCACCGGCCAAGTTGGCTGGTAGATGATGAAAATCTACCGGCCAAGCATATTTTTTACCGGCCAAAATTCTAAATGATTTAGATCTACCTAAAGCATGTTA
>SSNQ01034058.1:180041-208270 GCA_006942095.1 Nothobranchius kuhntae | reverse complement strand
CCCCCCCCCCCCCCCCCCCCCCCCCACACACACACACTAACACACCCTTGTGAACACACCGTTACCCCACAGGGAGGCTCACCCCACGCTCATTCCCCCCTCCCTCATCATCAGCATTCACCACCTTGGGCGACTCTCGGTCCCCTGTAGACCTAGAGCTCCCAGTCCCCCGCAAGCACACAGTCCCCCAAACTTCCTCAGGGAACACGTCACTGAAGCCCAGAAAGGCCCCTGGAGTTGCAGTCACCTCGCGGGCCACATCGGGCATGTTTAATGCCACATGCTTCACCCTCCACAATGCCTCTGCTAGAAACGCCGGAAACTGTCTCTTATCCCTCACAACCACCATGCCCTCATCCCCACCACCAGTAGACTGAGACCCAGCACAAGGCCCCGACGCTCCTCCACCCCGAACCCCCACACAATGCACCTCCTCAGCATAAGAACCCTTACGCTCTGCCTGATACTTCTCCACTTCCACTGCTGTCCTATTCGACACACAACCTCTATAAGCCGCCTGATGAGCCCCACCACAGTTACAACAGCAGAGCGGAAGACCACAATGCTTGCCCTCATGGTTGCCCCCACACCTCCGACACCTCAACCCTTCCACACAGACTCTGGCCACATGACCAAAGCCCTGACAGTTAAAGCACCTCAAGGGAGGCTCCTCATAGGTCCTAACTAGGAAACTAAGATAGCCCAACTTGACATGAGCCGGGAGCTCCACTGTGCCAAAACTAATTAACTACGGAGTGGACCCACGCTTATCAAAACCCAAACACCGCATCGCCACCACCGCCTCTCCACTCAGGGCGTCTCATCTCCACCTCAGTGATGTCATTAGTGACACTGTAAACCACCCCTTTAACCAATCCTCCAGACCACGATTTCGAGACTTCGACACTCACCCCCAGGAACTTCTCAAGCTCCAGTGCCCTGTGGAGCTGGGTCTTTGTCCTACAGACCACCATCAACAACCCACCAAAAACAACCGTTGCGTCTGTCATATCACCAATCACCCCTCTCAGCTCCCTGGACACCACCAACGGGTTATTGGTAGGAAACGTGCCCCACCTGCCGCACGTATACGGAACACAAGGTCTTCCTGTGCAATCCTCAGCTGCTTCAGCTACGGATCCACATCACTATCCAAAGTGCCATCACTGCCCCCACAGTCCCGCTTTGCCATCCCCGTCACAACTGACTGAATAGCCTTACTTGCTCCCCTCCGCCCCATCCTCCACCACAACTGAGGCCAAAGCAAAGTCTTACGGGGCCCGTACAGGCCGTCGGCCGACGACCCGAACTTCCCCCGAGTCTAAACTGAGCTGACAGGCCACAACCAAACACACCACAACAAAATACACTGGTCCACAATCTAACTCACTGTTCCCCACCCCTCTTCCATGTGGGCTAAACCTCAATATTCACCTCCGCCCAGCGAGCTGAATCTCATTCGATCTAGCAGAAAGTCAGTGGCTAGATGGGACTTAAGAAACAGTAAGAGCAGGTGAGTGGCATAAGCTTGATGAGGCAGGAGCAGGTGTGATGAATGAAGCTGATGAGAAGCAGGCAGTGGTTGCCATGAAAACTGGGCAAGGCTGGAACAGGATCCTGACAAGATGAAAGGGGCCTAGAGGAGGGCACAAATCCAGAGTTCCAGAAAGGCGAAGATGGACAGCAGCAGGATTGATGACTTTGGACAGAGGAAAGCGGCCGATAAAACATATGGCTAGCTTCCTGCAGTTAACCCTCAAGGGCACATCCTTGATGGAAAGACAGACTTTCTGGCCAGTCCTGTAATTAGGGGCAGCGATCCTGCGCCGATTGGCCGAGTGAGCGTAGATGGCTGAACTGCAAAGGAGGTACCTTCTGGCAGCCCTCCATGCATGATGGAATTTCAGTGCCACAACCTGTGCAGAGGGAATACTATGGCACTTTCACATCTGGGCCAGCATGGATCGGACTAGGTAGCTTTTAAAGTCTTCAGATCTAGGTGGCTATGTATTTTTCAGTACTCAACCAGATGGTTTTTCAGCCCACAAACAAAGGTGGTCTGCTTCAGGCTGAACAGGTCCACTGCCAACTGATTGGCCAGCTCAAATACACTCCTACCATTAGGGGGAGCTTCCGATTCTCAGATGGAATGAACCAGCAGGAACACACACGCGCACGCGCACACACACACACACACACACACACACACACACACACACACACACACACACACAGAAACATCATTCTCACTCAGCAGGCGAAGCTTGGTCTCCACCTCCTGATTAAGTCTGCCTGTTTGACCTTCAGTTTAGGGATGGAAACCAAAAGATAAGCTCACCTGGATCCCCAGAAAGGAACAGAATTCATTTCAAAACTTGGAGACAAACTGTGGACCCCGGTCAGAAACTATATCAATTGGAAGTCCATGGAGACGAAACACCTCTCAGGCTAGTACTTCAACCATTTCCTTGGCAGAGGGGAGTTTCTTAAGGGGGACCAGGTCAGTCATTTTGGAGGAACAGTTGGCGATAGTGAGGATGGCCTTGTAGGTGTCGGAGGAGGGGAGACCAGTGATGAAATCCATGCTGATGTGTAACCATGTGCAATGGGCAAGAGTCAAAGAAGACCAGCAGATGGTCTGCATGAAGACTTGGACTGAGCACAGGTTTGGCAAGCTGTCACAAACCTTTTGACATCTCCTATATGGAGGACCACCAGAAGCAACTCCAAACATCAGCAAGTGTCCTTGCTTTGCCTGTATGACAGAAAAGGCGTGAGCAATGACAACATATCAGAACCTCCGTACGAAGGTGATCAAGGATGAAGAGGCAATTGGCTGGGCATTGGGGAGGTACAGAATGCTGTTGGTGGGCATCCCTTAGTTTGACCTCCAGCTCATATCTAGACACCCTCAGCAGGACTCTCCTGGGCAGGATAAAGGTCTCTGATTTGTGATCTGGTTCAGGTGTCAAAGGCTCCATGTTTCTAGACAGGGCATCCGGCTTGGTGTTCTTGTCTCCTGGTCTGTAAGATAAGACAAAATTAAATCTGCTAAAAAACAGGGCCAACCTGGCCTGGCGAGGGTTGAGACTTTTGACCATCTTGAGGTATTCCAGATTCTTGTGACCTGTCCAGACTATGAACGGCATAACTGCCCTCTCCAATCAGTGCCTCCATTCCTCCAATTCCAGTTTGACGGCCAAGAGTTCCTGGTCTCCAGCATCGTAATTGCATTCTGTAAGGGAGAGACCTTTGGAAAAGAAGGCACATGGGTGAACCTTATTATCTTGGTACCTTTGACTCAAAACAGCTCCAACTCCGATAAATGATGCATTGACTTCTACGATGAACTGTTTAGTGGTGTCAGGGGAATGGAGAACAGAAGTGGATGTGAACATGTCTTTGAGTTTATGAAAGGTGGTATCAGCTGAATCATTCCATTGGAAAGTAACCTTGTTGAAGGTGAAGGCATGAAGGGTAGGGATGGGTACCGAATTCGGTACTTTTTAAGGTACTGACCGAATTCCACAGTACCGACCGAGCACCGATTCACTTCATTTGAAACGGTGCCTCGTTTCGGTACCGTCCTTCACAACGAGAACTTGCCTAGACAGCTGCGCATGCGCAAGAGCCTTATGTCATCGGTCGCTGCGAGCGAGTTGTAAACAGAGCAGCTCCGGTAGGTAAATAAAATGTTTAAGATAACGTTAGCTTGATTTGTTAGCTTCCGTTTCACTAATGGTGCGTTCACTTTCTCCTCGGAACTCCAAAATTCCGACTAGAAGAACATGAACGCGCTCTAAAGTTTGGCTTCACTTTACTAAATGCGACGAGTGATTGGGTGAAGATGAAACCAGCGACAACGATTTAAGTGTGAGACATCATCGTTTTAATCTGCTCCAGCAGTTAAATAATCTGTTTAAGATAACGTTAGCTTGATATGTTAGCTTCCATTGCCACTGTCGTTATCAGCTAATGGTGCGTTCGCTTTCTCCTCGGAAATTCTAACTTCCCAGTAGGAAAAATCAATTGAAAAAGGACGGCAAAAGGAATGAAGATACACAGTAAATTTAGTTCACAGTAAAGATGTTTGCTTCAGATTAATTATCAGCTTATAAAACTACAAGGACGATGTTAAAATACAAACAGTTATTTATCGTGATATTTATCAAATATGGTTATATATTGAGAAAAATATTTATTTAATTATAAAAGAGAATTAAAAATATTAAACACTCAAAAGTATCTAAAATTGGAACCGTTAAGTACCGGTATCGATTCGTAGGTACCGGGAATTAGTACCGGATCGATTCAAATGTCAAAGGTACCCATCCCTAATGAAGGGGGATGTATCCATAAATGAATCAACGGTAGAAGTTGGCAAATCCAAGAAAACATTGCAGTTGTTTACGGTTAGTAAGTTTGGGCCAGTTGATGGCTGCAGAGGACTTGGCTGGGTCCATGGAGATCTGGTTGGGAGAGATTATGAAACCAAGAAAAGAAATGGACAAGCAGTGGAACTTACATTTCTATGTTTTGATGAATACGTCGTTTTGAAGTAGTATGGGGATGTGTTTCTTATGAGACTCTAGATCTGGGGAGAAAATGAGTACATCATCCAGATGCACAAAAACAAACAGTTGCACCATATCCCTGAGAACATCATTGACGAGAGCCCGGAAGACAGGAGTGGCATTAGTGAGTCCAAATGGGATAACCTTGAAAATGAACTTGAAAAAGTTGAGATGGCGCTCGCGCGGGTGCACGCAGCGAGCTGCTCGTCCTCTTTACGTAATGGAACCTTGTGTTTTATTGGCTTTTATTGGCGTTTTATTGGCTTTTATGTACTTTGTTGTCTCTGATGCTTTTTTTGAATGGTGTGGCTTCTCTGGTGACTTATGATCGAGCTTCGCTGCTGAGGCTTCGTCCTCCTGTTGATGTAGCGGGTGCTGCGCGCTGGGAACCTCACGGATGGCGTTGCTGTTTGGACTGCCCGTGTGCTCTCTCCTCCCAAGCCGTGATGTTTCGGCCCTCTGTCCGTCCCAGCTCGAGAAGGAAGCATCGGAGAAGACGGGGAAAGAGAGGTAGCCGACGCGTGAGACGTCTGGCTGGACTTCCTGGGTCCCTGAAGAAGCGGTGGTCCGATTCGGCCCAGCGTCTGACCCGGTTGTTCCGAGATGTCTGATGGATTACTCTGCGCCCTGCCTAGTGAACTTGGCCGGCTTTGAGGGTGAGCTGGCACAGCACCACGGCCAATCGGCTCGAGGATCTCGCCAGAGTGGGGTTTGCTGGGAGAATCTACGCTCGGTTACAGGCTCAGAGTTAAAGGAGACTGTGCCCGTGCGCGATCCCGGTGCTGCAGCCTTGCCGCAGACCCGGTTTGTTCTGGTCAATGCCAGGCCTGTGCTGAACAAAACTTTTATTCTTCGGGATTTTTTTATTCAGCATGACTTGAGTTTTCTGTGCATCTGTGAGTCCTGGATCCCGTTTGGTGACTCAAGCGCCCTGCTGGAGCTGGTACCACCTGGCTGCTCCTGTTTTAATATCCCTAGATCGTGGGGCAGAGGTGGTGGGCTGGTTGTTGTTTTAAAATCCAGCTTTCCTTGTAAACAGCTTACACCCACCATGTCATTTTCTTCTTTTGAACTGTGCCTATTTGAACTGTGCATCTCCCCCCGCCTGCTCGTTGTGCTAATTTATCGCCCTCCAAAGACTGACTCTAACTTCCTCAATGATTTCTGTGATCTTGTGGCAGACTGCATCCTAAAATATGACTATGTTCTATTTTTTGGTGATTTTAACATCCATATCTGCTGTCCTGACAATGTGCTTTCTAAAGGTTTTTTGAATTTGCTAGATTCATTCAATTTAACTCAATGGGTATCGTCCCCAACTCATGCCAGGGGTCACACCCTGGACCTGGTTCTCTCTTTTGGTCTCCCTGTCATGAACCTTGTGACTTTGCCTCCTGTGGTCTCTGACCACTCTCCAATACTTTGTGATGTTACGTTGCCATGTCCTGTCCCTGTGTGTGAAGCTCCAGCTACTAGGTTCAGAGCCCTGGATGCAGAAACTGTTGCAAAGTTTGTGGACTGTATGTCTGTAAGGTTAGAGACCTTTAACCCAGATCCATCTAACGATCATTATTCAGAACACTTTGATTTACTTTGTAATCAGGTCCTGGACGTGGTTGCCCCTCTCAAACTTTGCAAGTCTAGGCCTAGGAGGGAGCCTTGGCTCTCTGATGTCACACGGGCTTGTAGGCGGGCGTGTAGATCCTCTGAGAGAAAGTGGAAAAAGGATGGCCTACAGGTCTTGCGTGAGTTGTTCAGAGCATCTCTGGTTGCTTATCAGGATGCTGCGAGGGCTGCCAGAACTGCCTATTTTGCAGGCATTATTGAAACAAACTCCAAGAATCCCAAGATTCTCTACAAAACACTGAACTCTGTTCTGGTGTATCAGGAGCCTAGCTTAATGTCTCCTACAGCTGCTGGAAACTCTGAAGATTTTTACAAATTCTTTGTTCATAAAGTATCGGGCATTAGAGCAGCTATTTCTGGTAACTCTATTCACCCTGTTCCAGTTCCTCCATCATCACCCACCCTGAGCTCCCTCAATAATGTTTCTTATTCTGAGCTGAGTAAGCTTGTTGCAAGGCAGAAGCCATCTGGCTCTCCACTTGACGTTCTGCCGCCTCGTCTCTGGAAGGCTGCCTTTCCGTGTCTTGGCCCATCACTTGGTCAGATTATCAATGGGAGCCTCAGCACAGGTGTGGTCCCAGCTGCTTTGAAAGCAGCAGTTGTTCGGCCGAAACTGAAGAAACCTGGTGCTGATGTCTCTGTGATCGAAAATTACAGGCCTATCTCTATCCTGCCTTTTACATCAAACCTGCTTGAGAAAGTCGTTTATCAGCAGCTGGTCTCACATTTAGCTGACTCTGATCTGTTTGAGGTTTTCCAATCAGGGTTCAGGTTTGGCCATAGCACAGAGTCAGCTCCACTGAGGGTCTTAAATGATATCTATCTATCACTAGATCAGGGTTCATCTGTGGTGCTTCTGTTGTTAGATCTGACGGCAGCCTTTGACACAGTTGACCACGCGATTCTACTTGATCGCTTGGAACGATGGGTTGGGATAAAATGGTCTGCTCTGGATTGGTTTAGATCGTATCTCCACAACAGGACATTCTGTGTTAAACTGGGTGATGTTTTTTTCTTCTTGGGAGGGGCTCTGCTGGGGGTTCCCGCAGGGATCGATCCTTGGTCCTCTTTTGTTTGCAATTTATCTGCTTCCTCTGGGGGTCAATCTTTCATAAACATGGCCTATCATTCCATCTCTATGCTGATGATTGCCAGATTTACTCTCCATTGTGTCAGCAGAAAGGTCACTCTATCCAGTCCTTTGTGTCCTGTCTTAACTAGGTAAAGTCTTGGCTAATGGCCAACGTTCTGCATCTGAATGAGGGAAAGACAGAGCTCATTGATTTTCACCCCAACAGCAGGGCTGTGGGTTGTTATGTTGATCTTGGCCCTCTTTCTCCCTACTCAAAACCAGTTGTCACCAGTTTGGGGGTGAAAATTGATGCTGGACTTAAATTTGATGCTCACATCAACTCTGTGATCTGGTCCATTTTCTTTCACCTGAGACGCCTTGTAAAAATCAAGCCTATGCTGTCAAGAGCCCACCTGGAGCGGGTACGCCATGCTTTTGTAATTTCTATGCTTGATTACTGCAACTCTCTCCATGCAGGCTTGTGTCAGTCATCACTGCGTGGCCTACAGGTTGTGCAGAACAGCACAGCCAGGTTCTTGACTGGGACCAGGAAACGGGAGTAAGTCAGTCCGGTTCTGGCCTCCCTGCACTGGCTTCCGGTCTGTTATCATTCACACTTTAAACTCCTCGTCTTTGTTTACAATTTCTTCCAGTGTGGTGCTCCCCCCTATCTAGCCACACTCCTGAACAGAAATTCCCCATCACGCGCTCTGCGCTCCTCTGACCAAGGCCTGCTTGCTGTCCCTCGTTCTAGGTGTCGTACTCGCGGGGACCGGGCTTTTTCAGTCCTAGCACCATCACTCTGGAACCAGTTGCCACCCTCAGTTAGGCTGTCCCCATCTCTGCCAGTCTTTAAGAGTTGCCTAAAAACCCACCTCCTCCGCTTGGCATTCCCTGAACGTGTTTGAATTTGGCCCTCTTTTATGTTGATTTTATTTCCCTGTTTTCATTGGTTCACTCTCTCCCTTGTTTTACCCATTTGTCTTCTACTAGAATGTTTTACCTTTTTTTTTGTAATATTTGAATTGCTTTTATTTTTGATTTATTCACCATATTTAACTTTCTCGTGTACCGTGTTCAGTGCCTTGGGCTTCCCGAAATGGTCGCGGAAGGCGCTTTATAAATAAAGCTTTAATTGATTGATTGGACAAAGCTTTGATTGATTGATTGATTGAACAATATACTCATAGTGTCCAGTGAGGATATTAAAGGCAGTTTTCCACTTGTTCCCCTCTCGCATGCAGACCAAATGATAGGCATTGTGAAGGTCGAGTTTGCTGAAGAACTGAGCTCTTTAGAGAAAGTCAAAAGCAGAGTTAATGAGGGGGATTGGGTAAAGATTATTTATGGTAATGTTGTTTAGAGCATGGTAATCAATACATAGATGGAGGAATCAGTCTTTCTTTCCCACAAAAAGAAAACCCACCCTAGCAGGGGATGAGGAGGGGCACATTAGGCCTTCTTGAAGAGATTCAGACAGTGATCAGACCAATTTAGGATCTTGCCCTTGCACCAGTCAAAATCTGGGTTGTGTGTTTGGAGCAAAGAGGCCCCTAAGATGAATGGAAGGTCCAACGAATGGATGTTCAGGAACCGGAGACTCTTCACATGTTTGCCTCCAAATCTCATGATGACAGGATCCGGCTCATGAGAAGTTGTTGGGTATTTTTATTTCCTTAAAATAAACCACACAAGAGAAAGGATCAGTAAGGTTTTATACGCTGCAGCGGAGAGTAAGAGGCCGAGAGCCTGAGAGGAACCTCGCCCACCTTACTCTGGTCACTCTTCACTGACCTCAGCGTTTCAATTGAGACACAGGAAAAAATTGAACAAAGAACAATTCATCACTGTCTACACTTGCCAATAATAGGTTGTTTCTAGGCTGAGGCGGGGCATTCCAAAAAGGAAGTCTCAATTTATGGAGTTGCCTTCTGACAGCCAAAAACTGCTGAGTCACTCAGAAACTATGGATTCCTGTTGCCGGGGTGATTATTCCACCAACCCCCACAGAGACAAACTACATGGCTTATCAGCATACCAGAGCTGGGCTGAGCGGAAAAAGCCCTGAGACTTACTTGACAGCATGATAACTTTAAAAAGAACATTTAAGACAGTAAAATACATTAAAACCCTAACAGTATTGTAATGGATGGCATGTCCATCGATAGCCTGTACCTTGTGAATCCCAGAAACAGGATGAAGCCCCAGACCCATGGACTTAGCACAATTAAAATCCATTAACTCGGTGTCTGCCCCTGAGTTAATAAAAATGGAAAGTTTGTGCTCTGATTGGTAAGAGAAAATACAACTGTGGCAAATGATTTAGGAGAGGTTTTGGTGGCAAGTAAGGAGCTCTTGCCTTCTACTGGGCCTGATCTTTTAATGGATAGTTCCAGAGTGCATGATTAAGAGCCCCACAACAGAAACATAGGTTCAACGACTTTCTTCTCCTTGTTTCTTCTGCAGAAAGTTTTGTTGTGCTTATTTTCATAGGTTCATCAGTGGAAATGCTGGAAGTTCTAGATGTACTCACATGAGGTGTGGTGTCTGAGGCAGGTTGGTTATTAATCAGGTGTAACGGGGTAATTATTGTATGTATTTGAGTGCTTCTAAAGCTTGATATACTACCCTACACTTTGACCAATATGGTTTGAATTTCCATATAAATATGGAAATCCAGTCTGATTGGTCTTTGAATGTTTAACCAGAAGATTTAGAATTCTTTGTTTATTCAGGGATTGTAAGACACTTTGTATTAATTCAAGAAGAGAGTCAAGTTTATAAAAAGCAAGAAATTTGTTTTCTAAACAATTTAAACATGACAACTCGGACACTTTATGTGATACTGTAAATGGATCTAAGTGGATGGAAGGTGAGGTGTGATGATATGTGAATGTGAGGTTATCAGAACCTTCGTATCTTGAGAAACTGAGTTCTGAGTGGGAGTGGATTTGGTGTGCTATAAACCAACAAAGTTGGTTCTTATGAAAAACACGAGGCACAATCTGTCGAGTCTACGTACCCTGATCGAAGACCCCCAGTAGATCCGGAATGTTGAGGTTCGGGGACCCCAGAGGTACCGACATCCATAGAAGCAACCGCAGTGCCGACTAGACCGGTCTCAAGTTGTCTTCAGGTTACGATAGTTGTTATTTGTGTCTTAGGAATAACTCTTAAGGAGTTGAAGTTGGTTCAGCTTTGTTCTGAAGGAACCATTTGTGGTCAGCTGTAGCTTGCAACAGGCTTTTGACAGCTTGTCAAAAGATGCTCTGGGTTAAAGAGGTTTTGCTCTGGATGGCTGGTCCACAACTTTCTCAAGAACTCACAAGAAGTATAACTGACTCACGGTGACGCAAGTCCTGTTTTAATAATCATCATATTTTGATTTAATAACAAATCAGAATTTGACATGTAGAAGGGTTTTTAAAAACCAACAAACCTCAGAAAACACGCCTCGATACAGGAGTTCTGATTGGTGGAGCAGAAAGCAGTGTGTCAGGATATTGGCTTAACCTTGTCATCGTTATGTGTCTTGAGTGTGTGAGCTGTCAGGGATAGTGATTCACTTGTTAAATCTAAAATTACTGATATAACATAATATTCATTTCAACCACAGTAATTTAAGCACAGATTAATCAAAACATTGTTATTATCCTTTAACCATTATTGTTCAATATATGATTTAATTTAGAAAGTTCATCCGTCTTGTGCTGTGAATAAAAACCAGTCTTGGATAAGAGTGAGCTTGGAACACCCATGAAGCAACAGTATCTTCTTGCAGATTAAAGCACCAGCTAAGACTTATGTTGTCACGAACAGAACTTCAGAAGACCTGTGAAGACGCCAAACACAGTAACAGTAGATGAAAAGTCTTTTATTTTCTGAGGAGTTACCAGAGGTGGGCGTGACTGGAGACAGAGTCGAAGAGGACGCGAGGGTCAAAACCAGATCGGACATGCAGAAACAGGGAACAGGCAGGAGACGTGGTAGAGGACAGACGGAGGTCGTGGCGGCAGGCAGAGTACTAGGCAGGGGTCAGGAGAAAAAACGAGGTCCGGAGGCAGAGATCAGGCAGGGTGGATGACTGGAAGATTTACTTGCAAATGCGTTCAATAATCTGGCAGTGAACTGGTGGCTGGCTGGTGAATATATAGCAGGGGAAGTAGGTGTGTGTGATGAGCTGAGGAGACAGGAGCAGGTGAAGTGGATGAAGCTGATGACAGGAACAGGTGAGATGAAGGAAGTTGATGAGGTGCTGACTGAGGTTCCTAGGGAAAACAGGGCTTGGCTGTAGCTTGATGAGGGGACCAGGTGTGCTGAATGAAGGCTGAAAGATGGGAGTCATGACATATGTCTCCAAATGACCCAATACTGAAGAGGTGACCTGTAGATTGAAAAACAGACCATTTCTGGAGGCTACACAGGTAAACAGAATATGGGTGAGATCCTCCTCTGTTTCTTTTTCTCCTGTGTTCCATCAGCCTGAGATCCACATGGGTGGCGAGGTCCTCCAGCCTCTCCAGGGTCCTAAAGAAATTGCGGTTTTCAATTTCATGTTTTATTCTGTCTGAGAGACCTTGGTAGAACATATCCATCTGATCAGTATCAATCAAGCAAATCAAATCAAAGATACTTTATTAATCCCAGAGGGAAATTAGAGTTTCAGTACACACAATTCAGAGATCAGACATACATGGGCAAGACACATGACAAGAATTGGTGAATGTGGTCATTTGCAACCCTGAGTCGCACTACCTTAATAGAGATAAGAGGGGTTACGTGAGGATTGGTTCAGGTGGAGGGAAAAAAAAGGCACTTCAGAGTTGCCCTCCCCCAGGAGGGCAGCTTTGCTCTGCAAACACCTCAGACAGATATGCAACAGACTTCAGACAACACAACATAAGTGTCCACTAGGTGGGGTGGTGGGTTGGGACTATCAGTTCCTGCAGCCACGATAGAAGCAGTGCATGTCACCTCAGTGTGGATAGGGGGAGGAGCATTGAGGGTTGGAGAGTTGCAGTGACCCTGGAATGTTTCAGCGGCCTTCCCGCAGTCCCGCCCAGGCTGGGAAAGGAAACAGAGTTGAGTTGCCATAGCGACGGCGCATTCCACATATCTTCTGGGGGTGGGGTTTCGTTGGAGCCTTGCTGGCTCAAGGGCGCCAGTTTCTGATTAGAAATTGTTTTGGGGCCAGACAGAGATAATTTCCTCTCTGTCTTACAGTTTGTTGGCCCTCAACCCCTCAAAATCCCAATAATGGACATTAATCTATCCCAATCTGTGCTGATTCATCCACTCTCTCCTTGATGGCATCCATCTTTTGTGCCAAAGAGTGAATCTCCACCAAAGTCCCAAGCTTACAATTCATCTCAACAATTATGTGAGTCTGTGAATTCACAAACCATCTCTGAGCTCAGATCAGGCCAATATTCCTCGACAGCTCGTTAATTTTCTGGTAAGCCAGGTAGCCTCCAAGGCAAATGAGCAGGAAACCCTACACCAACACCACGAATATCCACACATCTTCAGAGTTCTCCACAGACAGCCGAGATAAACAAATCAAGTTCCACTGTTTCCATGATGTGTCCAACTGTGTCTGTCCCGGGGGGGGGGGGGGGGGGGGGCATCTGGGAGCCCCTTCTCCCGTTCTCATCGTTGAAAAAATTTTATCAATCACGTTGAGAGACCAACTGACGAGATCCATTTAAGTGAATTTCAGTTTCCAGTTTCCAGAAAAATGCAGAAGCAGCCGTGCACCCAGCACACACAGACAGACAAAGGGCCTTGAGGATAAGATATGGAGGAGAGGAGGAAAAAAGCGTCTGCACCCTCCAAGAGCCAGAAGAAGAGTCATGTCATGTCATATCCATCTGATCAGTATCATTCCAATCACTGTCAGCGACTATGGCATGAAAATCAATTATATAATCACTAACCTTCCTGGTTCCTTGTCTTAATGTTAGGAGCCTCCTGGTGGATTCTTTGCTGGGTAACGCAGGGTCAAAAACCCAAAGGTCATCAGCAAAATCCTTATATTTGTAGCATATTTCATTATATGGATATTATATGAAAAATTCATCAAACATAGGACAAGTGAAAATGAAGACAATTACAAAAAATATAAAAATAAATTATCTACAGCTATTAGGATTAGAAAGAAGCAATATTATGATGAAATTTTAGATAAAAACAGAAACGATACTCGTAGGACGTGGAAAATATTAAATAATATAATTCAAAAAAGGATGACAACATTGGAATGGCCAAACTACTTTCTAAATAGTTCAAATCATAAAGAAAATGATCTAATAAATATAGTGGAAGAATTTAACAAATTTTTTGTAAGCGTCAGCCCCTCATTAGCAAATGAGATAGCAGTCCCACTTGATGCACATACATTTAATAATCTGATAAATAGTAATATCAACTCAATGTTTCTACATGAGATAAGTGAGACTGATGTTGTAAATACAGTAAGAAAATTTAAAAACAAAAAATCCACAGATATAAATGAAATTGATATGGGAATTATAAAAGAAGTTATATTCTCCATTGTGAGAACGACACCATTGATCACAGGAGATTATTGAAAAAGATGGAAAATTATGGCCTACGAGGTATAGCAAAGTCCTGGATAGAGAGTTACTTAAAAGACAGACAACAGTATGTAAAAATTAAAGATATAAAATCTGGATTTAGAGAAATAAGTTGTGGAGTTCCACAAGGGTCAGTAATAGGTCCTATATTATTTACTTTATATATAAATGACATATGTAATGTGACAGATTTTTTCAAATATATAATGTTTGCAGATGATACAAATTTAGTTTGTTCAGGTAAAGATGTAAAAGAACTTTTAAAGAAGGCCGAAAAAGAGTTAAATATCCTCAAATCTTGGTTTGATGTAAATAAACTATCACTCAATATAAAAAAAAACTAAATTTATGATCTTTGGAAATAAAAAGGTAAAAAATGGGGACTTAAAATCAACAATTTCAGATACTGAAATTGAAAGAGTGTCTGAAATAAAATTTCTTGGTGTTGTGATTGACTCTAACTCAGGGGTGTCAAATATGCGGGCCAGATCCGGCCCGCAAGCGGGTTAAATCTGGCCCGCGAGATGGTTGTGAAAACTTTATTTTCCTACTTTACAATGTAGAGTGAAAATAAAGTTATCTTTGTGAGCAAGTTTTCTCTGTAATGAGTATAAATAAAACAAAGCTGCGCTCAAGGCTCACACAAGAACTTGAATCACATCCTGAAGTTGGCTGCCACTCAGGATGTGACTTCTGATATTGATGTGCTGGTGAAAGCTAAAAGATGTAAAGTAAAATGGGTCAAATATACTTGAAGTGCTGCATGGAACTGCTCTTGCCATGTGATCTGTAAGCTCTTTGAATCACTAAGGAATTTTTATTTATTTATTGATTTTTTATTTTTTTCAAATTTTCAAGTACACTTCAGGTGTTGTACTTGTACTACACTGTCCCCAGGCTCCAGCCTTGTTTTATATTGATTGTATTAAAACAAAGAAAACAATCTGAAGTTGTTTTTAATTTACCGGTCCGGCCCACTTGGGACTAGATTTCCCTCAATGTGGCCCCTGAGCTAAAATGAGTTTGACACCCCTGCTCTAACTTATCCTGGAAGCATCATTTAAATTATGTAAAAGGAAAAATTGCCAAATCTTTGGGTCTATTATATAAACTGAAGGACATACTAAACCATAAGGCCTTACGTCTAATATATTGTTCACTAATACAACCATACATGGCATATTGTATAGAAATATGGGGTTCAACTTTTAAAACACATATACATGAAATAAAAACTATACAAAAGAAATCTATTCGAGTTATAAACAAGAGCAATTATTATGCTCATACTGACCCGTTTTTTTCAAAATCACAGATTATGAAATTAGAAGATCAATACTATTACAAAATAATGCAATTTATGTTTAGAGTTAAATTAACGGCTCTGCCAGAAAATATACTAATGTTTTTTGCAAAGAGGGAAAGTAAATATGATTTAAGAGGTGTATGTATGTTTGTTCTACAAAAAGCTAAAAAGGGCATGAAAAGGAGATGTATCTCTGTAATGGGAGTAAAATTTTGGAATGAGGCTAAAATAGAATTCAAATTAGCAACTTCTCTTTCAGTTCTTAAAAAAACGTATCAGTAAAAATATTTTTGAAGAGTATTAATTTGATGTTGATGGATGGATTTGTGTTTTATTTTTATTTGGGTTGTTGGTTCATTGCGGGAAATTGAAAAATGGTTTTGTAAGTAGGTTAGGCATTTATATAAGCTATCGCTTCTGCCTAAACCTATTCAGTCATGAGATACCAAATAGATACCATATACAAATGAATGTATATGTTAGTGAGAAATGGTATTTGTATCTATTTGTATGACATGTTATTGTACACATTATCTTAAGATGACTGACTGAATAAATTGATCATTTATTCATTCATTCATTCATTCATTCATTCACATTGCAAAGTCTTTGGACCATTCTGCCATTCCCCAGACTTTAGCTACTCAAAGATCGCTCAGTGAGAAAAGATGACGGTTGGAGTTCAAAGCATATTTCACATTGAGTTAGAAAAGGATAATTTTTTTGGCTCGTCCTAGAAGACTTCTGGTGGGACTAATAGAGGTACAGTATGTGCACTGGAGACACCCAAAACTGAACTGGGGAGGTAGAAGCATCGAAACTGGAAATCAGGACAAGTTTGTAGTCAGCTTGTAGCAGCGTCAGGACTTCTTCAAGTCTATTTGAGGAAGTTCTGACCAGTCATCAAGTCCCGTGATAACAGTTATAACTCCTAAGCGCCACTCTTGTGTTGGGTTCGAGTCCATATTTGCCAGATTCTTCTGTAATGACTAAACTGGCAGATCCGTAAAAACACCAACAAAGAGAAACAATTTTAAGAGTTGTTATTAAAGAGTAAAAAGTGAAAAGGACCTGAGGATGATGGGAAGGAAGCAGGGCTGAGACACGAATCGTGGTCAAGAGGCAGGCTAGGTCGTAACCGGTGGAGCAGAGAGCAGAAGATGTCCAGATAGGAAGAGGCTAAGAGCAGGAGTCGGGGGGTGAGGTCCACTGTCGAGATCAAGGAGTCGGAGGCAAAGGAAAATCCAACAAGGGCAAAGTGAGGAGGAATAAACCAGAAGGGCAGAACAAGTTCAAGATCCGTGGAACAAGGGCATGGAAAAAGGCTGGAGATTTTACTAAATGATAAATGGAATGATAAATGAGGAGTTGGCAGTGGTTACTGTAGAAACAGGGCGAGGCTGGAACAGGATAATGACAAATTCTGAATGAAGTTTCAGTGTTTTCCCATTGGGGATTTGATTTTGTTTCTGTACTATTCCTTTCAAACGTGGAAGGCAGGAAATCACAACAGAAGTGTTTCATAACTAAGCATCAATCTTGTTCTTCTGCTGTATTTATGCTGAAGAGCTGAAATTATGAGCAACCAGATTTCCAGCTTTACCCTTTTATCCTCCCAAAGTCTGGAAAATATTTATCCAATCACAAACAGATTGTGAAATGGTTTTATAAATACTATTTAATCCCTCTGCTTTTGCTTTCTGTGAATTAACACTGTTATAGCAAATCTGCAAACAAGCTAGGTTTTGAACGCCAACACTAATCACCGTTGTCTAGGTCCAAACATAATTTGTTGTCTGCAACGCAAAAAGGTGTTTTTCTTTTTGGGACTCTGGTAGTTTGTCCTAAAGTTGAAGTAGCAGCAGCTGGCTGTTGCTCCATCTCTGATACTTTTGAGCAGCTAAACTCTCCCTCTAGTGGTGTTCTGTTGTTGAATATGTGAGCGACATGGAAGACTCAGGGACCCAGGACCCTATTGCAGCTATAATGAGTTTTATTTTTCTCCCTCCTGATGGTTAAAAAGTGGAATTATCATAAACAACCCTGAGGGTTGGAGTTCAAAGTGTATCTCACATTGAGTTAGAAAGCCGTATAGCTAGCTATAGCAATGAGCTAACACTAAAAATGTGTCAAATGATACTAAATAAACCACAAAGTAAAAAGATCCTCACTGTTCAACATAAAAAGTCGAATTGCAACAAAGCCAGGTCTTCACCAGCCCATGATTTTTCCTTTAGCTCTCCCAAATGAGTGTAGGCTAGGCCAGTATTCACTTTGGTTTTAGCTCTTCACTTCACCTCCAAAGACATTACTATTTTCCTTTTACTTCCAGGCTCCACCATAATGCCAACAAAAAAGCAAAATTAATTTTCTTCTTCTTCTTGTGCTTTTTATTGACAGTCGTTGAACTACTAAAGCTACTTGCTAGCTTCTATATTAGTGTCCGGCATAACTGTTGCCATAAAGCAGGTGGAGACCTTNTATACACATCTACTGGTGCTGACAACAACCACAAACTTTGTTACGGTAAGTAGTCAGCAGAAGCCTACAGAATACTTGTAATTACTAGTGAAGTTGCTCAAGTTTCTGTCTTAAGAACCACTGAAACCACTTTGAAAGCAATAGCTTAAAGTGTTAAACCTTCTTTAGTGTTACTTTAAAAAAGCAAACATTACACAACATATATTTGTAGTACTTTTCCCAGGTGATGTGTTGCTGTATTTGGGGTTTCGGTGTGTATTTTTGTAAATTTCTTGCCAGGTGTGCTCTTTCTTTCAGTGTTTTAGGTTTCCCTTTGTTTCTTGTGTTTTGGAGCCTTCTTTGTTCTTCAGTTGCTTCTCAAATAGGCTTGTTTCTTTTTCTCGATGCCAACCCCATTCTTTGCCAATTGCCTCCATTTCTACCTGCACATTATGCACAAACTGGTCAACTCGAGTCGAAAGTTCCCAAGATGAAAGTGTGATCTTTCTGATTTAACAGATCTTTAACACATTCCAGTCCTTTATTTATTTATTTATTTATTTATTTATTTATTTATTTATTTATTTATTTATTTATTTATTTATTTATTTATTTTACCAAATATCACCCACCTCTACTTGAAAGTATATGTTTTTGTCTTTGGATAAGCAGTGATGGTGATTACATTCAAATGCCTACATTTCAAAAGAAAATCTACCTGGTTTGTTGGAAAGGTCCAATCGTTTTTCTGTTTGAGACTTTAATCCGATGATTGTCTGAGCTAACAGCTAACTTCTTTGCTTTTTCCGTTTTCTCCCTGTCAGCGAAGCGTCCCGTGACTCTGACATGATATGACATAAATGTTGTATTGGTAATATTCTGACGTTAGTGATGTGTGAGTACTCGTGCTGATGTTCAGGTGGAGTTTCCCTGCAGGATTAAAAAGAACTATTGCTTAACTAATCAGCCTTTTTTCTCCACACTTGGAGGCATGTCAGCTGCTGCCTTTGATGTCGGTATGTTCATCCCCAGCGTTGGTGGAGTAGGCATAAGGGATGATTTGCATACAAAGCTATTCTTGCCACATCTTTGTTCTTGCACAGAGTGCAGACGAGTAATTGTCTTCTTCAGTCAGACATGTTTATCTATTTCATTTGCTGCAGATATGGCTAACGGTGTGCAATGGCACAACATGCAAAATGGCAATAATTGTTGTGTAGGATTACTTCTGAAGACGGAGGTATTGTTCTGTCAGAGCGCTGCTGAATGTCTCACTGTAACCAGAGCCGGATTAACGCAAAGGCAAAGTAGGCACGTGCCTAGGGCCTGATTGGCTGGATGGGACCCAGACAGAGGGACAAAATAAAAGAAAAATAAATCAAAAATAAAATGTACAAATGTCCTATGATAGAATCTGTGGATAGGACTCCCATCTACAGTTTATTTAAATATTTATTAATGAACTAAAAATAGTGACAATATTTATCTTAACCATAGACTGTTACATTAGCTACGTCACATTAACGCCAGCCCATGACTGTAACCTACAACTTTGGCGCCACACAATTAAGGATGTCAGAGAAACGGTCAGAGTCAGAGCGGGACACAACAAAGCTAGCAGGTGTTTTTGAGTAGGCTAACTTTCACTATGCTTTCGAGTGTGGCAAAACGTAAAAAGAAAAAAAAATTAAGAGGAACAAAAGAAGAGACAGCGTGGGGGGGGGCTTGACAGAAGTTTCTGTCGGGCTATTCGGGCAGCCATCCGACAGCTGTGAACCTGCTCGAGTCAGCAGAGCCAGAGGCCGGGCCCGAGCAAGACCCGGAAGAAACACGACCTGAAGACGCGGTGGAAGATGCGGTGGGAAATGTGGCGGATGACGCTGTAGCGCCAACGCCGTCAACATCAATGCCGTCACAGAAGGACGAACTGGAAGAACAGCAGCCAGCCAGAAGTGAGCCCAATATAGTCTTACAGCAGCCTGCTGCAACGAGGCTGAAGTATTCGGGAAACGGCTCAAGGGCCATTACACCCAACTTTTCTCTACTCTGACCATCTTTAATCTGCTCTAGCTCAAAACCTACAACAGCCACACTGTTCAAACCTGTTCTAGATTATTCTACAATAATAGCAGATTGCATACAACCTTGTTTGGGATTTGTGAAACCTTTCCCTGATTTGTGAAACTTCAACAAAGCCTGATTTATGCGTTTTTTCAGCATCTGGCCAACGATGGAACAGCTGTAACTCAAAAACTACAACAGCCACACTGTTCAAACCTGTTCTAGATTGTTCTACAATAATAGCAGATTACATGATGGCATTTTAATTATCAAGTACAGTTGTTTAATGTTTTATGTCATCTTCTCTACAAACATTTTGGGTAAAGGTCTTTCATTTTTATGGGATATCACTTAATGTAGCCTACGCATAGAAATCCTAACACATTTTTTTCATTTTCAAGTGGATGGAAGTGAGCATTTGTGTTGAATAGTAGCAAGTGTTTTCAGTATTACAGTGTATTAAATTCACCATAATAAGAGTAGCTCATGTTCAACTCATGTTTACTCAAAAGCGAGTATCAATATTAAATAATTAGAATACACGTTTCATATACATCCCACGAGACAATTTTAAAATTTCTTAACATTTCTCACCTTACTATTCAAAGATTCATTAAAAGTACATCATACACACTTTAGCCAAATGAACGTCCATGTAGCTTCCAAAAGATATTCGTCAAGCATGATCGTCTACTTCGCCGGATTCCACACACAAATGTTTACTACCGTAACTGTTCGAACATTTGCACAACCTTCGTAATTCCTATGATTTCAGAAAGGTGACACTCCGCGCTCTTCAGAGGTGTACGATACATTACGGTAATATGACGGAGTTCCTGTCTGAGAGCCGGCCCGGAAGAAAAAGACTACACCGTTAGAACAATGGAGGAGCGGAGGAATTGTTTTGAAGGCATATTTTCAAGATAGTCGGACTATCCATGCTCGTTGACATGTGCTACTATGGGGCATGCACAGACAAATTTTTTAAGGCTTTGTTGAAGTTTTACAACTCAGGGAAACGTTTCACAAATCTCACACTGTTTTATTTGATCTGCTATTATTGTAGAATCGTTTTTGAGCTACAGCTGTTCCATCGTTGGCCAGATGCTGAAAAACGCATAAATTGGGCCTTGTTGAAGTTTCACAAATCAGGGGAAGGTTTCACAAATCCCACACTGTGTTTTATTTGATCTGCTTTTATAGTAGAATAATCTAGAACAGGTTTGAACAGTATGGCTGTAGTAGTTTTTGAGCTAGAGCAGATTAAAGATGATCAGAGTAGAGAAAAATTGGGTGTAATGGCCCTTTAGCCGTTTCCCCGAATTGGAAGCTGGAATCGGAAGCTAATTTCAGCCTCGTCCTGCTGCAAGGGTCTGCAGAGTCAGCAGAAGCATCTAGACCCAGAAAGGGTGTTAACAAGCTACATCTGATCCTGCAAAGTGGTACCAAATTGATGACAGGATGTGTGAGAACTTTGCACTAAACCATCCCTCTCAAAATATTGGATATTTCTCTGCATCACAGAGGAAATATGGAGACATAAACCGAAGCTTAACCAAGAAACATTTCTTTAGACGTGTTTCTGCTGCGATTGAGGCCTGTGATGCTGGAAAGCTGAAGATTATCCCGGAGTGAAGAATGCTAAATGGTTTCCTTGGTAAGTGTTGCTGGTTTTATTAAAACATTTTTTAAATATTTTTATTAATGTTCAAATAGTATAATAAACAATAAGTTCACGTTCAGAAAATTGAGGGGGCAAAACATGCAGCCTGCCTAGTGTAGTCCATTTATTTAATCCGGCTCTGACTGTAACGTGAAGGAGGTGACGGGGTAACTTTGTCATCGTTCTCGGGTCTAGGTGAGTCCTCCTCCTCAATTAACAATCTTTGGGGTTCTGTGTTCCACAGGTGAGGAGCGGAGAGGTACCAGCTGTGCTTAGTTAATCATTTGGAGCTCGGGTTTAAAAGGAGGATGGAGACACTACTCGAAGCCAGATGATTACTCCAGTATTGGTAACGCCTGCCACTCGTACTTGTTTGACCTCGCATGTTTGGATTACTTGGATTTTGACCTTGGACTAATTAATGGATTACGGTTTTGAACTTGCTCCTGAAGCTCCGTCTGTTTGCCCTCCTAGGATCACAACCCCAACCTTCACCAAACTCTGCTAAGAACCACGGATCCTCATTCACGTCTCATTCTCCTCCACCGCTCCTGCATTTCTCCTCTCTGCTTCCTCACCTCCCGTCTGGCTGGATCACTACACTTGTCTCCTTGGCAACCCGCTTGCCCCGCAGCTCGCTGAGCTAAGAACTCTGAACAATCCCCCACGGCATAATTCACTGGATTTCAGTGCTACTTTAGTTCCCGTTTGTGTAATAAAAGACTTTAATTTCTCACCTCCTGACTCCTGAGCTGATTCTGCATGTCTTGGGTTAAATGCCTTCCACAAGCCATGTCAGAATCATCCGGCCAACAAGATAACCCAGCGGAATCAGCACTAGCAGACCTGGCTAACCGGATGGCACAGCAGGAACAAACACTTCCTGTCCTGCTCGATCAATTGGCGATCGCTAACCAACGGTACCAGCAGTTGGAGGCTCTGGTTCAACAACTCCATGATCGATTACCGGCTCCAGCAGCACCTCCAGCTCCCGTCCAGGCTCCATTAGCGGTCCCGGAACTAGCGCCACCGGCTCTGATTCAGCCCGGACCGGAAGTACCCAGACATCCTGAACTCAACCACTTCCGTCTGGCTCCGCCGCCATCTTGTCCAACGTTTTCCGGTGAATTCGAGGACGGATATGGATTTTTATTACAATGTCGCCTGGCTTTCGAGCATTGTCCAAGCGCTTTTTATTCCGATTCTGCTAAAAACTCTTTTATTGTGGGACTGCTAAGAGGCAAGGCTCTTAGATGGGCTGAGGCAAAGAGTCGCAACCCTGAGTTTTTATCTGGTTCCTATGAGGATTTTTTGGAAGAGTTTAAATTGACCTTTTGTAGCTCTGAAACAGTCACGGACATACGCAAGAAGTTGTTACACCTCTCCCAGGGACGGAGAACGGTAGCTGACATGGCACTGGAATTTAGGACTTTGGCTGCAATGACCACTTGGAACAACGAGGCCTTAAAAGCAGCTTTTATTGCGGCCCTCAATGACAAGGTCAAGAACCAGCTAGCTCTGTGTCCTGAGCCACCCACCCTGTAGGGTCTTATTACACTCTCTATCTCTATCGATAAAAGACATAGAGAGTTTCACGGAACTTCTTCAATGGCTCCGTCTTCCTCTTCAACGCGCCGTCAACCCAGCTCAAGACCACCGTTCCAGGCAGAACCGGCAGAGGAGCCCATGCAACTGGGAAGGGCCCACCTTACCCAGGAGGAACGACACCACCGGATGAGTAAGGGTCTCTGTTTGTACTGTGGACTGCCTGGGCATTTTGTCCAGACATGCCCGGCTTTGGTAAAAGGAAGAGCCCACCAGTAGGTCTGGGAGTACTGGTGGGTAGCAGCTTTGGACATACAACCTCCCGGTTCACCCTCGCCTGCTCTATGATGTGGAAGGGACACCACCACCAGGTCAATGCTCTGGTGGACTCTGGTTGCGAGCAGTCCCTTATCGACCCTCAATTAATCAGAGACTGGGATATCCCCACAGTTCCTCTTCAGGAACCTATGACTGTTTCTTCATTAGACGGGAGGTCGTTGTCCACCATCTCACACAGGACTACGCCGCTCCAGCTCAGAGCCTCAGGTAATCACATTGAGACAATTTCACTCTTTGTGTTTCCTTCCCCTCAGAACTTGTTAGTGCTTGGACACTCATGGCTTGTGCAACACAACCCACACCTTGATTGGCAGGACAACAGAATCGAGGTGTGGAGTCCGACGTGTTACCAGATGTGCCTCAACTCGGCCTTTCCGGTCTCGAAGGGCTCCAACACGACCCCGGTTGAGCCCCCTGACCTCTCTCAAGTACCAGCTATCTACCACGACCTGCAACAGGTTTTTAGCAGGGACCGAGCAGCAACGCTGCCCCCGCACCGCCCTTTCGATTGTGGTGTTGATTTGCTCCCCGGTGCCCCGCTGCCTTCCAGCCAGCTCTACAGCCTCTCCAAACCAGAAAGGGACAGCATGGAGAGCTACATATCTGAGGCCCTGGCCAACGGGACCATCAGACCTTCAACATCTCCCCTGGGTGCTGGTTTCTTCTTCGTCGCTAAGAAGGATGGTTCACTTCGTCCCTGTATCGATTATCGAAGTCTTAACCAGATCACCGTGAAGGATAAGTACCCTCTTCCACTGCTGTCCTCCACCTTCGAGCCCGTCCAGGATGCTACTGTTTTTACTCGTCTGGACCTCTGAAACGCCTACCACCTGGTTCAGATCCGCCAGGGGGACGAATGGAAGACGGCCTTCAAGACACCGCTGGGGCATTTCGAATACTTGGTTATGCCTTTTGGACTCACCAACGCCCCGGCAGTTTTTCAGAGACAGGTCAACGCTGTGTTGGGTGATTATATCAATGACTTCGTGACTGTTTATCTAGATGATATTCTGATTTTTTCCAGTTCGATCGCCCAAAACCAGAAGCATGTCAGGGCTGTGCTTCAACGTCTTCTAGAGAACAGACTCTATGTGAAAGCTGAAAAATGCGAGTTCCATGTCTCTGTGGTAATGTTTTTAGGTTTTGTTCTGGAGAGCGGGCGGTTAAAGGCAGACCCCGAGAAGGTACAGGCAGTGGCAGACTGGCCTAAGCCCACTACCAGGAAGCAGTTACAACGGTTTCTGGGGTTTGCCAATTTTTATCGGCGGTTTATTAGGAACTATAGCCAGACAGCCGCTCCTTTAACCTGTCTTACCTCTACCACTAAAACCTTCTCCTGGTCCCCAGAAGCAGAAGTGGCTTTTAGGACCCCCAAGAAGAAGTTCACGGAGGCTCTTGTTCTCACCAGGCCGGATCCAAGCCAGCAGTTCACTGTTGAAGTGGACGCTTCTGACACTGGGGTTGGAGCCGTTTTGTCCCAGGTATCTCCCGTCGATCATAGACTCCATCCCTGTGCCTTCTTTTCTAGACGGTTGACGCCGACGGAGAGTCGGTACGACGTGGGGGATCAAGAGTTGTTGGCAGTGAAGTTGGCCCTCGAAGAATGGAGGCACTGGCTGGAGGGAGCAGAACATCCTTTTGTGATCTGGACCGACCACAAGAACTTGACCTACCTCAAGGAAGCAAAACAGCTAAACCCACCGTTGGTCACTTTTCTTTACTCGATTTAACCTTGTCATTTCCTACCGGCCAGGGCCTAAGAACATCAAACCAGATGCCCTTTCCCGTCAGTACTCGTCTGAGGATGACCCCGTTCCGATCACTATCCTGCCTCCGTCCTGCGTGGTGGCGAGGCTCACATGGGAGATCAGAGACAAAGTCCTGGAAGCCCTCAGGGTCGATCCCGGTCCTGGTAACGGTCCTTCAAACAGACTTTTTGTTCCTCAGGTAATGCGAGGCAACGTTATCCACTGGGCTCATACTGGAAAGTTCTCCATTCACCCTGGTGTCGGTCGGACTTTGGCCCTCATTAAGCGCTCCTTCTAGTGGCCGTCTATTTACAAGGACGTGAAGGAATACGTCTTGGCATGCCATGTGTGTGCCCAACATAAAGGTAACAACCACTCACCTGCTGGTCTACTCTGTCCTCTTCCTGTTCCGTCTTGTCCCTGGTCGCACATCTCCTTGGATTTTGTGTGTGGATTGCCCGCCTCTCGTGGTTTCAATACCATATTGACTATCGTAGACAGGATCTCCAAGGCTTGCCACCTTGTACCACTGAAATCTCTCCCATCTTCAGCCATCACTGCCCAGCTCCTGATCAAACACGTGTTTCGTCTACATGGGATTCTTGAGGAGATCCTCTCTGACCGTGGGCCCCAGTTCATTTCCAGGGTCTGGAAGGAATTTGCCAACGCCTTGGGTGCTCGTGTAGCATTAACCTCCGGATTTCACCCGCAGACCAATGGACAGTGCGAGCGCATGAATCAGGAGCTGGGAGCTATGCTGCGTTGTGTATGTGCTACCAACCCCACCTCTTGGAGCGACCACCTGGCCTGGATGGAGTATGCCCACAACAGCCATGTGTCCACAGCCACAGGTCAGTCTCCTTCGAAGCTTCTCTTGGCTACCAACCCTCTCTGTTTCCCCTCCAGTCGGACTCCACCGTCACTATGCCACAGTTTATCAGCCGGGCACGTCGAGCTTGGACGGCTACCAGAGCCGCACTTCTACGCACTGCTGAACGGAACCGGCAGTTGGCGGATCGTCATCGCTGCCCGGCACCAATCTAAGCTGGAGAGGTTCCAGCTGTGCTGAGTTAATCATTTGGAGCTCTGGTTTAAAAGGAGGATGGAGACACTACTCGAAGCCGGATGATTACTCCAGTAGTGGTAACGCCTGCCACTCGTACTTGTTTGACTTCGCATGTTTGATGATTTGGATTTTGACCTTGGACTGTTTATTGGATTACGGTTTTGAACTTGCTCCTGAAGCTCCGTCTGTTTGCCCTCCTAGGATTACCACCCCAACCTTCACCAAATTCTGCTAAGAACCACGGATCCTCATTCATGTCTCATCCTCCTCCACCGCTCCTGCATTTCTCCTCTCTGCTTCCTCACCTCCCGTCCGGCTGGATCGCTACACTTGTCTCCTTGGCACCCCGCTTGCCCCGCAGCTCGCTGAGCTAAGAACTCTGAACAATCGCCCACGGCATAATTCACTGGATTTCAGTGCTACTTTAGTTCCCGTTTGTGTAATAAAAGACTTTAATTTCTTACCTCCTGACTCCTGAGCTGATTCTGCATGTCTTGGGTTAAACGCCTTCCACAAGCCATGTCAAACTGAGCTGATGTTTGACGATCGCCAGAAGAGACAAGTTCAGGGAAGAACTTTGGGAGGAAACAAGCTTTAAAAACAGAATAAACCTGTGATTAGCTTTCTGATAAATATAAAATTATTAGACAGGTGACAAAGTCAATCAAAAAGAGACAAGGTAGTCACAGTGTGTAACAATCAAATTTTAGATTTAAATAACAGTTAAAATATTATCTTACATCTTTCATCAACAAAGGTAACAACAATAAAATATGAATGTCACTGTTCACTACTTTTATTTTAGAAATTGGGAACAAAAGACTGTAAACAGCAAACATGCAGCATTATTCTCTCTCTCTCTCTCTCGCTCTCTCTCTCACTCTCTCTCTCTCTATCATATATATATGTATATATATATAAGGCAGTTATTCATGTAAAGTTTTTTTGCCATTCTATTTTTCTAAATGTTAAATTTTCTACATAATCTTCTGTAATATTTTTATGGCGTGAACAGAATATAAACCAGCTCTCACGAGGATAGAAACAGTTCAGCCCCAGAAACAATGTGATAAATACAAAAAAAAAAACCCCAGGTATTTTCATGGGAACGTTTTGCAATTCTTTAGTTTTAAAACTAACATTTTCTAACCAGCCTGTGAGATAAGATAATTGGTGTTAATCTGATGAAATGAAAGCATCCAGACTGAAGTGAATTTAAACTGTCAACTCTATAAGTTGATCTGAGCTGATTTCCAGCTGCAGTATTTGTGTGTGTGTGCGTGTGTGTGTGTGTGTGTGTGTGTGTGTGTGTGTGTGTGTGTGTGTGTGTGTGTGTGTGCGTGTGTGCATTTGTGTGTGCGTGCATAAGTGCATATGTGTGCCTGTGTGTGTGCATCATGTATGCTTGCGTGCATGTTTGTGTATGTGTGTGTGTGCGTGCTTAAGTGCATATGTGTGTTTGTGTGTGCATGCATTTATGCATGTGTTTGTGTGTGAGCGTGTATGTGCGTGCATAAGTGCATTTGTGTCTTTGTGTGTGTGTGCATACATGCATATATGCGTGCATGCGCTTGTGTGTGTATGTGCATACCCACATGTGTATGTGCATATGTGGGCATGCCTGTGTGTGTGTTTGTGTGTGTGTGTGTGTGTGTGTGTGAGAGAGAGAGAGAGAGAGAGAGAGAGAGCCCACTGAATCTCTGTAGCATCGTTTCATCTCTTTCTGGGCTGAAGAGATGTTTAATCAGAGACAGCCTGCAGCTCTTTAAAATGTGAAACTAAAGAGCTCAGCTGAGATCAAAGCAGGTGTTCTCTGACAGCTGATCTGGTGTCAGTCTGCAGCTGCTCCAGAGCTGAGGCCTCATCAGCCCACTGACATGTTCTCTCCAGACTAGTCTGAACCGTCAGATTTCACTCTGATCTGCTCACTGCCGAAGCTATAATGCCTCTCTAATGCTGATGACTCATAAAATACTCATTAATTGGTTAGAACTCAACTTTTCTATAGTGGCTTTGTTTACCTTTTCACATGTAACCAGTTACAGCTATTCTGTTGTTCAACACTGTTAAAATAAGGGAATCATGGTGGGATCACAGAAACAACCCAGCTTCTAAAAGGTGCAGAACAAGATCACTGTTTACACATTCCTCCTCATATTTCTGTATTTTGTCT
>SSNQ01034058.1:122662-153322 GCA_006942095.1 Nothobranchius kuhntae | reverse complement strand
TACCTACGAGTCGATACCGGTACTTAACGGTACCAATTTTCGATACTTTTGAGTGTTTATTATTTTAATTCTCTTTTATAATTAAATATATATTTTTCTCAATATATAACCATATTTGATAAATATCACGATAAATAACATACAAGTTTGTATTTTAACATCGTCCTTGTAGTTTTATAAGCTGATAATTAAACTGAAGCAAACATCTTTACTGTGAACTAAATTTACTGTGTATCTTCATTCCTTTTGCCGTCCTTTTTCATTTGATTTTTCCTACTGGGAAGTTAGAATTTCCGAGGAGAAAGCGAACGCACCATTAGCTGATAACAACGGTGGCAATGGAAGCTAACATATCAAGCTAACGTTATCTTTAACAGTTTATTTAGCTGCTGGAGCAGATTAAAACGATGATGCCTCAAACTTAGATCGTTGTCGCTGGTTTTACCTTCACTCAATCACCCGTCGCATTTAGTAAAGTAAAGCCAAACTTTAGAGCGCGTTCATGTTCTTCTAGTCGGAAATTCGGAGTTCCGAGGAGAAAGCGAACGCACCATTAGCGAAACGGAAGCTAACAAATCAAGGTAACGTTATCTTAAACATTTTATTTACCTACTGGAGCAGATTAAGATTAGGATGTCTCACTTAGATCGTTGTCTGTCGCTAGTTTCATCACCCAGTTACCCATCACATTTAGTGAAGTGGACCCAAGCTTTAGCGTGCGTTCTTTCTACCATGCTGCTCTGTTTACAACGGGCTCGCAGGGACCGGCGACATAACGCTCTTGCGCATGCGCAATTGTCTTGGCAGTACCGAAACGAGGCACCGTTTGAAATGACGTGAATCGGTGTTCGGTCGGTACTATGGAATTCGGTCGGTACCTTAAAAAGTACCGAATTCGGTACTCATCCCTAACTGTAATGCTCACCTGTTCCAGCCAGATGCCTGCAACATGGGGTTTATCTGAGCTGTTACCTGTTGTTTTGTTCATCTTCATCATAATAATGACATCATTAGATGACAACAGGTGCTCACGTAGGTTTGTGCTGATGAACATGTCTGAGCAGCTTGACCACGTTGTTGTGTGTCGGGGAGGAAACACAACGACAGCAACCACAGAGCCGTGCTGGTTTGAGCGTGTCGCTGTTCGCTGGAGTTATATCAGCTCTGTCTGGACGTTAGTTGGAAAACTTTCTCTTTCAGTCGTGAACACATTACTGAGGGGCTAGAATCTCCGTTTCTGGGCTTCAACGTCAGAAAACAGCTGAGTGAACTCGGCGCTGAGCGAGAGGAGTGTAGTTTGTCCGAGACAGCGGAGCTGCAGACACCCGGCAGCAGACGCTGGAAAAAACACAAAAAAGGGGGCGCGTTGGCTCCACGCTGACGCCGCAAAGCATCATGGGAGTTGAAGTCTTTGCGGTAAAATCGGCCAGCGGGCCTGTTTTAATATATTTTTGATATTTATCTCGCGGGCCACATAAAAATGCTCTGCGGGCCGCATCTGGCCCGTGGGCCTTGAGTCTGACATATGTGGCGTAGGGTCTGACAAAGGGTTCAAGGATTTCATCTCGATTCCTAATGGCAGTCAGAGCACCATTTCCTAGGCAGTAGAGGTCTGTGCGTCCCTCCATGGATAGGCCTCCCCAGACCATCACTGACCCACCACCAAACCTGTCATGTTGAACGATGTTGCAGGCAGCATAATGTTCTCCTTGTCTTACCTAGACTCTTTCACGTCTATCACAGGTGCTCAGGGTGAACCTGCTCTCATCTGTAAAAAGTACAGGGCGCCAGTGGCGGACTTGCCAATTCTGGTGTTCTTGAGCAAATGCCAGTCGATCTCTACGGTGCTGGGCAGTGAGCATAGGGCCCACTACAGGACTTCGGGCCCTCAGGCCACCTTCATGAAGTCTGTTCCTGATTGTTTGGGTAGAGACATTCACACCAGTGGCCCTCCGGAGGTCATTCTGTAGGGCACGAGCAGTGCTCAGCCTGTTCCGCCTTGCACAAAGGAGCAGATATCGGTCCTGCTGATGGGTTGTGGACCTTCTACAGCACTGTCCAGCTCTCCGAGAATAACCGCCAGTCTCCTGAAATCTCCATGTTCTGGAGATTGTGCTGGGAGACACATTAAACCTTCTTGCTGCAGCTCGTGTGGATGTGCCATCCTGGAGAAGTAAGTTGGACAACCTGTGCAACTTCTGTAGGGTTAAGGAATCGCCTCATACTGCCAGTAGAGAGCCAAAACTAGCACGAGTGGAAAACCAGCCGAAAAAGATCAAGAGGGAGAAACTTGAAATGACCTCTACATGTTAAACCAGTCCTGTTTTGAGGGTTTTGTAATTGTTGCCACTTTAGTGCACCTGTCGTTAAGTCCATGAACACCAATACAGCTGACAGTGGTTAACAATGCCCTCAGCTGCTTAATCAACCAGGAAATTTTCAGACAGGTTTAATTGATTTCATGCCAGGCCCAATAAAAAAAGTGTTCCATTAATTTGTGTGAGCAGTGTATAATACTTTTGATAAATGTGTAATTATTAAAGTAACACTAATCCTGGAGCCACGTTGTAACTAAATTAAATACATGGAGGTCCGCCATTTTTACCCAATACACACTAATGCTAAATTTACTTCAGTTACGCAGCACACAATTAATGTTCTTTACAACCTCAAACTTGTATTTCTGGACATATAAGTTACCACATACAACTTAAAAGGAGTTTTGAGAACCTTGTGAGTGCAGCTGAGTCTAAAATACTCATGATACTGACCTGTATTTGTGCAGAGAATAAGAAGAAAGACTCATGAGAGATTGTCTGTCGGCAGGCAGGTTCTTGTCTGAGCTCCAAGCAGACAACCACACCCGGGACTCACCTTGGGAGGAACTTCCTCTACTGGTGAACTATAAAAACTGCAGTTACCCCAAAACTGGAAACCAAGTGTTCTATAATTGGAGATGGGACCTTCTTGTTTAAATAAATAAATATATCTTTAAACCTATAATGCGATAAACCATTTAAACGTATCACATCATCAGCAAAGAGAGCCAAATTTTGCTCCCCTCCTTCCATCCTCACTCCTGTTATGTCCCCTTTCTGCCTGATCCACTGTCTCATTGGTTCGATAAACAAGGCAAAAAGGAGCGGCGAGATGCAACATCCCTGGCGGGTCCCACGTTCCAGCATAAACGACTCGGTGAGGTCGCCAGTGATTTTAATCCTGGCTGTATGGTTTTTATATAACCCTGAAATAATTTTGATAAAGGAATCATAAAAACCAAATTTATCAAGTACTTTATAAAGAAACGACCAACTCACCAGTCAAATATTTTTTCGGCATCCAAACTAATAACCAAGGTCTCTAGTCTATGTTTCTGGGCCTGGGTGGTCTCGGAGCGTGATACCCGAAGAGGGCCCAGGTTCCTACAGACGCGTTAGAGGAGGCTGAGAATGGATCTCAGCTGCGGTCGACATCAGACCAATGCACGCAACTAACAAAACAAGTTTTGTCAGACCTGGAAACGGAAACCAAGAACGTTGTAGACTGTGGACTGGTGCGGCCTTGCGAGGGTTCGGTGCAGGTGAGCGCTCAGTAGGGCCCTCGGTCGACGCGCAGGTGCAGTCAGAGAGATAAGGGTCAGCCAGTAGTGGTGCAGGGCGCCATTCAACCTCCCCTTTGGTAGGTGAGTCACCAACCTCAGAGCTAGAGGTCACCAGCGCCAGCTGTAGTGCAGTAGGGTCAGTGATGTCATCAGCCCATCCTTCGGCTGGTGGGGTCCCCACCACAAGGTGCTGGGCTTCACCCAGAGTCTCAGCGCCACCATTAACCCCCCCTTTGGCAGGTGGTGTTCCCACCGTAGGGTGTGGAGTCTCAGGTCGTGTGTCACTGCAACCGCCAACTCCCTCTATGGTAGGTGGTTTTCCCACCACAGGGTGAAGTGTTCCTGCTGCAGAGACGACACAGACACTGTGGATGTCACTGACCTCAGAGGTACTGGATTGATTGGTCAGTCTGGCGGCGCTGATGTAGTTTACAACACCTAAAGAGGGAATGAGGTCCTCAAGAGGCGCCAAGGGCGTCAGTTGAGTCAGCCGAGTTTGGAGTGTCCAATCACCGAATGAAATGACAGCCTTAAAGCTTTGGAGCAGGTCCTCCCCCAACAGGAAAGAAAAAGCTCCAACGTCAGCTATAAACACTGGATGGCTCACGGACATGTCTCCCACTGCAAAGTTTAGGAACACCACGTTCGACAAGGTCATTTGGCCTGAAGAGAAAGGACGGATGTTCTAAGACACGTCCCTGTGCAGCTGCAGCCAAGCGGACATGCTCCCACAGAGAACTGGACATGATGGTGAAATCTGAACCGCAGTCCAAGATGCCCTCACAGTCAAGCGCCCCCTCCAGGGTAATCGGAATGTGAGGTTTCTCATTAGGACCCTCACAAACGATATTACAGAGAAACCTTAGTGGAAGTCTGACCGGTGAGCTAGACTCGCCGGGTTTAGTGGCAGGTGCTTTGGATGCTAGAGGACCAGCGCTGACAGAAGCGACCACACCAGACCTCGCCGAGGCCACAGGTGTCATCGGACGCACCGTTGTGGCAGGCTTCGCCTATGCAGGACCTGCTTCTACGACCAAGTCACATGCTGGTTCAGGAGGTGGAGGAGGGTCCGCCAAGGAGATGGACAGAACCGACTCACATACCGATGGGTCTTTATACAAGGCCTGAAGTGCAGCACTCAGTGCGGCGCGAGTTGTTCCAGGAGAATGGCTACTAGAATCAGCTCTCAGCCTTGGGGCAGGACTGTAGTCTCTGCAACCACGACACGGTGAATACTGGTCAGAGGGAGCTAGGCCCCCTTTTCTCGAAAACAGACACGATTTTTCTCATGACCAAGTCGAAACTCTGAGACCTGTTATTGGGAAAATCTCGCGGCTTGGAGTTGTTATAGGACCTCTGGGCCTGTGGTTTAGCACCAGGTCTGCGGTTATTACCTTTACGAGTCCCAGATGTAATTCCTTCGAGTCGCAGCATGGAGGGATCTGCCTCCACCACCAGGACCAAAGGGATGTTCTTAGACTTACTTGACTCTTTGAACCGCATGAAGACACCCTCCTGAGATCGTCCATGGTTTTGACTCGATGGTCTACCGCACCCATATAGGGGCCATACTGAGGATGCAAATTGTCAAGGAAAAGCTCTTTAAAGCCTTTTTCATCTTCCATCCCCTTTTTACCTTCTGAACCAAAGCTTGTGGGTCTTCAGAATGACCTTGTTTGACTGCCAAAGCTAATTTTAAACTAGCTTCTCTAGCATCATAAGTGTATTCTCTTTGAATAGCAGCTTCTAGCCGGCCGTAATCATTTGCAATAGCATCATGCTGTCGATCAATGAATGAACCCACTGCATCGGAGGTTAACCTTATCAGAAAGATCTTGTCCTCGAGAGTCACTCCAGGAGATCTCTGAAAATGGTGTTGAAGTTCACTGAGATACGTATCAACTGGATATGAATTACCTGGTCAAGGATTGAATCTCTTCACACTACGAGACATCCTATAGATGTCAGCCAACGTCACAGTTGAGTGTGGGTGGGCTGGCTGGAAAGCTGGCCCCGGACATCGCAGCAGCTGGTGGATAATGTTGAGCTGCTGGTGGGTAGTATTGCTGAGCAGGTTGGGGAGCTGGCACCATCACCGCAACAGCACCGGCAGGTGCAGCAGGTGGGTATTGTGGGGCTGGAGGCCCCGGTGGGTGTGGTTGAGATGGCTGGGGAGCTAGTTCAGCCACACCACCATATGGGGCCAGTGGTGCTGGAGGAGGTGGGTGTGGTGCAGTCGGCTGGGGAGCCGGCACAACCACACCAGCCGCAACGGCAGGTGGAGGAGCAGTAGGTGGACGGGCACTTCTTTCTCCAGTGAGCTCAGAAATCTGTTATTTTAAATCAGCAATTTCAGTATTCCGCACGCGTATCTCATTCCTGATTGCTATGAGATCAAACTCCGGAGCATTTTTCTCAAGCTCCACGTTAGCAAATTGCTTTTCTTTCCTCAATTTCTTATCCATCATTACTGCATTCTCTTTTAAAGCTGCTTCCAGCTCCTTGCTGCTAGACTTATTGTCAGAGGCAGAGCCGTTTGCTCCACCTCTCTGCCTCTGCTTGGAAAGCATTTGCATCGCACCTTGTGTAGCCACCATCGACATATAAATATTGGACAATGGGTTTTCATAGACTCCAATAACACGTTTTTGAGGCCAAATGGGAGGTGGCCACCACTGCCATTTTGACCGTGTCACAGGTTCCATCAAGCCCAGACAATTCCACAAAAGGGAAGAGAGGTGGAGCTGAGGGTGGGGCTGTAGGGCTGGGATCAACTGATGACACCCGGTCGAACTAGCTACAAGCTAACCTGAAGCTAACCCAAAGCTAATGCGGAGGCGGGAGCTAAGCTAATGGAGGTAGCAACCTAGCTACAACCGGAGTTAACTGTGCACAACAGCAGAGCTTCTGAGTCAGAGATACGCCGGGCTGACCGCTGGGAAAAACCGGGTGGAACACAGAGGTCTACGAGACCTCCACAAGCCGGCAGCTGCACAGCAGACAAGCGCCGCTGTGATCTGAGATGCGCAGAGCTGCCGCTGGGGAGAACCGGGTGGAAAGGTTTCCATCCCAGAGCTCCACAAGCCGGCAGCCTGTGCAGCAGTCAGAAGCCGCGATCAGACAGAGATGCGCCGAGCTGCGGGGAAAACCAGCCGGCAGCCCGCGCAGCAAACAGAAGCCGCAATCAGACAGAGATGCGCCGAGCTGCGGGGAGAACCAGCTGGCAGCCTGCTAGGCAAACAGAAGCCGCGATCAGACAGAGATGTGCCAAGCTGTGGGGAGAACCAGCCGGCAGCCCACGCAGCAGACAGAAGCCGCGATCAGACAGAGATGCGCCGAGCTGCAGGGAGGCGAGAACCGGGTGGAAAACAGAGGTCTCCCGAGAGCTCCACAAGCCGATAGTCGGAACCCAGCTCCACCAGCGTTTAATTTCAACCCATTTTCTAAAGTGCAGCATTATGTTAAATGCACTGGGTTTTACCCTATTACATTTAAATTTCATGGTTAAACAACACATGTTAAAATCTAAGCTCAGCTCGGCAGTGACCTAAAATACATAAATATAATTTTACTTACCGAAAAAAATGAAGTGGAGACTCCTTGGATGCTCTATTAGTGCAATTAATGCCACAGCAAGTCATTTTGTCCAACAACTGCACAAAAAATATCCAAAAAAGAATACACAAACACAGAGACTCAAAATCCCGGACCAGTTTCTAAGCCAGACCGAGGCTCTACTGAGGCCTTTCCACGGAGCTAGCTCTGTGGTCACGTGGGTCGGATGCTCATTAATTATACAGAATTTTAGGCTTTTAATACACTAAAACAGAAGAGTGAGAAAAAAATTCACCCCCCTCAGAGTTGTCATGACTGTAAACTAGATAATTTAAACAAAAAACAAATTCTGGTACAAGGCTGTAAACATTTTTATTTCTGCTGTGAAATTGGTATTTTTAACATGGGAGTCAATAAGGATTTGCTCGCTTCTGACACCAGCCCCCAGTGGATGAGGGTGGAACTGCAATTTTTGGTACTTCTGGGTTGGACTCAATTTTTGAGCTGCATTGTGGGGGCTTGGTAGCCACTTGACTCTTAACTTCCTTATCCCAGCGGTGAGATAGAAGAAGAGCAAACTGCCCCAGGATCTCTGTGCGGGTTGCTGCTTTGACCCTCCCACTCTCGCCGGGTAAAGCCTAGTTTATGCTTCTCCGTCAGCTCCGCAAGGGACAGACACGCACAGATTGACGGAAGCGTTTTGCTCTCATACTTCTCCGTCTCCTGGAGAGTGTTGCAAAGCAATTGCCCGGCAGGACAACAGAGGGCGTAGCGCTGTTCTGTGGTATCCTGTCATTTATCGGTCCAAGATAGTGTGTTTATATTGTGTTTCTTTTATAAGAGACTTTTTAACACAGACAAATTTGTCTCTCATCCTCCTCCACCTCTTCATGCGCTCGCCACCTCTAAACCCACGTCTCCTGTCATTTCCATCCACAAATAAAATGCTTGCTGCGCATCTTTTCACTCCTCCAGTCACGGGAGAATTAAACATTCATGTTTTTAGAGTTTTTCGCAAGGTATTCTTCAAGCTTCTCCGTGTCTGGCGCTTGTTATCCTCGGCTCTCTTTATGTTTTTGAGGACGCAATGACGGCGGTGTAGACAACAGCGTCGTCCTGACCAATCACAAGCTTGCGTTATCCGTCTCGACTGACGGATGTTTAGAAAAGAGAGCTCGACTCCTTCCGTCCTTGTGGAGCTCCGCAAGGACGTTGCGTGTCTCCGCACTGACGCAGACGGAGATGCATGAATCAGGCTTAAGGCAGCTGCATGCTGCTGCAGCATCTGTAATAGGTCAACTGATGGAAGATGCTGGAAGGACTCGCCGTAGCCACAAGACCCTATGCACGTCAAAACATCATCAATAATTCCTTTCCCCACAGTGGGAGAAGCAAACACTTCCTCAGACATTGTTTTGTCTACAGTTTAAATGTAATGTACCAGCAAACACAAAAAGAGTTTAATGTACGAGAGGTGCCACAGGATGGGGTGTGAGCTCTAGGCAACAGTGCGGGAGGGGTAGTGTGCGTCACTCCGTGACGTCACTCCGTCACACACAGAGACATCGTCCAAAATGGAGGACGGGCCTGGTGGTGACCGCGCTTCTCACAATAAAGTCAAAAAATATGCCCAAACTACAAAAAAACGTGAGGAGCTTGTTTTGTAGAGTTTAGCGAGCTATGTCAAAGACAAACTCTGGGTCGAACGGTTGACAGTGCCATCCGATATTGTGTCCGTGGGCGTTGTCACCCTTGCTAATTTAGCTTACTAAGCTAACAGGCTTAGACCATCTTTTTGTGAAGCGTGTCTCTTTCGGCGTGATTCACACGGGAATCAGCCCGTCGACTTGGCGGTATACGTAGGTTCTCGCTCTAGTGTTGTCGGTATAGCGTGCAATTTGCAGAAAATATCTATATATCCTGCTATGCTCCTCTGGTATGGGGCTTAAGCTTAGCTTTCCTGAGCTAACCAAGCTAACGGGCAATAAAACGCTAATTTCTGGCTAGCTAACCAGCTTCAAACATCCCTGGGCTAATTCAGATTTAAGAACCGAATTAGGTTTCCGAATTCTCATCGGATAAATGACCGTCTTGCGGCGTTAGAATGCTAATATTATCAGTTGATCAGACTGAATTAGCGATTAGTGATTAGCTACTGTACTAAGTGGAGATCAGCGTCTCCTGTCCCACGTTAACACAAGCTAATCAACAGTGACAAAACAACACAAACAATGCAGCAGAATCACTCTCAAGACGTGAAAAACTCACGCACATAAATGCATTTACTTTTAAATCAACAAACAGTTAATATCCTGCAATTCAGCTGTTCATAGACACAGACTTTGGGTGACAAGGGAGAGTAGCGCCCCTGGATGGGGATGGGAGTCTCCCCGTTTGTGAAAGGTAGGGCCAGCGTCCTCAAGTGGCGAATAACAAGATCGCCCTCGTTTTCCACCCAGACACAGGAAATAATAGTTTTTTTTTTTGAAGAATCAATTAATAATTAAAAACCAACAGTGAACAATTCTAATAAAGACTGGCTTGCTCGTCAGTAATGTAGCATTGGCAAATTGAGTGCTTTAAGAGCTCAAGATATATATTACCTCTACTTATGACCAATAAGCTGTGATAGTCTATTTAAATATAGAATATCCACCCTGCTTGGTCTTTATTGTATTTATCAGAAGATTCTAGGATTTTTGCTTTATTAAGTAATTGTACACACTTCGTTTTGATTCAGAAAAGAGTCAGGTTTATAACGGTAAGAATTTATTTTATAAACAATTAAAACACGACAAGTAAACTAAGCATTTACTGTGAGTGGATGGAACTAAATGTGATGTATGAAACCTATGTGTCAATGTGGTGTTAGTCAGAACTTCCTTATCTAGGAAAGCTTAGTTCTGGATGTAAAGAATTTGGTAAACTTTGAAGTTCTTATCAAAGATACATCAGACGCAATCTGTCATGTCTACTTCATCCGCTTTGGAAACCCTCTTGGTGGATCCGAAGGTCACAGAGGTCGGCTGACCTCTGGCACCAGAGGGCTGTAGAATACCGTGGTACCAACTCTTCAGTCCAGAGATGTCTCAGGTCACAACAGCTGGATGGAACCACGCATCTGGGACTCTTTAAAGAGTCTAAACAATATCAGCTTTGTTCTGCAGGAACTGTTGTTCATCAGCTTTGCAGGTGCAAAAAGGTTTTGACGACGGGTCAAAATCTTTGATGGGTTAAAGAGGTGTGCTTCAGATGGCCGGTCTGAGAACTGCTGAGTCACCCAGGGTGACCCAGTTTTAAGGTTTTGATGTTATGATTTGCACAGCCAATCAAAGGCTGACAGGCTTGAGAGACGTTATCAAGACAACTCAGAAACACGCCTTCTTTGACCGGATGCTCTGACTGTGTAAAAGACTATCTATGTGTCAGACTTTAACGTAACCTTACTTGTTATGGTGTGAGTGCAGATGTTTTGACCCCGCCACATAAACATGCGGAACCACATTGCAGTCATTGTAGACATAACTTTCATTTCAAACTTCAATCATTGAACACAGATTAATGAAGCATTTCATTATAATATAATTGTTATAAGTAGCAATAAACAAACATTTATTTAATGATTATATTATAAGTCATGGAAGAAGTTCGTATTGATTTAGGAAATCATTCTTGAATTTAGCAACTGATCCGAGCTGGAGTGTTCCTTATGTGGAGGCCTTGGGGAATAAAGTTACCGGTTCATGTTTCTCTGGTTCTTCTGTTTCCTTAGGCAGCCCACCGCTCTGTGTCCCTCTTCTCCACAAACAAAACAGTGTGAACAGTTCGGTTTAGCTCAATGCACACTGGACAGCCATAAGGTCTTTCTTTTCTATTTTTCCCTTTACTTTGGGAATATCGACCCTCTTGGTCGGTTGGTAGGGGTGGTCTTTGTTGTTTGATTGCCTCAATCATTTTTGTAAGCTCATCTACTTTGGCTGTAAGCTCCTTCACAGGACCCACTTTGGTTTTGGCCAAGGAATTCTCTTGTTAAGCTCCATGTTCTTGGATTGCGCTTGGCTTCAACTGTGCGCTGTGTGCACTAGTGGTCTGGCGGCGGGACAGACCTATCCTCTTCTGCCTCTCACTCTCTTCACTAGTGATCCACATTACATGGCGCACTATGATTTTGCCACTGCAATCGCTATTTCCCAGGAGGGTCTTGAGTTCTCTACGCAAGTCACAGTATTTATCGGCCAAACCCTGTACAACTGTTTGTATGAAAACACTCTGAACGGTTGTTGGATTGTACTTAATACCTGCATCAGAAAGCCTGCACGTGAGGAGGACACATTGTTTTAATGCTATCACCCGGTAAATGAATTGTTGTTCTGTTTCACTCCCCTCTTGTTTAGCTGACATCAACTCTCCAAATAATTCTGTGCTATTTTTCCCTCTTAGGTGGGCTTGGAGGAACCCCTTGAGTTTTAAAACAGTGAGGTCATCTTTATTTGTCAGCATGTCTTTAAAGGCACCAGGTCTTATAATTTTCAACACACCCCGAACTATCTCTGCATCTGAGAAGCGTTCTTTGATCCCATCCTCTGTTTGTTTACAGACATTGTTGTAACTTATGTCTGAGGACTGATCGCCAATCTGTCCCCCTTGTACTTTAAACTCTCTCCTATGGAAGTATGTGAGCTCCCGTAGAGAAACCAACCCCTCACGGGCAGGGTGAGCAATGGACGAGTTTGACGTGAGTGTGGCTGATGTGTCACCGTGCGGCTGATTCAGTAAAGGGGTGGGTACACGTGGCTGCACTGTAGGCAACATCATGCTCTGTATTTTTTTTCCAAGTTTCTTAGCGAGCATCTGATTTAACTCCTGACTCATGGCCCCAGGGGGATTATTTAAGCTAACTACTTGGTGTGCTTGTTCAATGACCTCCCCCATGGTGGTGTGAGAGCGCGTAGCAGTGTTCTGATGTGGTGTAATAGAAATGGAATCTGTAGTGTGAGTCATACCTACAGTGGTGGTTGTTATCTGTGTGTTATGCCACCAGACAAATCTAGCATGTCACGAGCTGCTATAACGTTGTCAGTTACAATCAGTGTCAACAATTCAGTCATGCCCGTATCTTCTAACTTTAACAGCTGCTTACTGTTGAGGAAGGATCTGATGTGGTAAAAGCAGGCTTCATGGTCCGTCGCAGCAAGATGAGGAAAGCCTTTATTGGCCTCTGAGCTGAGGTCCTTGGCAACTTGGAAGATGTCCTCAGCTGACAAAGTTACTAGTTTCTTTCGGAGAACACACACACACACACACACACACACACACACACATATATATATATATATACACTGCTCACAAAAATTAAAGGAACACTTTTTGTATTGGGCCTGGCATGAAATCAATTAAACCTGTCTGAAAATTTCCTGGTTGATTAAGCAGCTGAGGGCATTGTTAATCACTGTCAGCTGTATTGGTGTTCATTGACTTAACGACAGGTGCACTAAAGTGGCAACAATTACAAAACCCTCAAAACAGGACTGGTTTAACATGTAGAGGTCATTTCAAGTTTCTCCCTCTTGATCTTTTTTGGCAGATTTTCCACTCGTGCTGGTTTTGGCTTGAATAATTATCTCTACTGGCAGTATGAGGCGATTCCTTAACCCTACAGAAGCTGCACAGTTGTCCAACATCTACAGGATGGCACATGCATACGTGCGGCAGCAAGAAGATTTAATGTGTCTCCCAGCACAATCTCCAGAACATGGAGGAGATTTCAGGAGACTGGCGGTTATTCTCGGAGAGCTGGACAGGGCCGTACAGGGCCGTACAGGGCCGAACAACCCATCAGCAGGACCGATACCTGCTCCTTTGTGCAAGGCGGAACAGGCTGAGCACTGCTCGTGCCCTACAGAATGACCTCCAGAGGGCCACTGGTGTGAATGTCTCTACCCAAACAATCAGGAACAGACTTTGTGAAGGTGGCCTGAGGGCCCAACATCCTGTATTGGGCCGTGTGCTCACTGCCCAGCACCGTAGAGCTGAACTGGCATTTGCTCAAGAACACCAGAATTGGCAAGTCCGCCACTGGCGCCCTGTACTTTTTACAGACGAGAGCATGTTCACCCTGAGCACCTGTGATAGACGTGAAAGAGTCTAGGTAAGACAAGGAGAACGTTATGCTGCCTGCAATGTCGTTCAACATGACAGGTTTAGTGGTGGGTCAGTGATGGTCTGGGGAGGCCTCTCCATGGAGGGACGCACAGACCTCTACTGCCTAGGAAATGGTGCTCTGACTGCCATAAGGTATCGAGATGAAATCCTTGAACCCTTTGTCAGACCCTACGCTGATGCAGTAGGTCCTGGTTTTCTCCTAATGCACGACAATGCCCGGCCTCATGTGGCAAGAGTATGCAGGCAGTACCTGGAGGATGAGGGAATTGAAACTATTTAATGGCCTTCACGATCCCCTGACTTAAACCCAATAGAACATCTGTGGGACCAGGGGCGGCGTTAGGCCCGGCTACTTGGGCTGAATCCCCGGATGTTTCATGAAAAGCCCCGGATCTAAATCGCAGAAGTAACATGCAGTACCAAAGTCCAACAGAGAGGGAGCAGCTGGCGGTAGTTTGTATACAGCCTGCCTGAGCCTCCACCACTGAAGAAGAAGCCCTTCAGCAGCCGGCTTCTTCTACACTCTCTGCCTGAAACGCATGAGTGAAGATGGACATAAGTGTCATGATCCTGTTCCTGTCGAAGACCTGTTGCCACAGCAACCACTGCCGCACCTCATCAGCTCCATTCATTCCACCGCTCCGTCATCAACCTTATTCACCACACCTGCTCCTCCTGCTATTTAATATCCATTCAGCCAGCCAGCCATTGCCAGATTATCAAACGTTCTCCTAGTAGATTCTCCAGCATTCACTTACGTTGTCTCCTGATCCCGACTCTGCTCCGCCCCTGACCTTGATTATTGGATTATCCTGTTGGCTCAGACTCTTCTCCGTCTCCGACCCTGATTCTTGGATTTACCTTATTTGCACCGCTGCTGTTCTGACCCTCTGGCTCCGACTCTGCTCCGTCCCCGACTTCGCTTCCTGGATCTCCCTTGTGGACTATTCTCTGTTTCAAATCTCCCGGTAACAACCTCCTGCCTCCTGACATTGCCTCTGCCTCTCTCCTTTAAATAAACTCGTTTTACTGTCATTCTGTGTTGGGTGTTTTTACGGATCCGCCAGTCAGCTCATTACAATAAGGACCTTTTTTAGACCAAAAGTACAACGACAGAACCCCAGCTTTGATGAGACTGGTGTTGACTCAGGTTTGTGAGTCTTATTTGAAAATATTTGTTGTGCTGCTGGTTTGCCTAAAGTTAGCTTATCACGTAAAGTGGTTGGAGAAAGAAAGGGAATATTTACTATCATCTCACACTAAACACTAACAGGAACAATACTCTGCCCTGAAAATGCTTAATTTGTAGCTTCAGATTAAAAATTATGTGGTACAAGACATATATGATGTTGACTAGTGCATGTCACGTGTGTGTGTGCGCGCGTGTGTGTTAAGCCCCGGATCATCTTGAGTCCTAAATCCGCCCCTGTGTGGGACATTATGTTTCTGTCCATTAGGCGGTGCCAGGTTGCTCCTCAGACTGTACAAGAGCTCAGGGATGCCCTCACACAGATCTGGGAGGAAATGCCACAAGACACCACCCATTGTCTCATTAGGAGCATGCCCCGACGTTGTCAAGCATGCACACAAGCCTGTGGGGGCCACACAAGATACTGAAAAGCTATTTCAGTTGTAGAAATGAAGTTTTTGAAATAATGGACTAGCCTGCCACATCTTCATTTCACTGCGATTTTAGGGTGTCTACACAATTGAGCCCTCTGTAGGCTGATAACTTTTATTTCCATTAATAGACTTGGCATCCTTTTGTTCCTAAGACATTGCCCTGTCGTTATTTGTATAGATATCCAACTTCATATTGAGATCTGATGTATCTAATGTGTTTCTTTAAAGTGTTCCTTTAATTTTTGTGAGCAGTATATATATATATATATATATATATATATATATATATATATATATATATATATATATATATATATATGTATACATACAATCTTATGGAATAATTTTCCGATGGTTGGCACACGTTCAGTCCACACTCCCACACACCCAGCTGCAGTTTTTAGTAGGGATGTTCCGATCCGATCACATGATCGGAAATTGGCCCGATCCGGACTTGGATGCTGGGTTCAAATTACAGGAGAGCAACTTGGTTCTCCTTAAAGGTTGTCAGGCTCCCCTGATGCCCTTAACTTACACACCCAGAAGGAGCACAAAAAAGATCCAGTTTCTGCCTATATTATATCATTTATATGGACTCAGCATAGCAGGTATTCTTTTGAGCAGAGATGGAGAGAGCGGCAGGCAGACGGCTGATAATTCATGAACTCCAGCTGCCTTCTGTACACGGCCACTGTAACATTTTCTAAGTTTCTAAGTGGCGTCACCACAAAATATATAATTAACACACAGTCGTTCGTGTCCATTCATTTTCTCTCTGGTAAGTTCTGTCTGTATTTGAGCATGACGTGTGGACACGCTGGCGCTGCCCCCGCTGCCCCGCTGCAGCGCTAGTCACTGGCGCAGCCGGGCAGCGCAGCGCATACTCCACTTATTTTTGTGGTCAATAGATCAATTTGAAAGTAACTTGTGAGGTGAAAAAGAAGGAAGCAGGCAGGAGTTTTTCTGGAGGACTGGGAGATGCAGGAAGATCAGAGACAGACAGGACAGGAAGATAAGAAAATAAAAACCAAGAAAACAAATCTAAGTTCTTAAAAAAATTAAATGTAGGTAGAATCATCCCACTACACCTTTGTACCTGTATAAAACAATAGTTTATCAGCATGTAGTAGTTGACACAATTCAGATCATCTTCAGAACTCCGTCCCATGTCCAGGGACGTATCTAAGCATTTTGCGGGCCGAGGCAAAATAGACCCCTGCCAGGTATTTTAAGCTGAAGTTCTATCTGTTTTTATATTAGACTTTATATTTGCAATAAAGTCCATAAGTGAAGAATTTATGTTATTTATTACTTGATTGTTCAAGCTACCTCACAGAAGTGATCTGTTGTTAAAAATCAAAAATAAAAAGATAATAAAATAAAAATTAAGGAACATTCTGGAACTGTTTCTTCCTTTTCTTTCTTTTATTTGACCTTTTTTATGTATCGAAAGTATCAGATCGGGTCTCGGTATCGGCAGATTCTCAAAGTCAAATGACTTAGACTCTGACTCAAGTGCAAGAAAACCTGATCGGGACATCCCTAGTTTTTACCCTACAGTATATTCTCAATAAGATGAGGAAAACATTATTTGAACATTATTTTAATGGGAAATTATTAAACAATCTTAGGAACCAGGCTGAGGTAGTAAACTCAAAGTGCAATATTAAAAGTGTAAAACATTAAAAAATGTATAATCTTTCAGTGAAGTCCCTTTTCTATTTTTCTGAATGAACTTTGACTCCTGCACACAGCATAGGCGTAGAAGTAGACGCCGCACCAACCGCTACTGCCTATGTTTGGCCACATTTGTGGGTTCTACTTTTTATAAACTCTATGGTTAACAGGATGTTTTAGCTAGGCTTTAGCTCCGGAAAAAGCTCCGTGGAGATCTGGGGCTAGAACGGTGAAAGAATGTGTTCATAAACCCATTCACACACACCAGGACGAACGCACTCACTTTACATTTGTCAGGCAAAATACGAATGAGTTCAGTTCACGTTCACAGAAAAAACGGACAAATTCACGAATGATCGTTCAATGAACATGTTCAGGCACACCACTGGCAGAATTACAATTAAAGCCTGAAATATGAAATAATGAAAACTGAACTATTTTGTGGCTAATGTGAATAAGACAACTGTATAATATAAGTATGTTATTAAAAATAACTGGGCAGGGCTTTGATGAAGTTACTAATCCTAATGCTGCATCTGGATGCTCTAGGGCTTGGAGGGGGTTGATTGGGATTTGCAGATGTAGTCTTAAGTTTATTTATAAAACTTCCTCCTGCCAGTTTAATTCATTTCTTTCGTTCTGTTGATTTTTCTGAATCTCCTCATTTGTCCCTGAACTTTCTGGCTCCACAGAAGACTTTCTTCTGTCCGCTGGGTTAGAAAACACCAAGCACGCACCTACCCAGGTGTGTCTGAAGACTCATGTTTCATTCTGAAGCTGCTGAGCAGGTTTCAGAACAGCCTGAAAGGGTACGCCACCTTTTCCTGGAATGTATCTCATCTGTTCAGAGTCCTAAGAAATGAATTCAGTTATCCAGTTAGAGCTGCAGACAGTTTGATCAATTCATTTTGAAATGACACATTCTTCATCTGATATTCATTGAAGGGCTGCATTCCAGTTCTGTGCCAGTGTTTGTGGATTTGTGGTCCTCAGAATCAGGTTGTGTAGGAGGTGAAATGTGATGCTCCTCACAGCTAGGAGGGAAGAGTGTGACCTTTCACCTCCTCAGTCTACTGGGAGCAGATGGAGATGCTGACACCCCTCCGCCCAGGTGAAAATCATATAACGCTACAGGCATTTATTTTTTTATTCTACTCTCAGGAGGAGCCTCTTAGATGAAATAAAATTAATCTAGTTTTAGAGAAGTCTGAAAATAAAATCTGTTTTAAAGATGCATTAATAAGAAGACTTCACCTGTTACTAATAAAAGTTTTCTGTTAATTAAAGAAAAATACTGTAAAATTGACAAATTTTTTTGCTATTATGTAGAAAAATCAGCTTGTGATAGAAAACATGACAGAGAAAAGGATGAGTTCAAAGTCATCACCATGGTAACAGATGCTGAGCCTGCTCTACGTCGCATGAACATCAACTCTTCATTGATTATTTTTGTTCAGATGGAAGCAGGTTATTAAATGTTTTTTACAGTGTTTTAGTTCATATAAAAATCCTTAATTAATATGAGACAAAATAGATTTTTGATTAAATAAAACATCTGAAATGCCACCTTTAAAATCCGTCAGTTTGTCAAATATCAACATTTTAATTTTTTATTTTACCACAAAAATAACTTTTATTAAATTTAAACCTTTGTATAGTCAATCACCAATCTAATTTATCACTTAACTTTAAAAAAATATTTTATTTGTTTATAAATACCTCACAAGTCTCAGCTGAAGGAACAAGCACAACGTTGCTCTCAGGTGCTTTTCTCATGGTCACAAAGACCATAAGAAGCCGGTTGTTAGCGTAAGGGAATGCACATCACCCGATATCTTTCATGCCTCATCTTTACACTAAAACAATGATGAAGTTCCAGCTGTTGAGGCCAAACTGGTACAATCTGTTTTTTCCTCTAAATAAAATGTCATCACGTGACACTTAAACCACCGGTTTCATAGACACAGACTCGTTATCTGAGTTTTTGTTGAGCAGAGAACACAAAAAGAAAGTCCAGCTGCGCTGAAACGATTCGTGTCAAACCCTCAGAGACTTTTAGCTTTGAAATCAAAACATTTCTCTCTTGTTTTTCCATAAAGGATTCCAGTTGTTCTCGGCTCCTTTGTTGTGTTTTGTGATGGACTTAAGGGCTGTCAGAATGTCTCATCATTGGCTTCTTTAGTTGATGCAACTGAAGAAATCTCTAGCCAATTACTCGTGTTTGTGACAGGCTGCACATTCCTGTTGGCTTTTGACACAACGCTGCTCATGTGTTGGGTTTAGGAGCCCTTTTATGTCAGAATTATTCACAGGTCAGAAATAAAAACATTTATCTGAAAATGTCACTGATGGAGTGTGAAAAACAAGTCCAAAAACACAGTAGAAACACCTCCAGAAAGTCTGAAAACAGTGTTACATGCACAGCTACTGATCAAATAAATATATGTAGATGTTTGGGTGAAAATTTTTGCATATTTTTATTTTTCACTCTTATTGTCTATAATGATAAAAATGTAACTATTGGATTCCCCATGGTATAGTGTGGGCATTAAAGGGTTAAAACATTCTAAAAGGTATAAAAATATAAAGAAATGTGCAGTTTTTGTTTATTTAATTTAGTTTGAATGTACGAAAGGACCTGAACATGCTGGTTCTAGTAGGTGTTACACGTGTTCTCCACAGGTTTCACACTTTATTACCATGAAAATGTTCCAAATTCACACGAACACAGGTGATCACAAGTTTCACATGTTAAATCTCACATGGGCTAAAGGTGTTTTCTCTGCGAGGTTACATTTCTTCTGATTGATTGATGTGAGGTATGTGAGGGTATCAAAGCGTTAGATGTTTGTTTCATAAATGAAATATTTGTCTGAATTATGAAGAGAAACAACCAGGCCTTGGAGTTCTGTGAGTGTTTTATTTTATTCTGCTTTTATTGTAAGTTTTACATTGTAGCACTTTGGTCAACTTTGTAAAGTGCGTCATGAATAAAGTGGAGTTGATTTGTGACGTTTCAGGCTGCAGCAGCAGAACAACGTTGCGCTGCGTTCAGGCTCCCGTAGGAGCTTTGTACGCTCATCTCTGATGTCAGGATGATGACACCTCAAAGTAACAGGAACCTGCAGATGTGGTTGTAAACAACACAATCAACGGCACACGTAAGAGTCCGGAATCTGGTGAAAACGGTTCATAAATATGTATTTATTCTTAGCAGTTTGGATTTGATCAGTGAGCCCAGCCATGATTGCTGCTGTGATTCCAGCAGGATTTCTCAGAAACATTCTGTGTTCTCAGCTGACTGTAGAGGAAAGTCAGCACTTATTGGTCATCAGGTTGAAGCTTGAAGGTGTTTGTGCTCCCGCTGCAGCCGTGTGTGAATACACAGATTCGTAGAGACAGAGAGAGGCAGATCTGTAATTTTTTGACAGTAGATCCTCAGCATCTTCCTTTTTGTTGTCTTAACTCTCGTGTTTTCAGTGAAGAACACATTTTTCTGTTTAAAGTCTGCTTTTGGATTCATCTATTACAAGTGCTGGCCAGTAAATTAGAATATCATCAAAAGGTTGAAAATATTTCAGTAATTCCATTCAAAACGTGAAACTTGTACATTATATTCATGCAATGCACACAGACCAATGTATTTCCAATGTTTATTACGTTTAATTTTGATATTTATAGGTGACAACCAATGAAAACATCAAATCTGGTATCTCAGAAAATTAGAATATTCTAAAGGCCAATGAAAAAATGTTTGTTTCTCTAATGTTGGCCAACTGAAAAGAATGAACATGAAAAGAATGTGCATGTATAGCACTCAATACTTAGTCGGGGCTCCTTTTGCCTCAATAACTGCAGTAATGCGGCGTGGCATGGACTCGATCAGTCTGTGGCACTGCTCAGGTGTTATGAGAGCCCAGGTTGCTCTGATAGTCGTCTTCAGCTCCTCTGCATTGTTGGGTCTAGCGTATTGCATCCTCCGCTTCACAATACCCCATAGATTTTCTATGGGGTTAAGGTCAGGCGAGTTTGCTGGCCAATCAAGGACAGGGATACCATGGTCCTTGAACCAGGTGCTGGTGGTTTTGGCACTGTGTGCAGGTGCCAAGTCCTGTTGAAAGGTGAAGTCTGCATCCCCATAAGTTGGTCAGCAGCAGGAAGCATGAAGTGCTCTAAAACTTCCTGGTAGACGGCTGCATTGACCCTGGACCTCAGGAAACAGAGTGGGCCAACACCGGCAGATGACATGGCACCCCACACCATCACTGACGGTGGAAACTTTACACTGGACCTCATGCAACGTGGATTCTGTGCTTCTCCGCTCTTCCTCCAGACTCTGGGTCCTTGATTTCCAAAGGAAATGCAGAACTTGCTTTCATCAGAAAACATAACTTTGGACCACTCAGCATCAGTCCAGTCCTTTTTGTCCTTGGCCCAGGCGAGACGCTTCTTGCGCTGTTTCTTGTTCAAGAGTGGCTTGACACACGGAATGCGACACCTGAATCCCATGTCTTTCATGAGTCTCCTCGTGGTGGTTCTTGAAGCGCTGACTCCAGCTGCAGTCCACTCTTTGTGGATCTCCCCCACATTTTTGAATGGGTTTGTCGTCACAATTCTCTGCAGGGTGCGGTTATCCCTAGAGCTTGTACACTTTTTTCTACCACATTTTTTCCGTCCCTTCGCCTGTCTGTTAATGTGCTTGGACACAGAGCTCTGCGAACAGCCAGCTTCTTTAGCAATCACCTTTTGTGTCTTGCCCTCCTTGTGCAAGGTGTCAATGATTGTCTTTTGGACAGCTGTTAAGTCAGAAGTCTTCCCCATGATTGTGGTGCCTTCAAAACAAGACTGAGGGACCTTTTAAAGGCCTTTGCAGGTGTTTTGAGTAAATCAGCTGATTAGAGTGGCAGCAGGTGTCTTCTATATTCAGCCTTTTCAGAATATTCTAATTTTTTGAGATACCAAATTTGGAGTTTTCATTAGTTGTCACTTATGAATATCAAATTTAAATGTAATGAACATTGGAAATACATTGGTCTGTGTGCATTGCATGAATATAATGTACAAGTTTCACGTTTTGAATGGAATTACTGAAATATTTTCAACCTTTTGATGATATTCTAATTTACTGGCCAGCACTTGTANACTGTAGAGGAAAGTCAGCACTTATTGGTCATCAGGTTGAAGCTTGAAGGTGTGTTTGTGCTCCCGCTGCAGCCGTGTGTGAATACACAGATTCGTAGAGACAGAGAGAGGCAGATCTGTAATTTTTTGACAGTAGATCCTCAGCATCTTCCTTTTTGTTGTCTTAACTCTCGTGTTTTCAGTGAAGAACACATTTTTCTGTTTAAAGTCTGCTTTTGGATTCATCTATTATTGAATTCTGGTTTCCAACAAAGATGCAGCAAAGGAAATTCCAGCTCCATCGTGCAGGCAGTGCTTTAGAAAAATAGCTTGAAAGTATAGAAACATTTAAAAGTTTTTGAAATTTAAAAAATAATATTTCTTTTAAAAAAAGTGTGAGATATAAATGTTTCAGGTGAGAAAAAATTGTTTTTTTCTTTAATAAACTAATAGTGCCTCACAAAATCACACATGTAGATGAAAGCCTCACAAATTCACAAATGTAGATGAAATATGGTATAAATAAAACATTGTTTAGTATTATAACCGTGCCTTGATGATGAACATGATTTTCAGAATGCTGGAATCACTACTGTGTGTTTTTTGTGATTTTTAGGGATTTTTTTTAACCTGGAAGTTTAGTTGGACATTGACTGATGACATTAGTTGTGCGAGAGGTCCCGGGTGGGGGAATAGAGTGAGTTTTACAGTGAGAAAATCCCAAAAGTTCTAATGTTTCAGTCATTTTGGAAGGAAGGTTATACTTAAACATATTTCATATCCGGCTGGCTGTGGGGATTGTCAGTTTTTCTCCTTTCAAAACAAAGGAAGGAGGGACGTAACTACCGTTTACCATCAGTGAGTGTGGGGTTGTCGTGTCTCCTGCGAGCTAATTCTGCAGCACCGACAACTGTAGTTTGACGACGGCCGGCAAAAAGCTCCAGAGTTGTTTAAAGTGGTTGTAGTAACCACATTTTACCACCGGATGTCATTTTAACTGCATTTCTACATAATGCACCTTTATTGATTCAATAGCAGAATTATCTCATTAGGCAAATCCAGAAATAAAATCTTAAAGTAAGGCTAACGCTGGCTCTTTTCCTCTCTGCTCTGATAAAATGTATTGATCGTTTGAATCATCGTAGATTTTCTCACTTTGCTGGAGAATTATGCAACAACAAAACTGAAATGTCAGTTTCTATAATGATCTGCCATAAACGTGTAAATGTAGATTGTTTGCAGTGTTCCTCTTTGCCTAGGCTTTTTGTAACATGTCCCCATCTTATATTTAACTACCGCCCATTATTTAAGGTGCCGTTTTTGTACAAGGTTTTATAAAAATCGTACACTCAGATTGTGCCTCACATTGAGTTAAATTCGCAGTTTGATGTATTTCAGTCTGCCTTCAGACCCCACCATAGCTCCAAGTCAGCGTAGATTCATGTACCAAATGATATCCTGTTTGCGTCTGACTCAGGGTCATATGTACTCTTGATGCTGTTGGACCTGTCGGCAGCATTTGACACTGTTGACCACAAAACATTGCCTAAAGTCATGGGTTGATCTCTTGGACTCTGAACTGGACTGGTTTAGCTCATACCTGGATGTCATTCTTCAAGGCACTCGAGGAGTAGAGACACTTCCCTCTTTCGCTCCCTTATCTCTTTGTCCTGTTTGCCCACAGAGCGCTTCTCTGCATTTTTTCTGAAACACTCTATTTTTTTTTACTAACCATGGATTTGATAAACTGGTCATTCAATGCGATTGATAAGATTTTTTCAACATTGAGAACGGAGCAGGGGGCTCCCACATGTCCACAGGGACACACCCGGTGGGATATATGCTGGATTCCTGGAAGGGGTGGAAGATCATATGCCTCAGCCAGCTGTCCATTGAGGACATCGAAGACGTGTGGATATTCGGCCTGATGATCACTGGATTTCTCCTGATTGGAGTGGGAGGATATCTGGTATTCTGGAAATTTGGGAAGACGGGAACGATTGGAGCGCGACCCGCACCCACGGAAAGCACCGTCCGTGTGGAGACTTCTCAGACTGGGACGTTACTCGAGGTGAATCGTAAGCGGGACAATGTTCTACCTGCAATACTGGTATTAGTGCGCAAAATGGATGTCATCTCGGAGAGAATCACTGGACGGTATGGACAGGTTTAAAAACCCAAAATTGGCTTCACTGAAGGACTGGAATGATCAGTTTAAAGACTGAAGGCAGAGAGGAAAATTATCTCAGCCTGACCCAAACAAATTCTTGTTATCTGAATCTGACGCCCTGGTAGCCTTGAGCTGCAAGCAACTAAAACCCCCACGATGGAATGCAGACAGATGCTGTGAAAACCCGACACCCCCCCCCCACCACCACCACCACCTTCGGATCTGTGGACTTCAGCCTGGCGAGGTCATCAACTGTAGGAGTCAATGTACTCTTTGCTTCTCCCAAGATCTCCCTCCCACCTGTGACTGTACAGTAGATGAGCGCCAGATGGCTGCTCTCGCTGGGGGAAACAGGATCCCAGCCCCTGCCTTCCTATTGGAGTCTCATGTTATGCTGTGTTGTCTGAAGTCTGTTGCATATCTGTTGAGGTGTTTTTAAATTTTTTTATTTTTTGCAGAGCAAAGCTGCCCTCCCGGTGGAGGGTAACTCTGAAGTGCCTTTTTTCCCTCTACCTGAACCAATCCTCATGTAACCCTCTTATCTTTATTAAGGTAGCGCGACTCAGGTTGCGAATGACCACAGTCACCAATTCTTGTCATGTGTCTTGCCCATGTATGTCTGATCTCTGAATTGTGTGTACTGAAACTCTAATTTCCCTCTGGGATAAATAAAGTATTGATTGATTGATTGATTGATTGATTGATTGACAGTAGGTATTTTTGTGTGCAGCTTGGGGGTATACCTCACCATTCATGCCTGTGAAATGGGGGGGGGCCTCAGCACTCGGTTCTTGCCCCCCCCCCCATCTATTTTGCATCTATCTTTTACCTTTGGATCAGATTTTTAAATGTCATGGCATCAGCTATCCCATTTATGCTGATGATTGTCAGCTTTATCTAGCCGTGAAAGATCAAGACGCAGACACTTTAATTTTAAAGTGTCTTTCTGAGGTAAAAGAGTGGTTGGCGGCAAACTTCTTATGCCTAAATACTACAAAGACAGAGCCAAAAAACCTTTCACGTGCATCATCTACCCTTAGCCTTTCATGTAGTGAACTCCAGAAGTGTGTCACTAGCCTCGGTGTAAAATTAGATGCAGGATTTTCAATGGTACCGCTGATAAACTCAGTTGTTAAATCGTGTTTTTTCCAATTGCGCTGTTGTCTACGCCTGAAACCTGTCCTGAAATGTCCTTATTTGGAGTCAGTGATGCACATTTGTAATACTTCTCACCTGGATTATGCGAACTCACTACTCCTTGGCGCTCCTTTTTCAGCATTAAAGCAGCTGCAGACTGTGCAAAATGCAGCAACTAGGCTTCTAACCAACACGAATAGACGCTGTCACATTATCCCGGTTCTGGCGCATCTACACTGGCTGCTTGTGACTTTTATCAAGATCCTATTATTTACTTAAAATGGCCTAGCACCCCCCCCCCCCACACACACACACACACACACACACCTGTCAGAGCTCCTTACACTATATGTGCCGATGCGTTCCTTAAGATCCGCTGACCGCTCGTTACTCTGCATTCCCAAAACGAACTATAAAGCAAGAGGAGAGCGGGCTTTTGTGTATGCTGTTCCTCATCTTTGGAATGCTCTCCCTCTCACCATATCAGAGTCTTCAATGGTCTCGGTCTTCAAATCTAGACTGAAGACTCACTTTTATGTTTGGTTTTATTGTTTTGAGCTGTTGCTTTTATTGTCAGGATTGTTCTGATTGTTGGTGTGCTGTTTTATTGCTCTTTCTATTCTTACAGTTAATTTTACCAAATTATTTTGAATTGTCTGTTCCACACTTTTTTAATAGAAATTTTATTCAGTTTGTTCTGGCTGCCTGTAAGGTACTTTGTTCAGCGCTCATGCTGTGTTTTGAAATGCGCTGTGCAAATAAAATGGTATGGTATGGTATTTAAATTAGGGGTGGGGCTCGATTAAAAAAATGTATCCAAATAATTTGAGGCTTTGTAATAGATTAATCTTAATTAATTGTATTGTAATCATTCAGGAAAACGTGCCCTCAAAGCAAGTTTTTAAATGAAAAATAATGAGGCAGAGAATAAAACATTAGACATGGTTAATACTGTAAACTAAAGCTTTTTAGTTTCTAAAAAATGCATTCAATTATTCAAATGTCACTGTGTGATATGAAACAAGACCCAAATCAACTAATATGTATAATTGCAAATAGAAAACACCTGCAAATGGTTCCTGAGCCTTTATATTGTGTCTCTGTCTAGTTGAATTAATGAAATAAATGGACTTTGCACCAGATTCTAAGTTTTGATCTACGAGGAAATCATGCAATGACAAAGATTCCACCTTGCTTCAAATGCAAGCTGAGATTAAATGAATTTCTTTTTAACGCATCTTTTTTTCTAACTCATTAACTGCCAATGACGACTAAAGTTATTTGCATTTTTTTACGGTGTGGGCATCGGAACGAGCCCCCACACTGTGAGAACAAATATCTCAGCTCTAAAGCCGATCTTCATCCGCATACGTAACACATCACGTGATCAGTAAGCAGAAAATCCATGTGTTAGATCTTTATGGGCTGCTGCTGTAAAAAAAAAAAAAGTGACGCACGAACCAGAAAAGCTTCTGCCGATCACAATTTAACAACAGATTATGAAAGAAGACGTAACGCTAGAAACGCACGGATTCTTCCTGATGTAAGAGGTGTAATGATGGGTCGTTTACCTCTTACTTACGAACCATAAAATGTGAGATTCCATAGAAATATGAAATATCAATCTGATGGATCTTTGACTATTTTAACCAGAAGATCAGAACTTTTTATTGCAGGGATTATGTGACACTTCGTATTAACCCAGAGGAAAGAGAGAGAGTCAGGTTTATAATAGTTAAGAAATTTATTTTTACACAATTTAAACAAGACTAACTTTAAGCACTCCGTGCACTGATGAACTAGGTGGAATGAGACGTGAGATGAATGATGTATATGTGTGGAATGTTATTCACAACCATCGGATCCGGAGAAGCATTTAGTTCTGAGTGGGAGTGAATGTTTCGCTCTAAACTTTAGTTGGAGATTTATAACACACATGAAACGCCATCTGTCGGTCTACGTACCCAGGGGAAGCCTCCATTTAGATCCAGAACGTCGAGGTCCTCTTGGACCCTCCTTAGTACCAAAGCCAGTAGAAAAGCAGCGGCGCCGACCAGACTAGCCTCGGAATGCTTCCAGGTCACGACAGGTAATTATTGGCGTCTCCGAGATCCTGAAGGGGTTGTGAGGTTCAGCTTTTATTCTGAAGGAACCGTTGCAGTCAGGTGTAACTTGCAACAAATTTTATCCAGCTTGTCGAGGTTCTTTCGGCTGAAGAGGAAGTTCGGATGGCTTGTCCGAGACTTCTCTTGAACGCTTTGAACTGAACTAAAGGTGACGTGGAATAGTTTTTATAATTGTCATATTTTGGTTTCCTGGCGAATCAGAATTTGACATGCAAAAGAGGGTTTATACAAACACCACAGAAAACCATGCCTCGCGTCAGAAATGAAGGTTCTATTTCGTCTAGTCTTAGCCCTTAAGCGAGCTGCTATTGGAAGGATGATCTCCGCATCAGCCAATCATAAAGAGCTTCAATGTACGCCCACTAATAATGGGCCCCCCTTGTGGGTATATAAGTGGAGCGACTTCACTGTTCGCCTCCTTTTTCTCTTCATGCCAAGCCTGAGAGCTTCTCTAAAGAGCAATTATCAAAAAGATTCGACTCACCAGCATGTCCAGCGACGCCAGAACCTGCCCGGCCTGCCAGACGGGCTCCATTCCCAGCGGCGACCTGCACGCCAAATGCGAGGTCTGTCTCGGGGCTCATCACGCTGGCCTGGCCTTGACCCCCCAGGCCTCGTGCCCATTTTGTGCCGCCCTGCCTGTGGCTGAGAAGATCCGCCGGGTTGAGTGCTTCACTCCCGCCGCAGACGAGGAATTCCCGGTGGCTGAGGCGTATTCGCTGGACAAGGCTTTGGACTTCTTCAACGCCGGTCAGGAGCCGGCTGGTTTCTACTGGCTGGATGACGTCACAGACAGCGAGGACTACGACGAGGCTAGCCGCATTAGCCATTCCTCCCTCCTAGACAACACGGAGGTCGACGAGCCTGGCTCAGCGGGTCTTCCTGCCCCAGCGGCTTCTCGCTCCTCCCTACCAGCAGTAAGAGCACTGCTCCAGGAGCTGCCCACCATCATTTCCGCGGCTGCGGTCCGCAAGGGGCTAGCCGTTCCAGAACTGCCCCCTCCCGAAGCGGATGACTTGGCGGGAATTTTTGGGACAACTCAGACGCGCTGTCCAGACCCTATCTGGCCGCGCTTCCCCGCTGCTATGGGCTGCTGGTCCGCCGCCTTCACCGAGCCTGCAAAGCTCAAGGCGCCAGTTTCCACCTAGGCGCCCATCACCAAGGTCGAGGGCTTCTCCGACCAGGACTGGCCGTCCATTCCTCCACTCGAGCCGGACTTGGCCTCGCTGTTTGGCGCCAAGAACCACCTCGCTGGCCCGCGAGCAGTTCCCACTTCGAAACATGACCAGCTGCTGACGTGGCTCACCGACCGCGCACACCAGTGTGCCTTTCAGACCGGCGCTGCAGGGAATAACATCGCCCTTCTCGCCTTTGGCGTTTCAAAGATGATGGAGGAGCTGGACGCTCCCGACGAGTCGAAGACCGCCATCATTAAAACTACTGATGCTATCCTCAATCTATGCGCTGCTGTGCTCACCGGTTCTGCTCGCATTGCTGCCTGGCAGACCCTCATCCAGCGGGCCCTGTGGCTCAAGGCCCTGCCTCCTGATCACCTGCACAGAGAGATGCTGGAAGGCCCCATCACCTCTGACGTTTTGTTCGGTCCCCATCTTAGGGGCATCATCGAGAGGGCTCAGAAGACAGCTGAACTTTCAGCTACGGTGCGAGACTTGGTCCACCCTTGGTCAGCCTCGCACTCCGGCCGTTCCGCCAGAGGATGGGACGAACGGCGTGGGAACTTCAGGCGCCCAGCGGCGCCGCCCGCTCCATGGAGCCGGCCCCCCGCTTCGGCTCCACCTCAGCGAGACCAGCGATTTGGCGGCCAACGGGTTCGACGGAGCCAGCAGACGCCGTCGTGGCAGTCGCAGGTGTAGGAGCCTCGCCGGAAGCAGCCACGGAAATGACTCCTTGGGGGGAATGTGTGTGTTCATGAGTGTAATGCTGTTGATGTTGCTGTTAATGTTGATGTTGGTTTTGAAATAAAACCCAAAAAACGTCACTTAAAGAGCTCAATTATACAGTCCTCAGCAGAGTCCTCTGCCGGCTCTTCACACACGTTCCCCACATCAAGCACTGCGGCACATATACGTATTCCCACAGTCAGTCATGTCTCACGGCTGGCTGGAAAGGTGCGCTCCATTCGCGCACCGGCCCCGGCCTCTGGCCAGGCCCAGCCCGTCCCGTTTTCCCCACAACGCTGGGTGGGACGGCACGTCATGACGCGGCCGCGGTCACGCGCGGCGGCACAGTACGCGGCTCCGTCCGCGGGCACTTTGCCGTCCCCGTGTATGGTCCCGGCTTCCACGCGCCCTGCTCCTTTGGTCTCCACACCCCGCTGTGAGGATCAGCCTCTTCCAGCTGGTTCACACTCGCCCTTTCGAGCACAGCCCTCCATGGGTCGCCCCCAGTCTTCTGGGGCGAGCGACGGCGGTAAGGGAGCATACTCAGTCTTCAGACATTACTCACGTGACCACGAACACGCGTCCGCTGTCGGAACGCGCGCGCGAATGGCGCTGCCTTTGTGCCATGAGCAAATGGATGTCGGAGACCATTCATTACGGTCACGCACTCCATTTTCAGGCCGCTCCTCCTCCCTTCAACGGGATCGTGGAGACGACGTTCACATCACGAGTTCAGTCTCAGACCCTGGAGCTGGAGCTGCGGGAACTTCTGTCCAAGGACGCTATTTCCCGAGTCCCTCGCGGACAAGAACTCTCGGGTTTCTACTCCCGCTACTTCGTGGTACCGAAGAAGTCGGGAGGAATGAGACCAATTCTAGATCTTTCCCTGTTCAACTGCTCCATAGCAGTGATGCATTTCCGCATGTTGACAATGAGGCAAGTCCTGGAATACGTGCGTTCCAGAGATTGGTTCACGTCAATAGACCTGAAAGACGCATACTTCCACATCCCGGTAATTCCCAGGCACCGGAAGTTCCTGCGCTTCTCACTCAAGGGAGTTCAATACCAATTCAATCGCCTCCCTTTCGGCTACTCGCTAGCCCCGCGCACTTTCTCCAAATGTCTGGAGACCTCGCTGCAGCCGCTGCGCGCGGCGGGAATGAGAGTTTTATTCTACCTGGACGACCTGCTCCTGTGCGCTCGGTCCGAGGACGAGGCGTCGGAACAGACCAGGAAGTTAACAGAGCATCTGTCAACCCTGGGGTTTTCTATAAACTCGGAGAAGAGCTCCATCCTTCCGTCCCAGTCAATTGTGTTTCTCGGGGTGGAGCTGAAGGCCTCCCTGATGAGAGCGCGTTTGTCGCCGGTGAGAGCGGCAGATCTCATCGCGGTGATCTCCCGCGTGCAACCCCGCAGGATCGTGAGGGCCCTGTTAATCATGAAACTTCTGGGCATGATGGCTGCAGCCCACGCTGTGGTGCCGCTAGGGTTGCTGCACACGAGGCGCCTGCAACGTTGGTTTATCCGCCTCCAGGTGCACCCAATACGTCAGAAGGCACGTATGTTGAGGGGTCCCCCCTCAGTGGG